>JAJEJO010003805.1:81790-155946 GCA_020662805.1 Glaucomys volans | reverse complement strand
TGGGGACACGTTATTCTCCAAGAAGCTTCTCAGCTCTAAGTAAAACACTGGTTCCAAGGCCAAATGGTAATAAAACTCAAGTCATTCAGATAATTTTAGTTTCCATCAAAGCTCCCCATTTTCAGCTCCTCTAACACCCCTTCTCATCCTCCTCACATCCTGCCTACCAGGTGCATATTTTCCATCCAAAGACTCAGTCCCTGCTTCTTCCTCTCTGCTTTTTTCATAATCCTGGTGACATCAATATCCACAGGGATGACCATTAAGAGCCCTGACATGATTACATCAGATAATCATGTTTTCTATCCCTCTTACGCTTTGACTCTTGCTATCATGAACAATGTGACATCCAACATCTGAGTTTGAAGCACCTAGCTTTCTGACCCTCCTCCATCTGTCCAGGCCACTCATCCTCTAGGGTTACAACCTCTTTTTTCTTTGTCCACCATCCTCTCCCTTTCTTCACTGACTGACCGTTAGCTTCCATTGTCTATCCTTCTAATTACTTCTTTTCAAATACCCTTCCTTCCTTCCTTGCCTGTCTCATTTTATACAATACTCAAATGGTGAATCTTCAGACTGTGATTAAACCTAACTATTCATCTACTCTGGGCCATATCTGGACAAAGTGTGTAACCAGAGAAGACGATACACCTAAGCTAGCAAGACTCATTTAAACTGAGTATCCATATGCAAAAGAGTGATAGATGAACTTGAACTCTAGGCTCTCATCTCCTCTTGGACTTTTTACCACTTAACTCCTATAGTTCTTCTTTCTTTCCCTGTCACATCCATATCCCCCTTTCTACTCCATTATTTCCTTCAGTGAACGAAAATGTTATAGAATCTCCTTCCAAAATTATCTTATCTTACAAACAAATCCCTCCCTTGTTTGAGATCAGATGTCTACTTACTGTCCCACTTTTATGCTCAGTTTTAAAAAGAAAAACAAACTTGCAAGAGTATACTCCACTTTTCCAGCACAGTTACTCTTTGACTCATTTGATCCATTTTCCACTTCAAAACTTGCCTCTAAAACTGCTCTTGTCAAGGTCACTATAGGCTCAAGGGTGACAGTCATCCCTGAGAATGTTTCTTGACCTCATATTCCCAGTGGCTGCTGCCTCCTTGTTGAAACTCTCTCTTGTCTTGGTTTCCAGGATGTGCCCCACTTGGCCACTCCATCTTAGTTACTTTCGATAGTTCCTCTGCTGCTGGACTCTAAATGGTGAAGGCTCAGAGGGCTCATTCTCTAATGGAGCTACTTTCCAGGTCAGCTCACAGCCTCCCATGCCAGTTATAAGTTTCTGTCTCCAAAGTAAGTATCTCCAGCTAGAACCCCGTGCACAACTACACTTCCATGATTCCACACTTAGATCGCTTAGATATATTCCTCCCAAGCCTATCCCTTCTGTCTACACCCAGGTCCTCTCAGCCTCAGGAAATGTACAATCCACAGTCTTTAAATCACACATTCAGGAATTTTTCTTGTTACTTTTCTTTCTGTTCTTCTGTCCACATTATTGGCAAGTTCTCTCTCTTTCACTCTCAAAGATATGTTGCAAATCTGCTCCCATTTCCCCCTCCATTATCACCACCACCTCTTCCCTGGACCATGAAAGTGGCCTCTTAATTGATGTCCTGGCTTTCACCTTTGTCCCTGTACAATCCATTTTCCCATCCAGCAGCCAGTGTGACCTTTCAAAACACAATCCGTCCACATCACTCCTGTGCTTAAAAACATGTCAACCCTTCCTGCTTGTTCCTTTCACCACAATTATCATAGCCTACAATTACCCCAATTACTTGTTTTCATATCTATTGACTGTCTCTGCTTCAACTAGAATGTAAGCTCAGAGGTCAGGGGCCCTGTCTTATTCCCCACTGTGCCTAGCATAAGGTCTGACATGTAGTGGACAATCCATATTGTATTATTGAATAAATTAATAAATTAAGGCTTTCTGAGTAGGAGGTCTTATCATCTGATTTCAGGCCGGGAAGGTTTCTCATTGTCAGCAGAATATCTGTACATGCGAAGGACGAGATATGCTTTAAATAGGCACTGGTCCTAGCAAAAGCCAGGGCACTGGGAGAACTGCATCTCAGCAGACCTTTTATGGCCCTTAGAAACTGAAAGCCCCTAAATATAGGCCTCCCATTAAAGATTCATGAGCTCCTGCCGTGATTTATCAGAGCCATGGAAATCAGAGACTTCTATCATAGTGGGTACTTTGACATTTGCTCCTAATCAGCGAATGCACATATTTTATTACCTTTTGAGGGAAGTATGACCAGGGAAATATTCCAGAGGCATAAGAGGCTTCGCTTAGAGCAGAGATTATGCTTTGCTCTCCAATCCAAACACCAAACACCCATGAGGCACTTCCACTGCACAATTGGCTAGAAAAAAAGAGGTGGCTCGGACTCAACCCCTTTTCCAGTGTTGTTTCAGGCAACTAAATTGCCCACTGTTCTTTATTCTTCAGCGTATTTTACTTAATCACCACTTAGGGGAAATCTGTAGCATTCCTTCTTGTGGCAACTTGACTTTTTGGTCAAAAGGACTGTCACAGGGAATAAGTAGTAAAGGAATTGACATGAAATAATGACATCATTTGACATTTTACAGAAATTCTCTTCAGACTTATCATTTGGGCCCCTGCATTTAAGAAAAGCCAAGCTTCTATAAATATGATAAAAATATATTTGTACTTTCTCTAATGAACAAGGTAAATTTTAATTAAGGATTATACTCAATCTATTTCTAAAAGAACCTTCCAAAGCTTACAAGGAAATCATATGAAATAAGATAGCCAGAGGGAACATGGGGAAAGACCACCTACAGAGTGATGGTCCACCGTAGGGACTCAGTAGAAGCTCCTACATGGCTTTAAAAGACACTTGTCCTTAGGCTGCACACAGAGATGAATTGTCCTGAGATGCAGCCTGGACTTCACTGTGTTATTTTTAAAGCTTGCCATTACTATAATGTGCTTCCAGTGGCAGAAGCACCAGACCAGAGGAAGTGGGGCTAGACTCTATAACATCCCAGAGATGAACCGCTGAGTACAATTGGGCAGCAACTTTGCCTGCAGATTTTCTGTCATCTGTGACAAAGAGGAAATATGCTGAGCCTCACCAATTTCATTCCTGCTAAGAGGAGACCTCAAGTTGCTCTGCAGAGATAAGACTTCCTGCTTTCCTAGAAGACCCCAGACTCATGCATGAATTTATCTCAGTCAGTATTAAAACAGGCACATTATCCACTCTGGTTTTCACATCTTAACTAAATGTCACTGCTCATTGCCTGGATTGCAGCAAATAAATGTGCATTCTAGGCCACATGACAAAGAACCTTGATAAAAGTCTCTTGAGTTTCTGTGTTTTACTGGGAAAACATATTCCCAAGTCCTCAGGGGAGAACTTGTTCCAAATGGGCACTTTCTCTCAGAGGACTGGATGCTGTGTGTTTGCTGTCACATCCATGAAGGACGCACTCAAGCCCCAGACCCTCTCCAATCATCCAATTTGCTACTAGGGTGAAATCCTGAGAGAAAAGGAACAGGAGAGAGTTGACTATCTACTCTGAAATATACCCTTGCTCTCTCCAATATGGTAGCTACTGGCCACATTTGGCTATCTGAATTTAAATGAGCTAAATTTAAGTGAAATTTAAAAATTAGGCCCTCAGTTGCACTAGCCACATTTCAAGGGCTGGACAGCCATGGTAGTGAGTGCTACCATATTAGGCATCGCAGTTTTAAAACATTTTCATCACTATAGAAGTTTCTAGAGAACAGTGCTGCTTAAGACCTGCAGCATCCCATTAAAGGACCCTGGAGAAACGCTGACTGGGGCAGTAAAAGTGAAGGAAGATCAAATGCCTAAGTGTAATCTATGAGTTCCTGAAGAAAGGGGAACATCATGCATGTGTGGGCCTTAGTCTCTTAACCTGTATAATGGGCATACTCCTATTTTTCTTGGCCTTAGTATATTTGAAGCCTTGCTAAAAAGGAACCTTCAAATCCATGAGACAAATGTACCACGTACATAGAATGTGTATGATTTCATTAACTTGAATAATATGAAGTACTAACAAACAGTATACCAGGCCCAGGAGAAAAAATGATCCAGAGGAAATGAGTAAGCACACACAGAGCTCTCTGTTTGATGCTTCCAGTGAGATGGAATTTTGCATGGTCACTCCTTTCCCAGTTGACTTCAATTCTACTTTTTTTTTTTTTAACCTGTCTTTGTGACTACATTCTTGAATGGGCTCACATTCACACACACACACCCATTGGCAGTATGTCTGTGTGCTCGCATTCATGTGTGCACATGTGTGTGTGCATATGTATACATTTGTATCTGTGCATATGCATGCATTATGCATATGTGTGTGCAGATCGTATTCCAGCTGGGGACCTCAGGAGCTCAGAGGAGGGCAAATGAGGCACAAACAAGCCACAGAGCCAGAGCTATAGGGCAGGAGGGGCAAAGCCAGATGCTTGCTCATCCAGCTCTGAGATGACACAGGAAAACCCACCTCCCTCCGCCAGCCATGGTTGGCCACGAAGCTAAGCAGGCCCTGACAGCCCCTGTGATGAAGAACCTTTCATGGCACTTTTTTACAGGTTCTATTGACCTTTCTGCAGGTCAATAAAAACCATTAACTTCCCAGAGGCCTCTGTGACAGTGCAGCAAGATTTCATTCTCAGTGTTTAGCAAGTCTGGAGTGGGTGTTCAGAGCTGGGGACACTGTGAGCAGCCTTCTATTTTCAACAGCGCTTTAACAGGGGGTAGAAAAAGTGCCAGGGATGCTTCTCTCCCCCTAATGGGGTGCGTCCCAGCAGTCTTGGAAGAGTTGCTGTGTAGGTAACAAGGAAAATGTAATCTGGGCTGTGCTCCCTCCCACAAGATCTCCACCCAGCCTCAGGACCCCTCAGAACCTTTCGTCATCCCTTTCTCAGTCCTAATCCCATTTTCTGGCCATATATGCAAGGTGAGTTTTCTCCTTAATTTCTCAATCGGAATGTGTGGCATGGGAGAGGGCTTCTGTTTGCATGTGCTAGCTCTTCAGCAGGTGGCCAGTGTCGTTAAGAGGGGCTCCTGCCTGTGTCCTGGCTTAGCCCACCAAGGTGCCTGGCATGATTGATGGTCCACCTTTCTAATTCTATCTCTCCCTGTGTGAACCTCTCATTCATTCTTCATTCATCTGGGGAGCTGTCTTAGAATAAGTCATGGAAAAGACACAAAAAGATCTCTTGTACCTTGATATTTGGTAATAGAAAACTACGATGACAGAAATAGATGCTTCAGTAGGGATTCTGGGAGTCTTTCTCTATACAAATATGTGAACATGCACATGTAACATTATTTCACTAAGACTGAAATGTTAATTGATGGAAAGACTATGGTGAGCACTTGCATCCTGGCAAAGAGGGAGGCTATCCCTGTGCACACTACCTCACCTGAGGAATACTGGCATTGCCAGATCCAGCAAATACACTCCCAGGAATGTGTCATAAAGAAAAGTGGATTTACAGTGATGCACATGAATTTATTTACTTATTTATTTATTTATTTATTTATTTATTTATTTATTTATTTATTTTTTGGAACCAAGGATTGAACTAAGGGACACTTGGCCACTGAGCCACATCCCCAGCCCTATTTTGTATTTTTTATTTAGAGACAGGGTCTCACTGAGTTGTTAAGGGCCTCGCTAAGTTGCTGAGGCTGGCTTTGAACTCGCGATCCTCCTGACTCAGCCTCCCAAGTCGCTTGGATTACAGGCATGCGCCACCATGCCCAGCAATGCACATGTATTTATGATATCGAAAAACTGGGCTTCACTTAAGTGTCTCACAGGAGAAGCTTAGGTAAGGGTGGAGCATTAAGATAAATGCCATATAGTTATTAAAAGTGAAAGGGTATTTTTCTTTATATTAATAAGGAAAGAGGTTCATAATATGATGTTAAATGAACAAAGAAACTTAGATGGTAGTCCTTGGAAAACCAGAAGGTGATCCATTGTAGAGAAAGGGCCCATTGTCTTCTCACCACTCAGTTTCTTCAGTGGTGGTATAAGGACTTCAACCAGCAATTTCCTCAAATTAACAATAGAACGCTTTAAACAAAATCACAACTCTGTTCATTGACCTTTTCTATTTATTTTTCTTTTTCTTCAAGGCAATTTCCAGAGGTGTTTGCTTGAAGATAACAAGAGGGACTTTTTCAGGGAGTTGGACACTACTAAGAGACTTGGCCTAGAGAATTTCTCCAAACTCATTTTAGGGAACACCTGGGAGTCTAGTAGGAATCTAGGCACTCGGTAGGAAACAGAAGCTCAAAACACTTAGGAGGTGTTTTGGTCTGTGATGTAACTCAAGAGGAGCAATCAGCTAGAAGCTGCAGGAATGGGAGTGGTGGGGTTGCCTGAGGACTGGTAACTCTGCTCTTAACAGCCAATGGCTGCATCATTCAGAGAAGATGAGGTGATGCTGCTATAATGCACAGCTATGGAAGCTCAGTGGGTCAACACAGCACATGTGGATTTCATATCCCTAAAGCATGCATGCCTCCCATGGGTTGGCAGGAGTGATATCTTCACCACAATTGCTTTGGAGGCTTCATTTCAACTCTTGCTTTCACCATCACCCAGGCAGGAGAGGAGGATGTGCTGCACCACCCATTAGCTCTTCAAGCTTCCACCTGGAACAATACACCTTGCTTCTGCTCACCCTTCTTTGGTCAAAAACACATCACATTCCCATCCAAGGGTGCTCTAGGCTTGGGTGGGGAGATCAGCAGCACTCCAGAGCTCAGGAGAAATCCCTACTAAGACCTTTGCTTTGGATTTTCTTCTTCTTCTCTGGAGCTCGATTACTGCCAGGAAAGCACTGAATAGGAACACCCCAGGAAAGAGATTCAGGAGGAGCTTCCCATTCTGCACAGGATAAGGTGAGTGCCCCTGCTCCCTGGGAAAGCCAACAAGGAAATTCTGGGCATCTCAGTGGGAACTGTTGAAGGAACAGAAAATAGAAAATCCAATGTTGCAACCTTTCCCTCCAGAAGTGTACTTTTACCTCTTCTTTTAAAAAATTGTCCAAAAAGTAGGAGAATGGAAACAGAAGTTTTCTGTATTCAAACAGTGCCAGTTTTCCAAGTCAATAAGCAGCAGACCATAGATAAAACTCAATGTTTTCTCTCCATTGCCTGCATGTGTGGGAGGGGAGCACCTCGTAATGTGACTTCTTGCCCCTGGGAAATTTCCTGCCCCTGTGGAGGAGGGAGCCAGCTCATATCCAGACAGGGAAAAGGCAGAGGTGGATAGGACACCTTTCCCTAAGACAGAGTCAGACAGGCAACCAGAAAACAATTAGGACCTGGGAAGATGTACCACCAGAGATAGTCAGTCCAGCCCACACCTTTTCTAAGCAAGGAAATATTGCCAGGGAAGTAGAAGGGCCAGCTGGGGTCTAGGGTGCCCTCTCCAGGCTGATGTGCCTCAGCCTACCCTCACCACCCCCCTAACTCAGGTCTCATTGATTTCCTGGTAATGCCAATGATAATCTTGACCACATCCATGACCTTCCTTATTTGGGTGGATAGAAACCCAAATGCATGATCCAGAAGAATTTCCCAGTGATAATCAACCCATGGACACCTGCATCACTGAACATCAGGGCTACATTTAGAGAAAGGCAGCATGAGGTGTTTTCATGGTTGTAGGATCATCATACAGCATAATTACACACGCTTATATGGTACTGCACACCTGGGCTACATGGTGAAGCCTATTGATCCTGGGACCAAAATGAATATACCAACATGAGTTTAAATCGAACACAAGAGAAAACTATGCAGTCAAGAGATGCATGAGATTGGCTAATCTCACTTAGCATAATAGTCTCCAACATCATCCATTTACCTACAAATGCCATAATTTTATTCTTCTTTATGGCTGAGTAATATTCCATTGTGTATATATACCACAGTTTCTTTGTCCATTCATCTATTGAAGAAAAACAATTGCTGTACTCCATTTGTGTTCAATGAATCAAAAAATTAAATAAAAAAAAGAGGTGCATGAGGCTGCTGCCAGCATAACGGTACTGTTTTATAGTAATTTTTTATAAGTAGAAAGAATATATTCTAAAATCATAATGAAAAGTATATGACCGGCAGCACAGTGGGTTTGGGTACACTAGCATCCCCCCAAACACACCAGGAATGTATTGTGCTACAGCATCATGACAACTACGATGTCACAGTGTCCTCAGCTCCTCTCCATGACTGGGGGCCTCTTCCCAATTCCATGCTGTGTATAGTTCTCAAGTGCCCCTCTCTCCCACTGGAGTAACAGCCCCTGGGAACCTGTGAGAAATGCCCACTCCAGACCCACTGAATCAGAAACTCTGGGAACGGGCCCCAGAGACCTAAGTTTAACAACCCTTCCAGGAGATTTAGAGGGCTGCTCAAGTTCAAGATGAGTTATAGTGATTAAGATTCAAAACAATATAGTCAGAATGCCTGGATTCAAAACCTTGCTCATCAATTTAATATTTGTTGAACCTTTAGTATATTACCTAACCTCTTGGGGGTAAAGGGAAAAAGATACTGCTACTTTCCTCTTAAGGACTGCTGCTAATCATAAATGAGATAACGTAGGCAAAGTACTTAACAAATATCTGGCAGACAATAAGTGCTCAATCCATGCATAATATATACAGACTATTTATAACACATGTGTATATATGCATATGCTCATACAGTTGACCATCCTTATAGCCACGGGTTCTACATCCACGGATTCAACAAACGGAACTGAAAGTATGCAGGAAAAACCAAACTGGAATTGTACTGAACATGTACAGACTTCTTTCCTTGTCATTATTCCTAAACAATACTCCATAGCAACTATTACATAGCACTTTATTAGGTATTCTAAGTAATCTAAAGATGACTTAAAGTATAGAAAAGATGTGCACAGATTACAAACAAATACTACATCATTTCATAGAAGGGACTTAAGCACTCACAGATTTTGGTATGCGTAAGGGGCCTGAAAGAAACCAGGGATGACTGTGTGTGTGTGTGTGTGTGTGTGTGTGTGTGTGTGTGTTTCCTTTTACTGTTGTTATTCTGGTTGAGGAAATTAGAGGCAAATTTGTCAAAAATGAACTCACGGTGGAGGACAACTGGCTTATGAAGTACCATTTAGAAAGCATGGAGTGAACTCAGTAGAGCTTCCCAAGATCCTCCAGGGAGACTTAGTTGGTTTCTTAAGGCAATAGACATGGTGAACTGAAGACAGCATCTGGAAGGGACAGGATGCTCCTCTTCTTCTTCTGGGACCTATGCACCCCAGAAGTAGTATGAGAAGACATCCCCTATTCCTTCCACAGGCTGAGAAACTCTTAGGTTTAAAAGCAAAATGTGGTCTCTTCTGAGACATGTCTCCAATGGGAAATTTAAGACTTTCTACCCACCCTACCCACCTACTGGGTCTTCCCAGAAAGTCTATGGTTAGAGAAGACCTGGTCATTTATGAGCTGAACCCTTGTTCCTCCTTTTCCTTTTAGATAATTTTATTTTACTGGATCATACAAGGCTTGCTGAGAGGAGAGAGGAAAGTAGGTAAAGGAACAAGGGAATGCCTGCAGTAGAAAACTTTGCAATATCTCCTTCCACACTGCTGACATGCTGAAGAGAACATAATTATCTGCAATAAGCACCCTGGAGGGAAAATCATCAAAATAAAACAGTGTGTGCTGAGCACGCTCCAGCAGCCATGCTTCAGTTGAGTGCCATGGTTAAGGCACAGCGAGTCAGGGGACTACTTGGGTTCAAGTCATGGCCCAATACTAACTCACTCTGGTATCACGGGAACATCATGCATATCACACCGCAGAGCACTCAGAAGAAAATATGCTAGAAGCACTTGGCTTAAAATATTGCACCAGCCAGGCAGCTGAAGGGACCTGACTGTTAGAGAGTCCTCCCTCATCTGGTTAGGCCACAAGGGATCATTCAGATGAGCCTAGGTCTCTGTCTACAAATGGCTTAGGAAGCAGGAAAGAGGTATCTCCTGTCCTACAGGCAAAGACTTCTGTTGCATTTGCTCTAGAGCAACTAAAATCAAGCAACAAATCCCAAATTCCCTGGATCCGAATTTTCCTTTCAGATCCAGAAGTAGGGCAAGATGTATGGGGGCAGCTAGGGCAAACAATTTAAGGAGGTACCCACTCTTGAACTGTGACTGCCCTCATCTGTACCACCCAGGGGAGGAGAGTCTTCCAAGGACACCTGGGTGGGTTCTTTTTGTGCCCTAGATGCCTCCCCGGCCTTACCCTAGTCCTGGACCTATTTCTTTATTTTGAGAGCTTTGCTTTCCACGAATCAGAAGCACCAGTGCCACCTAGGAGCCTGTTAGATGTGCAGAAGCTCAGGTTCTACTCCAGATCTACTGAGTCATCTGCATAATACCAAGATCCTCAGGTGATTCATAGGAAAAGAAACGAAGGGTGAGAAGTGGTGGAACGAGGAACAGGCAGAAATCTCAGGCTCATCTGGAACTTGGCATCTCAGCCTTGGTCATGCAGAGGGTGATTGGTGAGTGACATCTGCGGACGAAGATACTCCAAGGGTTTCCCCTAGTCTCTTCCTCTGGCCATCTGCAGATCACAAATCTATGTTCAGCTTACAGAGAGATATTACATTGATAATATTAAAAGAAATATTTATTAACCATTTATTAAATACTTAGAAGAGCACTGTTCTTGGACAGAGGTACAGACACCCTCCAAGGCTCCATCTATTTAATATTGTATTGTGTCAATAGAGTCTGTGCAATAGAAATCAATAAACACTTACGTGGTGTTTCAAATGCCTTAGAACTTAAAAGAAAAATGTGTCAGGCATGTGCCTAAGTTCCCACTCCCTTCACAACTGGAAGAGGTAAAGAATGGCAATGAGCCAGTTACTAATTCAAAGGTCAAGAGACCACAAGAAATCTACATCCTCATCTGTGATGATTTAGATAGAGGGTGGGACAAGTGGAGTGGAGACAAGATGATGTTGGTGAATACAATAAATTTTGTCAAGACATCCACAGCTATACTAAATGTCACAAATATACTTTCCATTAAAAGCAACTCCACCCAGTGGTAGAGAACTTGTCTAGCATGGGTGAGGCTTAGGATCAATCCTCAGCACAATAAAAGAAAAGAAAAGCAGATCAACTCAATAAATCATGTTAATCACCCAATTCAAGTCAGCCAAGACTAATACAGTGCATACATCAGTCTTGCAGTATCACATAGATAGATGCAGGTACCCAAGTTTTCCAGGATTTCAGAATATTTTAGAATATGCAAGACTTCCTCTATAAGGGAGAAGTAAGTTCTGAAGAAACCTGACTACAACACTCCCATTTCAACAACTCTAATGGGCCAAGGCAAGTGTGTTAACTAGTCCTACATTCTCAGGTGTTTACAAATAACAATTCTTAAATCCATCCAGTCAAGCGACTTGACAAATCTCACCCTATAAAAATGCACTAATTTTTCCCATTGACCACACAGAATTAAATACCATTTTTATTTTGAATATGAACCATCATAGGATATATATTAACAACAAAAATGAGACTGCCCAGTCAGCTTTGAAAAACAGTCTGAAATAAGTAAAGTGTGGTATATATACATACATATATAGAATATTAGTCTTAAAAGGAAAAAAAAAATCCTGTTACATGCTGCAGGCTTGATGAACCTTAAAGATATTCTTTAAATGAAATAAGCAAGTCACAAAAATACAAATATATGTATGTATATATAAATTCTGGAGGACTTTATAGAAACCTATAAATAGGTAGGTAGGTAGGTAGATAGGTAGGTAGATAGATAGAAAGAAAGAATAACCAGTTTTACTAAATTTTTTAAAAATCTAGATTGGTGTCAAATATCAAATATGTCTAGAATTGGATAAAAATTTTAAAAAATCTTTTTTTGTGTGTGGTACTAGAGATTGAACCTGGAAGCGGCAGGGTGGGGTGGGGCAGTGTGCTTTACCACTGAGCTACAACCCCAGCCCTTTTTATTTTTGATTTAGAGTAAGGTCTTGCTCAGTTGCTTAGGGCTTTGCTAAATTGCTGAGGCTTAGGCTGGGTCTCAAACTTGCAATTCTCCAGCCTCAGCTTCCCCAGTCTCTGGGATTACAGGCCTGCACCACCATGACCAGTTTAAAAAACATTTTTGCATATCTATCCTTGGCCTTGGGGTTGAAAGCTGCCTCTGAGTTTGTTCAAGTGGAATCTAGGATGGAGAGAATACACAAATATGCACATACGTGTGCACACAATGTGTGCATGTGTGTGTGTGTGTGCATGTGAGAAAGAAAGGAGAAAGGAAGGGGAAGAGAAAGATAGAGAGAGACCAAAAGAGAAAGGGAAAGGGAGAGGAAGAGGGAAACAGAGTCTCGAAGCCCTCTTTTGCAGGCTGTAAGTTTAACAAACCCAGAACATCTTCTCAAGCAGATATCCAGGTTTGCAAAGCACTGTAGCTCCTCCACCCAGCCTTGCCAATCCAGGCATGCAGAAGTCATGGATGAAAGGACATTATGTAAGCACAACCTGGAGATTCTGGAAGAAAAATCTGGGGAAAAAATGCATCTATGCCCTCCCCACCTCCATGCTCTGTGATTCACCTGGGGCCACCTAATCCCAAGGCCTTGCCCCCTCTGAGCCTTGAGCTGGAGCTGTCACTCTCAATTACCATGGGCTGGAGGTAATTCCTGCAGGAGACACGCATGGTTCTACCTCTAGAGACTGCTCAGTTTTGGCAGCTGACTCCTTCATCCTCCTCCAGATGGGTCACACAGCAGGCCAGAATCTCAGGTCCTGAGAATGGCAGTCCTCAAAAGGAACTCCAGGCTGGGGCTGTGGTGCCCCGAGAAATTATCTGGAATTCTGGTGATGCTCACGGTTTGCCTGGCTTCACAAGCCAGCCCAGAGATTCAGTTGTAGGGCAGAACTTTAGCGAGCTTCCCCTCTAATCCCACTTCTCAAATATGCCCACTTATTAACACGTCTAACACTAACACCTCCAACAGTGCCTATTAACACTAAAAAGCAGCACTGACTTTTCCATCGGAGTCCTTCTAGTTAGTAGAATAAACCATCTAAACTGTACAAATACATAATCTCTTTCAAAGAATTTAATAAAGCATTTTCATTTTGAGTCCTTTAAATAAAGAAGACCACACATAACTTTTTCTTTTTTAGTATGAATTTGTACTATGCCAAAAAAAAAAAATTCTTGAGAATGGCCCAGTCTAATTTCTTCACTTAAAAATTAAGGCCCAAGGAGGTAAAGTAACTTGCCTCTGGTCACACAGAAAATTAGGTACAGAACTGAAACCAGAACCCTATCCTTCTCATACTTTCCCCTACCACGACTAGACTCTGGTTATAAAATGTGAGGCTCCACAGTTGATGGGTCTGGGGTTATTGCATTAGGGTTTCCCATTACATCCCAGGCCACATGTTGGTAAGCACTACATTATTCATTTTTTCTTGGGTTCAGCCATTTTTCTGGATGCCCTCTGCAGTGTTTCTTTTTATAGCATCAGCGAGTTCATGGAGGAGTCATATCTGGCACATGTCTCCTCTTATTTTAATCCCAAGAGAATGCTCAGACTCTAAAATTTAAGCTTCCAAGACATTAACAGGGAGGTTCTGGACAAAGTCACAGTATGTCTTTTATCTCCACAAACACAACATGCCTGCTAGATTGAGGCCTGGGGAGGATTATGTACTCAGGTGATGGCTGGTGTGTTACATTAACGCCTAGGTCAAAGCTGCCCCAAGACTTGAAGATACCAGCCACAGTCCAAACCAGGTCCCTGCCAGCCTGTCCTGCCCAATGATCAGAGGTTGAAATTCCTAGGTTGTTACAGGATTTCTGAACCTCTGCTGGCTGCAAAGGGGTGGTGTTGGAGAGAGTCCATCACTGAAATGCTGGCCATCCTGAGAAATGTGGCAGTATTTGAACAGGATGAATGCTTGCTCCTGAAAGGAGTGATTCAAGGCCATTCTTTGCCATCCTTCAAAGTCTACCTGAGTCCCTGAGTCCCGAATGATTTTGTCTTAAAGGTCTTCCCTTCAAAACCAAGAGAAAAATTTATAGATATAGAGGGGGACAAAGAGAAGAATGCAAGATTCACAGAGGAGATTCACTGCCCGGCCACCTAGAGAAATTTCTGGGTAGAGTGCACACACTTCAGCTTGCTCTACAAGCTATGAATTCATAGCTCATTCACCTATATAAAAACAAACACCATAAAGTGTAATTCCTTGTACATATGGCTGCCTCATACACACCACTGAAAGAACCCATTACATATTATGGTAGCACTTGTAATTTGAGTAGTTCTAATTATTTAGCCTCTATCTTCATGTGGGTTCCCCCAGAAGTTGACGCTAAGATAAGAAATGTATTCGGGGGGCGAGTGCAGGAAATACCAGTAAGAGGACAGGAGGGGACACAGGAAGGCAGAAAGACAAGGCATATGCATGACTTTGTCACTTCATTGGGCAACGAGGGCTTAATCCCTCTGCGGAATCTCTGAGAAGGATGATGTTGAATCATCTTGGGATTTTTCCATGAAGAGGTGAGGCAGCTGGTGAAGAAGCTGATTGCTCCTTGATCATTAATTTCCAGGTTTTTTTCAGCTTGCTCCAGGTACAGGCTGAACAGACTTCCATGGTCAGAGAACACCAGGAAGGAGAGAGATTCAAGAATCTGTTAGATATATGTATTCATGGAAACTATCTACAAGAGACCTTTGGGGTAGACTGAGGGGACATGGGCATGACACTGGTGGCATCTGACACAATCTCACGTCTCATCTCCTATTAGGTTTCAGTAGCTACCTAATTATACTCATGAGAAATGAACTTCATAAAATCAGTCAGTGCACTGACAACCTAACACTATTCCAGGATCTATGGAAAATAACCCAGAACCAGAGAATCTTACAGTTGCCACCTACCTTCTGTAGCTGACACCTTGGTCTGCCTACCTGACACCCATCTCTCCCTCCCTCCATTCTAACAGGTCCTGATTTTGCACAGGTAATCTGTTCTCCTCACAAGTGTTCATTAGCCAACAATGGCGTTTCCACTCTCCCTGCAAATTCTTGACTTGGGAGAAAACACAAGATATCAGGGGACATCTTCAAGGAGAAGAGCACCAAAAGTCTGGCTTGCTGTTAAAAAGAGACATATAAGAGACAGGGAGCAAAAGGAGGAGGGAGGGAGGTATGAGAGTGATACTTTTCCCTACATCCTGTTCCTATTAAATAACTAATAATTAATTCCCAGCCATATCTGATCACATTAACCCATTAAGTCCCAAGTTTTCTATTCTGCAATTATTTGACCCAGGTGCATTAAAATAGGTTGGAAAACATAATCTAGAGCTTATATGTCCTTTATTATTATTAAGAATGAAAATATTGTCTTATAAATAGAACACTGGGACAATACAGGATCTTTTACATATATAAGCCAACCTATAAATAGAAACTTGGGAAAACTGATATCTGGGATGTCAGGACAAATGGGTTAACAGTTCTAGAAGAACTGTGTGTTATTTATCTGGAGTTCACCTACCATGTGCTTGTAGGTGAAGTTGGTTTGAAAAACACACATGGGACTTTGAACTTATCCCAATTAAATTTCCTCCTGTTCATGCAGGCTGTAGAGATGGCATAAAAATCTCAGTTCTTCATTACATTTCCTGGTTACTCTTGCAACCCTTTGGCCTTTTGCAAATGTGATAATTATGCCTTTTGTGTCTTCTCTGGGGTTTTTACCACTTGACTTTTCTTATTCTCTATTGTTTGTAAAAATGTTGAGCCTGCTGAGGACAAGCCCAGATGTGTTTTTATAGTGGTCCCCATCCCCACCCCAAAACCATAAATCACATTTTTGAAGCAGTTTCAAACTGCTACTAACACACCAACTATATCCTATCCACAGCATGGTCATGTGTCTGGCCAGCAATGATCCTATAAAAAATCCTGCAAATCGAGATCAAATCTATCCACATAATTTTTCTGAGTTATCCACCTGAAAACCCTATTGCAAAATAGGAAATAAATGATGACCAATGTAAAAGATGCCCTTAACAAACCTTGAATCCATTATGAGCCAGATAGTTATGGGTTGGGAACACTGATGACTGGTCTGCTCACAGGTGAAATCCACAGATGTGTGTGCAAGTGAGCAAGCCCAGTTTCCCAGCCTTTCCCCATACACCATGGTGCCATAAATATCCAGTTATATCAGACCCACCTCTAAATCACTGGTTTTGAGCTTGCTTCTCAACCCCCTGCATCTTGGTTTCCTGAACTGAGGTGGTCCTATCACTGGGCTGGTTGGTTGGCTGCAAGAAACAATTCATTAAAATTTGCAGACAGCAGCTTGGGGATGAGAGCATACTAGAGCCCCTCATACAGGGAAGTGGGGTGGGGGTCCAAGTGGGGCAGAGTATATAGCCCAGGAGCATTTACAACAAGCATTGCAAATATGCCTCCATTATCCCTGAACTCTTGCTCCTCTGTCCCTAGGCTCCAGTTCCATCAACATGCTCCCCACATGTCTCCTTGGATACTTGGCAGTTTTTTCATTTGGGGTCAGAAGTCAAGGACCTCTAGAACTTGGTCAGGCCCCCAAAGGACTCCAGTAGTTAACAGGATGTTCCTTGTGTCCACCAATATTTCCTCCTCTCCCAAGAGCTACATCAGGGCATGTGGTGAAACAGATCCATCCCTCAGTGAAGCTCTGTGGAAGGGCAGAACATCAGCCTCCCCATAGGCTTCCCACAAGATCAACTGCTTTCCTTTGGCTGTTTTCCAACCCCACCCAGCCTCTTGACCTTCCCCAGTGAAGTTCCAAAGTTTTTCCTCACTGTTGACATTTTCCCTTCCACTCTGAGGATCCTTTCTCCCCATCCCCACATCCTCCAGCCCCACCCTTCAGACCTCTACGTTAGCCATCTACTTTTCATTTTAAAAATTTTGTCACAGATGAGTTCTGAGAATTAGGAAGAAACTACTGCTGGGAACCTGATGGCTAGATAGTAGGTTTCCATGTGAACATTTGATAAATGGCAGCCAGCACCCCCAATCCCTTGGAAAATTCTAACCCTATTCTTTAAAAAGCATACCACCTCTTCCCCTTGGTTCTTCCAGTGTTGGTCTATGGCTAAAATAGCACCGGTGCACTTGCAGGATAAGCCTCAAGTGTCTTATCTCTCATAGGCAATACTTCCCAGGAGTGCAGCTGGGCTTCTTTTGAATTATGTTCTTGCGCTATAATGAGATGTGGTCTGGGCTTCTGAAAGTAACCGCAAGAGAGAATTCTGTCTTACAACATGTGGACAGACTGAAGCATGTCCAGAAAAGCAAGTAAAGATGGGGAGGAAGGCACTTGGTAAACATTTCCTTCTTTTACTTTATTGGGGCTGAAAGCAGTTCTGAGTACTGCTAAGCTAAGTGGGAATAAAAACAGGAACAAGGTTGATTGCCCTTTGGGGATCTGAGATGTCAGTTGCGTGACAAGGACCGTGTGTTCTACTCCTGAGACAGGAGTACAGGGAAGAGGGAAGAAGGAAACAGCACCAGAAAAGGATGGAGTCAATAAGAAATCAGTTGAAGGTTATTTATTAGCCACTGGAAATGTAACCTCCCTGGTGGCCTCGAGAATCTCACAGACCAACACGCTTTTGCAGCCAACATCAAAATGTCTCTACTACAGGGAGCTGTTGGCCAACCTTTCATTTGCTCTTGCAAAAGCAGGGCATTAGTTCAAGTAACGGAACTCTTGAGTTTGCACCAGTCACCTCTCCACTATGTCACACAGCAAACCTGTCATCAGCAGTGGAGGAGATAAAGAGCTGCTTCTGCTCAGATAATGGCAGAGGTTCAACATGACTGAAGAACAGATCAAGTGGACAGCCATGCACTGGACACCTTGCTGGATGCCACACACTCTTAACAGAAAGCCACCCCCGCCCTGAGACCCAGTATGCTGAATAAGGTGAGGGTAGCCATGCATGTTGTGTAGAATGGGCAGTGCACAAGGGACCCGGAATGAAGAAGCAACTGGATGCTAACACCCCGTTATAAACTCCTCTTGCCAAACCACGCTGGTAAAAGGGGTAGTTTTTCAAAAGAAATTTTCTCATTCCTTCAACATTTTTGTAAATTGCACTGAAGTATAACATGCAAACAAGGAAAGTACATAAGTCACAAGTTACAGGCCTGATAAATTTTTCACTAAGTGAACACACCCATGTATTCAACATTGATTTAAGAAATGGAACTCTAGCAGATCCCCAGAAGTTTCCCTGCAGTGGGCAGCCTTCAAAAAGTCTGAACCAGGGAGTCATGTGTTCATAAAGCCAATGCTTGCAAGGCTGTGATCACTCTAACACTTTTCAAAGTCTGCACAAAAGCACTCGATGGGCCAGTGGTGTCCAGAGAGAGATGGCCATTGTCCTCAAGAACTTAGTACATGGTGAGAGATGACCAACCACATGATGCAGAATGTGACCAGAGGGAGGGTCTTCTCTGAATCCCTGAATCCCACCCCCTGCCACCTTCTCCTCACAGTAAATATCATATCATGTGATTAACAGAGCTGGGGACCCAGGGACAGAAGGAAAACCTCATTGATCATGGGGGCAGAAAGAAGGTATAACAAGGTTTAGGGATGCAGCCCCATCCTGTGCTGACAGCTTTCCAAGTGTGAATGTTGTCTGTAGGTTGTTGTCTGAATGTTGAACACAAGACTGGTTAATGCTTAGTGGAAGGGATTGCCTTCATGCCCTCTAGACTTCTCACCTGATTTCTGATAGGCCAATAGGAATGTTCATGTTATGACCACGTTAATCCATAGAGACCCAGCTCTTCTGAACCACTATGGTCTCACCTGACACCTGTGATTGCACTCCATGTTGGTTGTTTTCAAAGTGGCACAACTTCTGCCCCCTCTTCTTCTGTAAATTCTTTTAGGTCTGGACCCCATAGCTCTATTCTTTGGGAAGAAAGTGGAGATGCTCAATAAATACTGAATAAATGAGGGAGTGAAAAATGAAAGGTGTTTCGCCTCCCCTTTAATTTTTTTATAAGAAGATTGAAGATAGAGTTTTCGGAAAGAGATTTCTACCTAATTGGCAGTCCTTAAATGGCTGAACAGTGGGGGAAGGCGGGGACAGTATCATAGAATCTACATTAGTCAGGTATTCCTCCTTATCCTCTCCACAAACTCCAAGTTGTGCGGTTTAGTACAACATTTGTAAACACAACTGACCAGGAGGAAGTTCTTATCTCATCTCTCAGACATGTTCTAGTCACTAGCATGTTCAAGTTCAGGTACAAAGATAGGAGACTTCAGTGCAAGGGCCATGGGCCTGGGCATCCCCTGGTTGAGCACCATAACTGGGAAGACCTGAGATCCTTCATCTTCCTGCCCAAAGCCAAAGCATTTTCTCAGTTCCCCACTCAAGGCCCCATCTTAGGACACGAGCAGGTCAACCTTTCTGAAATGGTGTCTGGAACCCTAGAGCAGAGAGGCTACCACACTCAGGGGCCTTTATTTCAAGTGGCTGTGGGGGCATAACCCATATCTCTTGGACAGAGTCCTCTTGCCTACATCTTCAGCAACTCTCAGCCTGTCTGCCTCTGAGTTCTCCCCAAAGCCTAGCACAGTGGCTCAGCCTCTGAAAGTACAGGAACAGGCCCTCAGCCACCAGGGGCAGGGGTGGTGGAGAACTCCCTGCAGCATCTCTGCAGAGACACAATTCCAAGTGGCATGCTACTCAGTACTACTGCCACACAGCTCCACCTGCCCCAAACAGTAACACATTCAATATGGCACCCTTGATTGGCTTTTCTTCGTTCCTGTCTCACTCTCACTATGCATTCACTTCTTTTGTCCACAACCACTTTTCTAATAAACTACTCAAACTCATGTGACTTGGACATTGTTTCAGGGGATCATGAACAAAATTGGCAGGGTTCCTAAATGTGTCCAACCCAGGGCTGCATTCCTAGGAGATGCTGAGTAACTGTCACTTAGTTGTACTTTTCTTGCCCAGGAAATTTGGGTTTCCCTCCCTTATGAGTAGAAGAGGAAACAAATGACTTCAAGGCCTGCTTTCTCTTTCAAGTACTAATAATCTATAGAGCACCGACTGGGTACCAGGACTATGCTAAGTAGTTTTGCACTATGCTCTGATTTACATGTGCCAAACAGAGGAATATATTGGAAACTTAATCCATGATTCAACAGTGTTGGAAAGTGGTGCTTAAAGGGAGGTGCCTAGGTTGAAAGGACTCTACTCTCATGAATGGACAAATTTGATTATTAATGGACTTGAGGCTATAATCTCTCTCCCTCCCTCCCACTCTCTTCTTGTTCTTGCCTTCTTGTCCATCTGTCTAAGATGTTCCAAGTGCAGTAACAGGGCTTTTCTGAGGTTACTGTGGGTGGAAAGCAAATAGACCATCCACTGGAGCAGCTCACCTCCTTCCAAAGATGAGCTTCAATTCCCTCAAAACACCTCCAGCTAAATTTGCCCGGCACCATCTTAAATAATTCCACTGATGATAAACCTGACATCTTCCCATCTCTGAATTTTTTTAAGGGCAGAAAATGGTTTTTCTTCTACTGAACAGAACATTGTCTCTCAGAACTGTACCCGTCAGGCCCTAGGTCTACTGTTCAGGGCTCTGAAAACTTAGTCTTCTTTCCTTCCAGTAGATGGGATGGCAAACTGAAATGCCTACTTGCCAGGCCAAATAGCACCAAACACCCATCCCTCCCTCTAGGACAGGGATTGGACACCATGCCTGCCATTATCACTGAGTTCACCTCCTCCATTCATCTTCTAAGAGTGTGACATTGACACCTAAGCATGTTCACCAAAGGCTGTCTATCTAGCAGGGAAGAGAGCAAGAGTTAACTAATTCCCCTGTTTAGGAAATCCTTTCTCTAGAAAGACATGGAATCTAGATAAGACTAAGGTAGATTTGAATTTCATGTGCCCCATATCAACCCTGTGACCTTGATCTCCCTGAGCCTCAGCTTCTGCCAAAAGACTTTACTCAAACCAAGAGCCCCAATTTATTTTTATCTCCACCAAATCTCATCTTTTAAGATGTGCCTCCTTATTACAGGCTTTTGTCAAACTTTTGTGACCCCATTCCTGGTCTCATATAATTAAGGCAGTGTTGGCTATGATTCCACAAAAACCTATGCCCTTTGCCTCTGAAGCATAGACCTGACTTGCACTGTTTGGCCATGTGGCTGAGCTCTGGTCAATAACACATGGGCAGAAATGATAAGCAACCCTTTTGAGTTGGATTCCTTCAAATTTCCCTTGAAATCCTTCATCCTCCCTCTTTCTCCCTCTTCCAGGTAAAAGGGAGTGCCTGAGGTCCCAGCAGATGGTAAGCTGAAGATGGAAGGCTCCTGGGTGTCTGAGTGTGAATGCTGATGAATGCTGTGTAGGACTTGGAAAAATAAGAAATAAAGTTCTGTGGTATGAAGTTACTGAAATATGGGGTCTTATTTATTATCACATTAGCTAAGTGATTCAACAAGATTCTTTCTGCTTGTCCTTCTAGCTCTGTGGGATGTTTAAATGGTTCTGTACTCCTTCAGTGCCCTAATCCAATTCATGCAGGAGATGTTGGGAATTACAGAGAACCATGAGGCTTGTCCAAGATGGCATTTACAAGTGGCAGATTTGAGTTGAAGACTATGAGAATAGCAGGAGCATGTGGAAGGATTTTGGCAAAGGCTCTGCTGCTTGCTCATTCACTCGTTTGCCTTGTGCAACTCATAGAGCTGAACACCACCTCACCAAAAATCACTCAATCCAGAGAGTTCCATGGACTTGTCCAAAGTCCCACGGCAGGATAGTGGCAAAGCTGAGGTGTCTGTGTTTTTAGCAAATGACTTTTTTCTGTAGGCAGACATTTTGGCAGAATGAATCAAGGTCACTTAAAGAACACTCTCCCTTCCTGATATTTACTGCCTAAATGTCTCATCAAAGTCACCTGAATCCTGCAAATAAGAGTAACTCTGTCCTATCCAGAGCAATTTCCAGGAACGCTTACTTCCATTGAAACATCCAAAGATATGTCCCTTGGCAACAGGCTTCAGCCAGTGACCAAATCCAAGACCTGTCTAAATGCAATCTGTGGACAGAGAATTAACATCTTTTTCCTTATTGCTAGGAAACAGAAATTCAGTAATTATATTACACCTAACGAGAGACCTGGATTTCCAGACTTCTGCATGTTTTTTAATCTGTAAATATTAGCTTTCCCATTGAAGCAGCTTGCTTTCAACCTCTTGTACTTTTCAATGTTTAATTAAAAGGCTCCCAGAACTCATTATATTCTGCCCTCTAAATGTTGGCTCAAAATAAGAATTTTTTTTTTTTTTCTCCATCACAGCCTTTTCCTTCCTGAATGTTCTCAAGGGGTCCTGAAGTCACACTCTCTGAAGCTCAGGATCGTAGGCAGGTGGGTTAGAGCTCCAGTGCTGGCATATGTCACTGCTAAATGCTGACCCCTGGTACCCACCCCTGGACAATGGGGATAAAGATAACCACATCTTCCTCAAGGGGTTGTTGCAAGGATGGAGTGAGATCCCACGGCCTGGAACACAGTATGTAATCAGCAAGGGTAGTGCTCCCCTCTTTTCTTTTTATATACCTACAAAGTGAGTTAAAACTCAGAAAATGAATTTTTTTATAGAACAGATGTTATTGGTGAACTGCCCACATTCCCTCACTTTGACTAATCCAGTGCTTTCCTGCTTAATTTCTGCCTCCTTAGCACCTGTGTCTCTCTTCTTGAGGGCTCTTTCTGGTTGTAAGAACTAACTTTTGCTTCATCCAGAAATAACAGGGGTTCAATGTACCTGGGAGTCCCTCTTAACCAATGGCTGATGGATGTTGTGAATGAATATCCTGCTTCCTCATTTCTCATGTATGTTTCCTCATTTCTCTTGTGTGCCTGAGTTCCCAGAAGGATTAAGCAATGACAAGTCCCTTGATAATGTGACTTTCTCCAGCATTCTTCACTTCCTTGTTTCACATTCCCACTGACTGACCTGAACTGCCAAATAAACTATTTGCCCTTGAATTCTTGATCGTGGGTCTGCTTCTAGGAGATGCCAAGAAAAGAGAGATACATAAATACATATCCATGCATTCTAGACTATGCATCTGTGAATTCTGCTTCCGTTACCTTCCACTGTAATGACTGCACTCCTTTCTAGTTTCCTGACATTCATAATGTTGACACAAGAGTGTTAACAGTTTGGATCTGGAATGTCCCCCGACAGCTTATATATTGAAGACTTGTCTCCAAACACAGCAATCTCCCCAGATAGGGCTTTGGGAAAAGTGATTATATCATGGAGGCTTTGATTTCATCAATGGGCTAATCCACTGATGGAGTAATCCATTGAATGGACTATTGGAAGAAGGTGGAAAGTGCAGGAGATGGGCCCTATTGGAGGAATAAGGTCACTAGGGGCATGCTCTGCAGGGGTATATTTGTCCCTAGCCCTTCCTTCCCCAGCTGTTTCTTGGATGCCAGAAGGTGAGCATCTTTCCTCTGCCATGTCATTCCACCATGATGTTTCTGCCTTTGAGCCCACTATGGACTGAGAATATTGAAACTGTGAGCCAGAGCCAAAATAAATCTTCCCTCTAAATTATTTCTTTTGCGTATTTTGATAAAAAATTGACTAACACAAGAGTAATCAAGGTGGTCACTTAAGTCAGTATAAACAACTGGACTGGAATGAAACACATTGCCTTCATGATAGTCTCTGTATCTGGAGAAGAGATGTGGAGGGGCAGTGTGATGAGAATTGGTGATGGCAAAAAGATGATGCTCACACTGACTTTTACTACAAAGAGAAAAGGCAAATTTAATGTCATTGACAAGACCAGTTCGGGCTGGTGCTTATATGAGTAGGACAAATTATCTTTGTATTTCCTATAGTTTGAAAGTGTTCTAAATGAAATAGAAATGAGAATACCATTTATTAAAATTTGTGGATGCAACAAAAGCAGTGCTTAGGTAGAAATTTACGCCACTGAATGCATGTGTTAAAATATACGACATCTAAAATTACTAATATAAGCCTCCATATTAGGAAATTAAAATACAAATACAAATAAAAGCAAATTAAATACAAAGTTGGGAGAAAAGAAATAACAAATATTAGAGCAAAAATCAATAACATCAAAAATAGAAAAGATTAATGAAACTGACAGGTGGTTTTTAAAAAGATCAATAAAATTAAATCAACGCTCACCAGTTTAGAAGGAAAATTAGAGAAAACACAAATTTAATTATATCAAAAATAAAAGAGAAGCCATCACTACCCATCTCATAGACGTTAAATAATAATAAAATATATTACAACAACCCCATGCCCATTAATTTGAAAGCCTAGATGAAATGAAACAATTCCTTGAAAGATAATATCTACTAAAACTCAAAGAGAAATATATAATCTGAATAAGCCTATGTAATTAAAGAAATTAAATCAATAAAGAGAAATTAATAACATTTTAAAAGAGAACCAGGTCCAGATGAATTCATTAGTGAATTATGACAAACATTTAAAGAAGAAATTATATGGATTCTCTATAATCTTTCCCAGAAAATGAATGCAGAGGGAATACTTTTTAACTCATTCAATGAGGACAACATTATCTTAATACCAGAAGCAGACAAATAAATTAGAGGAAAGAAAAACTGTCATGAACATAGAAGCAAAAATCCCTCAACAAAATATGATCACATTAAATTCAACAATGCATAAAAAATCATACATCCAAGTGGCATTTGTTCTAAGTATGCAAGCTTGTTCAACATTTAAAATCAATTATTGTAATTCATCATATCAACAGGCTGAAGAAGAAAAATCATATGATCATATTAGTAGATGCAGAAAATCCACTTGACAAAATAGAACATGCTTTCATGTTAAACACTCTAAGCAAATTAGGAGTAGAGGGGAACTTGATCAAGACATCTACAAAATGCCAACAGCTGATCTCACACTCATTAGCAAGAAACCAGATGCTTTATTAACTTGTCAGCACCCTAACTTTTCCATATAACAAGATGTGCCTTCTCTGTGGCTGAAGAAGGCCCTCAGACAATAAAGATTGAGTGCCAAAAGAATATGGGTAGAGTACCCACTACTCCTAATCACTTGGGAGGCTTAGTGATAGATGTAAGGGTGAGAAACTTCATGCTTTTCCCTGAGGCTAGAAATAGGAAAGGATGCTACTTCTTACCATCATACTTGTTGTACTAGCAATGCAATAGAAGAAAAATAAATAAAAGGCATGCAAATTAGGAAGGAAGGGGAAAAAGCCTATTTTCTCCACAAATTACATGACTGTCTATGTAGAAATTTCAAGCATCAACAACATAACAAAAATCTCCTATAACTCAAAAGGAATTAGAGAAAGGTTGTAAGATACAAGATTAATATACAAATGTTTAATGTTTTCCTATATACACTGACAATGAACAATTTGAATTTGAAAGTAAAAATCTCATTCCATTTATATTATCACCAGGAAAATAGAAAATAAATCTATGGATAAATCTAATGAAGTATGTATGAGATCTATATTTAAAAATGCAAAACTGATAAAAGAAATCAGAGAAGTATTTAGAAACAAGGAGAGATATTCCATGTTCATGGATTGGAAGACTCAATATTGTTAAGATACCAGGGCTTCCAGATTTAATCTATGGCTTCAATGTAATCCTGTTCAAAATCACAGCTAGTCATTTTGTATATATAGACAAAATGATTGCCTAGTAAGGCAAAAACGCCCAGAACGTCCAACAAAATACTGGAAAAAAACAAAGGCAAAGGAATGATATTACCTAACTTTAATACCACACAGATATAGTAATCTCAATAGCGTGATATTGATGAAAAATAGACAGATGAATGAAACTGAATAAGGACTTATAAATAGACTCACACAAACATAATCAACTGATCTTTGACAAGGTATGAAAGACAATTTAATGGAGAAAGTACAGACTAATAAATGGTCCTGGGAAAACTGGAGAGCCACATGTAAAAAAAAATGAACATAGACACTGATATTAACTCAAAATAGATCACAATTTAATAAAACAAAAGAATCTAGGTGACATTGGGTTTGGTGATTACTTTTCAGATACACATGCAAGACAAGGAAATAAAATGGTAAGTTGAACATCATTAAAATTAAAATCTTCTCCATGAAAGACACCTCTTAGAGAAGGAAAAGACAAACTATGAACTGGAAGAAAATACTTGCAAATTGTATATCTAATAGAAGTCTAGGAAGTGAAATAAAAGAACTCTTAAATCTTAACAATACAAAAACAAACTAATTAAAAAGGTCAAAAGATCTGAAAAGACACCTTATCAAAGAAGATGCACAGATGGCATATAAGCATATGAAAAGATGATACACCATGTGTCATCAGGACAACACAAATTGAAACACTAATGGTAACTACACACCTATTAGTATGGCTCGAATCCAAAACATTGATAGCCCCAAATGCTAGTGAGGATGCACAGCAATAGGATTCCCATTCAGTACTGGTGGGAATGCAAAATAGTACAGCTTTTACAATTAATTACAAAATGGAACATACGTTTACTAGATGATACAGTAATTGTGCTCTGTGGTATTTATCCAAATGACTTAAAGACTTACATCCACACAAAAACCTATACAAGAATGTTCACAGCTGCTTATTCTTTATTGCCAAAACTTGGGAGTAACCAAGGTGTCCTTCCGTTGAAAAATGGGCAAATGAATTATGTTTTACCCAGACAAGGAAATATTATCCAGTGATTAAAAGAAATAAACTACCAAAAAAGATAAGGAGAAAACTAAAATGGATATTACCAAGTGCAAGAAGCCAATCTGAAAAAGCTACAGCAATCCTACTATATGATTCCAACCATATGACATTCTGGAAAAAGTAAAACTGTGGAGACAGATAAAAGATCAGTGGTTTCCAGGAGTTAGCTGAGGTGGGGGAAAGATAAATAAGCCAAACACAGAGGATTTTTATGGCAGTGAAATTATTGTTAGGATATAGTAATGTTGGATACAGGATACTATGCATTTGGCAAAACTCATAGAACTGTATACCAGGAATGAACCCTAATGTAAACTATGGAGCTTAGTTAATAATAATATGTCATTATTTGTTCATCAGTTGTAATAAATGCACCACAGTAATGTAAGATGTTAATAATAGTGGAAACTGGGAGTATATGGGAACCTTCTGCATTTTCCACTCACTTTTCTATAAACCCCAAACTGTTCTGAAAATAGTTTATTAATTTAAAATGTGTCACATAAATATTTAATTATGTTTATTATAAAGTGTGTGCCTGTGTGTGTGTGTGTGTGTGTGCATGCACGTGCCCTAACTGCTCTTTGCTCCTCTGCTTTTGGATGCACAATGTCCCTTAAAAAGTGGCAAGTCAAGAGCAGGCTGTGCCAATCTTGTGCTTGGTGTTGGGGTTCCAGCAGTCACCACTTCCAGCACTTGGGTGAAATGCCAGGGTCCCAGAAGAGGAGGTAACTTAACCAAGGTCACAGAGTCTGTCAGTATCAGAACTTGAATTAGATACAGACTCCAACTGTGTGAGGAGGTCAGCCCCTTAAGGAGGTCAGTGCATCTCTAGCCTGGGAAGACAGCTAGAAAGCTAAAGGCTTCCAGCTGAGATTTCAAAACCGGCTCTACCCAGCTGTGATTCCACAGCATTGCATAAAACATGGCTGCAGGTATGTGATGTGAATCCCAGTGTTTGTGGAATCTCTGCAGCCATCCTGCTTCCCACTCTGAGAGTAAAGAACTTTTCTCTCAACCCATCCATCTAAAACCCCCATCAGTCAACAATCACAATGATGGAAGCACAGTCCATTGCGTCCAGAGGAATCTCGAGGCTACCACTGTCCTGGTACACACTCAGCACCCTTCATCAAAGTCCATCTTCCATTCATTCTGGCAGATGCCCACTGGAGCCCTGGACGCTACCACCAGTGTCTTCCTTCCTCTGATGACACTGTATCTTTGGTTCTTGAAATTCTCCTCATACTTTAAAGAGTAACTCATTGAGGGCTCTCCTCCAGAAACAATTTCTGGATTTTTTCAAAGTAATCAAATCTCTTCTGGTTAGAAAAATATGGAAATGGCAGTTGTAACTACCATCTCTCTCATTGCTCAGAAGCCATATTAATAGTTTCAAAGCTGTTTTCCCCTCATGAAGAAACCCAGAGGGGCTGGATTATTATTTTCCCAGTAGCGCTGCAGCATGTGCCTTTAAAGACACTAAATAAAGTCAGAGACATAACATGCCTTGTCCCCTTCTCTCTCTCTCTGCTGCCTTTGCAGCTCCTTCTGTGATTACTGACTGGAGTTTTCCTATCTGAACAAACAACACACAGCCCTAACGCTACGACGAGGTGCACAGCGGACTCTGTGGGGAGGTACAGCCAAATGGAACTAGCATGATTATAGAGTATGGGGTATGGTTTTGCTCTTAAATTTACATTTGGCATCTCTAAGCTTTGAAATAAATTTACCCAGATAAGAAGAAAATGTGAATTCTAGAGTATTATCAATGTGCAAGGATTCTCAGATATCAGTGGAATCTACTAATCGTCAATTAGTCCTAATTATTTCTCTCAGATTTGAAAGAGTGAAATAAAATCAGCCTATAGGAATATGTAGGAGTAAATCCCCTTTGATCCAATCCAAAATCACTAACATCCTCCACCCTTCTCAAAACTAGCTAAATGCAAAACCAGTGATGCTCCTGGATTGTGGCTGAATTCAACCCCATTTTCCTTTCTGATTTCCAGCAGGAATTACCAGGTCCATGTGGAGAGAGCAGGTCTCTGCCAAATCACACACTGATTACAGAGGCATTCCATTCTTATTCATTCGAAGTCTTCCCAATATGTAGATCAAATCCACCAAGCACTCTGACTTTATGCAGACATAATTTATGGAGAAATAAAAAGAAAGAATGTTAAGAGGTTTGGAAGTCCTTTGAAGAAAATGAGTTTGGGTTTGTTTTTGATGAATTCAGGCTATTACTAATAATCATTTTTTAGAATCCCTAAGGAGTCATTTATATGTGCCAAAAATTTTGTATAAAACATACACCTTTACAAGTGTGTTACAAATACATCTCTTGAGCTAGAGGAACCCAGCCAAATCCACCTGTTTTAAGTTTGGTTGTTTTTTTGCAGGGGGAATACTCTTTCGATGTGTAATTTGTGTGTGTGTGTGTGCGTGTGTGTGTGTGTTTCTTACAGGAGAAAAAAATTTCTTTTTTGGTACCAGGCATTGAAGTCAGGAGCACCCAACCACTGAGCCACATCCCCAGTTCTATTTTTTAATTTTTTATTTAGAGACAGGGTCTCACTGAGTTGCTTTGTGCCTCATCATTGCTAAGGATGGCTTTGAATGCATGATCCTCCTGCCTCAGCCTCCTGAGCCAATGGGATTAAAGGCATGAACCACCACACCCAGCAAGAAAACTAATTTAAGTTAGCAAAATTTCAAAGAAAAAAATTTGCCATGCTCCTCATACCAGACCTTTGGTGGTGAAATAACATAGATAGGGAGGAGTGAGGCTTGGTCCTCAGACCTGGATGGCTGCCCAGTGATATTACACTCTTTGCTCAACAAGGGATGAAGGTCATCGACATGACAGCAGACACTTGTGATGGGGGTGTCAGGCCTGAGTGAGAGGTGGGGACAGGGACAAAGCTGGTGGAGATAGGCACACAGTTGAATAGGAGAATCTGTCTAGTGCAAAGGGTGCCAACTTGGAGACAAGAAGACTTGTTTTCTGGGAGTCCACTTTGCATTCCAGAAAGTCACAGTGAAAGGACATCTTTACCCTAGCCATGCACTCCACTGAGTTTGATTTAAAGAGCTCCAGCAGCCATGAATTAAAGACCATAAATCACTGTGGAGATGGAGGATGCAGACATCAGTGAATGGCTTGCTGTTTACAGTACCCGCCATGTGGAGATGCAGATACAGAGATCAGTAAATGGCTTGCTGTCTACACTGCCTGCCATGTGGGGGTGCAGGGTTCAGAGGTCAATGAATAGCATACTATCTATACTACCTATTATCTCCCAAACAGGAAGTGGGTTAGGGGAGCCAAGATTGAAGATCTCAAGGACCACCTTTTTATAGCACTCAAAAGTAGTAACTGCACAAAATAGGTCTCCCTGAAATAAAGATCTTCTTTTAAAAGTTCAATTTCCCCTTCTGGAAAAGTGAAAAGCCACTCTGACATGCTCGAAGGCCAACATCTTCCTTTTGCAGCTGAGTGCACAGTGCCCAGACACTGGGGACTTGACAAACTCGATTGACATCTTTTCCTCCATTATCATTTCTTGTTCTCAAGAACACAGGGCCACTGAGTTCAACCTTGAAGCAAGGAGAGCCCTGGGCACACTGATACTGGAGCCTTCCAGGGAAAACCACTGTGTTCTCCATTAGCTCACTTGGAAGTCAGACTGGTGCACAGAATACTGTTCCAAAAATATAGTTGACCCCTGCGATGTCCTCATTCCCAGGCCTCCACCTTCTGTGGTAAAGTGACAGTGGGGAATCTTAGATAACATTTACCCTGGAATCTGCAGAATACAAAAGACTGAGCTGCCTTACAAGGAGACATCATATTTGAAGGTCCTGTGGTGAGAATCTCAGCTTCTACATGCTCCCTGATCACTCCCTCCCTCTTACAGACCCTTTAACCCCTCCTCTTCTTTCAGTATGCTCTCAGTTTGCCTCACTCCGAGGAACCCTCCTAAGACTATTTTTCTTTATCTGTGATTCACATTGTTATTCTACCCACTCATCTATTCATTCTGTCTTTTGGAGCTTGACTGCTCTCGTTTTCATGGGTATATCTAGACAGCTTACTCCTCCCTCCTCTAGCCCTATCATCTAAATGATGGCTGTACCCTCTGATGTTAACTTACTCCCACGGCTGCAGTAATTAATCAAAAGTGGAAACATGGTCACTGCTGAACCAAAAATGATCCCTTGCTTCTTTGGTCATTGTGATTGGTCCAGGGAAAGGCATAAGTGCCAAATGCAACTAGTTAGAGCCCTTTCTTAGGGCTTTCCTAACTGGAGCTAAGAAGAGGGTCCTTTTCTCCCCAGAGATAGCTGCCCAGTGAGCCATGACATTAGTATGAGGATCCAGGTATAGTGGTGAGCATAGACCCAGATACCTACGGACAGTTGTAGGAGAGAATAAGATTGATATGACAAGAGTAAGACCAGTCATGAGACCTCCCAGTTAGACCTCCCAGGGTCCTTTGCCCTGGTGATGTCTTCCAGCCACACAGTTCTTGGCAGCATCCTCTCTGAACACGGGGTAGGAAGGTAGGTGAGGAGGCAAGACATCCACAGGAGAGGTCCCTGTAAGAACTGGAGTCTATAAACCCAGATGAGCTCAGTGCAGTACTGGGGTTGGAACCCAGACCTTGCACGTTTAGACTAGTGCTCTACCACTAAGCTGCATCCCCAGCCGAATACACCAGGCCTTTTAGATTGATAGAGGAGGAGTTCTTTCACAACCCATGTGTTAAGTCTAAGAGACAAAAATCAGAGAGTCATACTAAATAGTACCAAGATCATGAGCTGAAATTCTGCTTGAGTCTTTTCGCTTGGCTTTGAAAAAGGAAATCAGGAGACTATTCTCAACCCTTGTAGAATCACGTGTCAAATTGAAGGTGCACTGGTGGGTCAGCACAGATCCATCTCTGCTGCTTCCTCTCCTTAGCCAAGCACTGGACCTCTCATCTGGGCAAATATAAGTACTATTGCATAAGAATTTGTATTAATAGTCTTCACCTTATGGATTATTGAATGAGTTGATAGGTATCAAGTTCTCAGAACAATATCTGGATCCTAATAAATATTCAGTGTGTATTCACTATTATTATCTCTATAATTTGTATTTGATTTGAGAAAGATCTCAAACCAGACTCCTTACCAAGTACAAGTCAGTGATGGAAGGAAAGACATGCCAGCAGGTCGTTTGGTTCAGTTTCAAATGGTGAAGCTACAGACCCAAGGTACAAGGAAAGAAATGTTTGAGTCATCATTTCATTCATTCTTTGAAACAGCATGAGTGTCCACTCCAATGTGAAGTTTAGCCAAAAGAGCAGGATAAAACTTTTCTTTGTTCTGTTTCTTCTATAACCATTGACAAAGATAAAGAAAGCTATCATAGACTCTTACTAGAGAGGAGAAACCAGTCACCTTCAGATTCTGAATCCACACATCAATGCCTGCTAATGTCTTTACCTGTAGAAACAGCTCAAGCTGACCATGAGGACTTGAAGCACTTACTAACTGCCCTGCAACACCCCCAAATGCCTCATACACAACTATGAACACAATGTTTAGTCAAGCAGATTATTCTACATTCCTAACATTTTTAGGGGGAAGACTAATTGCTCCTAAAATATTTCTCCCTGAAATTGCACTTATTACTATAGGATAGACTATAAATACTGATAATAAATGTCTTTTTTATTAAAATGCTTTTGTATGCTGTTGGTGTAGAAAAGTTTAAAAAAAAAACCCTAAAAATACATGTACAAGATGGTAGATGTTTACATAAACACTACCCTTTGACCACCCTAGTGCTATGGGTTGGGTGGTATGGGTGCTGTTATGCTCACGTTACTGGGGAGGAAACTCAGGTTCTAAAAAGTTCAGTAAGTTTTTCAAATTGTCTGACCAATAATAACTCACTCAGGATTTGAACTTGGGCAAGTGTGTTAGTTTTTCATTGTTGTGACCAAAACACCTGTCAAGAGCAACTTAGAAGAAGAAAGATTTATTTTGGCTCATGATTTCAGAGGTTTCAATTCATGATTAGTTGACTCTACTACTTTGGGCCTGAGCTGAGGAAGAATATCATGGCAGAAGGGTGTGGCAGAAGGAAGCTCCTCAGTTCATAGCATCCAGGAAGCAAAAAGAAAGAGAGAGAGGAAGGGGCCAGAGACAACAATACAGTCCCCAAAGCACACCTCCAGTAATCTACTTCCACTGTGCCCCACCTGTCTGCATTTTCCACTACCTCCCAGTAATCCATTAAGCTATCAATGAATTAATCCATTGGTGGGGTAAGAGCCCTCGCATCAATCACTCTCCAAAGCCCCACCTCTGAACATTGCTTCACTGGGAACCAAACCTTCAACACATGAGCTTTTGGGTGACATTCCAGATGCAAAATATAACAGCAAGCCCGATTTGTCTCTCTATTATAGACTATGCCCAATTAAAGAGGATGACATTTTGCATTTGTTTTGACAAAATACAAAGCTGGATAAATTGATTAAAAATACCTATTGCAAGATGTGCACAGTACCCTATGTAGCAGAAACACAAAGGGAAGATAACTATTAACTGTTGCCAAGATAACTCTGGGGAAGCTGAGGATGTGGCTCAGTGGTAGAGTGTTTGCCTAGCATGCACAAGACCCTGGGGAGAACAATGAAGGATAATTCTTGATTATCAAGTAGGCAACAAAAATAAGAGATGGCATGGCTGTTTGATGCCAGTAAGAAGGAAGGGGGTCTTTCCCTACAGATATACTGTCAGTATCTTCCTTTTCCTGCATACATAATTTTCTAATTAGGCATTAGATTAGCCCCATTTTTTTCCATAGGGAAAAAGAAAAAAGAATTCTATCTGTAAACATAAAATCCTCTATAATTAAGCAAGAACAGATAACCACCCAGAGACACCTGCTTAGCCCATTATGGGCATGTGGAAGAAAAGGGAGAACAATAAATACCAAACTACACTGAAGGTATTATGGACCACTAACTTTTGCCTCTTTTTAAGCAATTGACAAGTTCTCCCTTAAAGGTCACTTGTCACCAATGCTAATAGTAGAGATCAGGGTTCTATAAAGTTTGGCCTCTCATCCAGGAATTAAAACATTATTCCTTTCTTAGGCTGAGTCACCTGTAAAATGTTTTCCCTAATTTTTTTCCACCTATGTTCTTTTTCTCTTGCACCTTGCTCAACTGTCTACTTCATTTTCACAAACCCTTCATGGAGTAACCAGAAGTGGCTGATGGACATCTGGTTCATGGATTTCCATGGGAGAATAAAGTTCTGTGATTCCTTGGTTTTTATTACTCTTGAAAATCTCCCATTTATCGGGGTTTTTGTGAATGCAAGTGTGACCCTAAATCTTTATTCATCTTGTTGACAAAACACTGGAATTTGAATTCAGGGAGAGATATTCATCATGACTTTCATTTTCTATATTCTGGTGCATTGACATGTCCCTTCCAGTGTCAGCCAATTTCTAGAGGGTAAAACACCTATGAGTATAATTTTCAAACATAATACAACCAATCCAGAGCCCATACCCCAACCACCTTCTTTATTGGGCTCTCACACTCTGCTCTGGGGCCACTATCCACCTGTCCTAAGTGTCCCACAGCCCAGTACCAAAGACCTAGTGACAGCCCCTATGCCTCAGAGTCAACAGAATTTACCAAACTAGCCAGTATTAAACCTGCTTACTCAGCCTCACTTGTTCCTTCCACGGAAACCACAATAAAGACACTTATCCACATTTTTTCCTCATTCCACCTGCTCCCTGACTGGTAACCCTGGCACTCTCCTGTGTAGGGAAGCATGGCATGGCATTGCTGCTCCTTTTGGAAACTGTGAGTCATAAACTACTTCTTCAGTGGCAGTGACCTCCTAATTTGTTCCCTCTCCTTTCCTCAAGTTTTCATTAATACATTATATTTCAAAAAATAAATGGGAATCTCTACTGAGTCACTCTCACCACACCCTCAGCCTGGTCCCCACAAGGCAGCAGAAAAATATTTGAATTTCACCTTTATCTTCCTTTTTGAAAAGGAAAATCAACCATTGCAATTGAAAAAAGAACCAAAAGAATCAAAGATATGCAGATGCAAGTTTAATAGTCTGCATAATGGAGAAAATTTTACCTAACTTGACCTAAGTTTAGTCACTGCCTGATTCAGATGAAAACTCTTGGTGCATTTCTCCTGTGGAACATTCATTAAAACCACTGCAAGCATGATTTCTGAGGATCTGGATTTTGTAAGCTCATTAGTTTGTAGAACAGCTGTCTGTGATTTGACCCACTTTCAGTCCCCAAACTCTGAAAATAAAATATAAATGTTTGGAACTACCTGAAGAATGAAAACTGAAGAATTGGAACTACCTGAAGAATGAAACCATACTTTAATATTACATAAGATGCAAACAATTACAACCACCTCTATACACAGAAAGTTCCTCAGAAGCTCTAAACATTCACATGGATTTATACTTTTCACAATTTATTGCACTCAACTAGTGTTTTAACATACTTTGGTAAACACATGCTAAATAATGCATCTGGTTTCTAAGAACTGGCAAAGCATTCCCCTTCCTAGGTAAGGCAATCCAGCCCAGCCAATCTCTGCAGGGTAACTTTAAGTATGCTTTTTACCCAGTGGAGGGAGACCTTAAGCTTCTGACCAAAGATTTCCTTCCATTGGTGATTTTTTTTCCCCTGAAGTCTATTTCTTTTTGAGATAGGCAAGATGGTGGTAGAAGCAGACTTTAGCTTGGAATTCTCCATAGGGTCCTCTGCCTCTACTTGAATAAGTGTAGATCAAAGGCCAACTGAAAGATAGTCATAGAAAATGAGAAACCAACTGGATACTTTCAAACTATTCAGTCACTTTTTCTAGTCTTTGATGATGGATTGAGCTTTTATATACTGAACTCCAGAAATTTCCATTATTTATTATAAGACTACATGTAAATATCTGTTGGATTTTGTAAAAACAATGAAAGGTGACTACCTACCCTTCTCAGGATACTTGCCTTGGGGTGTGGTTTTACTTAACATTGTGTTTGTATAGACATTTCTGGCATTTCCTTGGCCTCGGTGCACAGACCTTCAGTAGCTAGCTGCTCTTTTTCCTGATCAGTGATTTTTATGGATCTCAACCAGATGCTGGGGAAGGAGTGATCCAGGCAGCTAGTAAAGCTGGAACTTCAAAATCTGACCCTTCAGAGTCACTCATCTTAAAAAACAGAAAATGATTCTACAACCCTTTGCAACATTTAGAGCTCCCCTCTCCAACCTGAGCTGCAGGAACCCCATTGCAGGTGAATCCTGACGTGACTCAGTGCTCATAGTAGCTACGCCTATGTGCTGCCCAGTTGGATGTTGAGAGAACTATCCTTGAATTCAGATGGAGAAAACACATCTTGTTAGCAAATGATTGTCTGACTGAATTGACCTTTTTATTTTTAGGTAAATCTATTCCTTGAAAGAATTGCTGATGTTCTGTTTCAACTTAGTATGAAACTGACTGGAGCTGCTGCTTCTGACAGGGGCTGAAGTGTTCATTCTACCCTGTCTTTGTTGGCTCAGTAGCAGTTTCAAAGACAGCAGGGAGTAAAGTCTTTGGCCACTTTTTGGGAAGGTGACACATTCCTTACCTACTGATCAAAAGGTCACTGGATTCATGGCTCCAGGGTCAGAGTGCTCTCAGCCAGTGACTGAACATGATGGAGATACCTAGGGTTCAGTGGTTCCCCAATGATCTGGCTAAACATGCCCTAGATTGCACTGCCATCCCAAAAGATGTTTCCAGACAACATTGCTTCCCTCTCTCCCACCTTCGATCAAGGTCAGACAGTGCAGTGGTCTGTCCCCCTCCCAGCCTTCTGCAGATCCTCTGCCCTCTTTACAAGCATTTCCCTAAAAAGATCTTTACATGTTTCATCAACATGGATTCTCAGAGAACCAAGACTTAAAAGATGGATAACCTTAATATGTCAGATCGGTGCTGGACCAAGAGCACAGCCAAAGTTCTCACCAGATTGCTCAGTGTTCCTTCCCTCTAACCAACCAGCCTATAAAAACCTTTACCAGTTTAAGAAAGGCCTTTCTTGGGATGGGCACTGATCCCATGGCTGGAGGTTCTCCTTTTACCACCAGCAGAGATATCTGACTGCATCAGAATCCTAAGGGCAGCTAGAGAGTAGAGGTCATGACCCTGTGGAGACACCACCACTGATCAAGGTCAAAGACATCCTCAAAGGGCAACACCCAAATCAGAAGGAATGGAGCAGGGTATGATGGTGCATGTGTGTACACAAGTGGCTAGATGTGTGCGTGTGACTCTGAGCATGGGCACAGGTGTGAGTGCATATATCTGCATAGGTATGCGAATGTGTACGTGCATGTGTGTGGGTGTGTCTGCATGGGTGTGTATGTGTTCCTGCCTAGGTGTACACATGCATATGTGTGAATGTGGATGCATATCTATATGTGCACATGTGTGTGTGCATGTGTGTGGTCACACCTGGGGCAGAGGCATCTCAAGGGAGAAGGGCTGCTAATGTGAATCAGCTGCATTTTTATGCACTATTTTCCCCATTAACGCTCTCCCTGAAGGCTACAGAAATCTTACAGCATGGGTTCTGGTTCTAATTTCCACACAAATAAATCAGGAGAATGACTTCTCCCTCCCTCCCTCCTTCGTGTCCTTCTCTCCTAACTCCCCTTCTTCCTCTATTTTCGTTCTTTTGCATCAGGGTCCTTGGGCTGGATGGAGACTGCACCTGGCTGAGCACTGGGCCAAGGGAAAACTCTCTTTTGATTATTTATCTTCTCTGCTCTAATCCTCCTTGCTGTCTTCAGTGAGCCCCAAACAGAACCATGGTGTTTTTGCCTAGGTCTCTTTTGTACAACCAGTTTTGGCAGATAAAATGGTTCCAAGGACTCAAACCCCAACAGTGGGCTTTCCTCCCACCAGAACTGAGTCTTAGCTCAAAAAAAACGACAGGGTTAGTTTGGGGTGAGAGATGAGGAGGAGAGACCAAACAGAACACTGCACTCCCTGGCGCCTCAGCCCCTCTGCATCCCTACAGAATCCCTCCCTGCCTCCACCCTATTCAATCACAGCCCCTGCTCCCACCTTCTTCTCTCAGTTGTGCATGTAGGTTTTTCTGCTGAACCTCTGGATTCAAAGTGGGAGATTTATTGGGAGGAAATTCTCCCCATTTTAGGGTGACATAACTTGAAATCAAATCATGAGCTTGTAATCAGCCACCCTGAACATGGCTTTTGTGGGTCAGTCCAAAATAAAGATCGAGTCACTTGGACTGTGCTCACTGAGGAATGCAGATTTATGACCCTCGCAGATGAACCTTATATAGAATCTGCAGGTCCAGGGCGTTATTTATTTAGCAGATCAGCAGGGCTTCTAAGACAAGCCTCTAAGAACCTCATGGTCAAGTAAAGGGAGCAGCATATTAACATGGCACAGTAAACTGAAATCCAGTTTCTATTCTCTTCTCTTTCCTGTGCTGAACTAGATTCAAGAAAGAACAGTATCTACTCAATATAAGCAAAACAATCATAGGAATGATGAGCAAGTTACCTCTGCATTTACTTAAATGGAACTTTCTAAGCCTAGAATTTTCTCCATAAAAATGAAAATCACAGCATTGTGCTGGGGGAAAATAAAAGTGCTTGGATAATCCATAACCAAGAGTGTAATTCTCTTCTCTCAGAAATCATTAGATTGAGCACAGGAAATTGCCATGTTTGCATGTCAAAGGGCCAAACATTGGCAGTTTCTTATGGGTCAACCCAACACATCAATTCTTTTCTTGATGATAATAGAGGTAAAGGTGAGAATGCTTTTTGTCAATGTGGTTCACATCTCTTTCTGCATTTAGTAACCTTCCGAGAAATGAAAGTGTGCCTACTAATAATTGTAGCCCACCAGGGGGAAAACTATTTCATACTTTTTGATAAATGGCATTATATTTCCTTTTAAAATTCCTGGCTGCAGAGAGAGGTGAAGGAACACTGGAGGGAAAGAGAAGACCTTAAGAATAAAGGGAAAGCATCATATGCTTATTGTAGCTAAGAAAAGTCACAACTTTGGGGTCAACACTTGTTGCTCTATTTATGCAATATCCCCAAGGTGCACCTCTGAACATGGCTATGATAAAGCTCTTTCATTCTTAACCATTTGCCCCATCATCCCAGATGTGGAACATCTATAAAGCCTTAAATGCAGTATGTAATGTATAATTATATAGTATATAATAAAATTATATAATAATGTAAATAAATATTATAAAAGCTCTAGATTATAATTTCAAGCCAATTTAGTACACCTGTGTCAATTTCACTGAAGTATCCACAGAATTGAATGCTCAGGACTAGATGGGCTAAAGATTTATATGAAGACTTCTCACATCCGTCACCTGAGCTGAGCAGGTAATAACTCTATCTTTAGACAGAAGTAGTTGCAGATGAGGAGTTTCCAACTTGCCCAAGGCCATATGAAAAGAAGTGATAGAATCTGGAGTTAAGAACTCAGATCCCCAATCTGTGGCCTCTTTTCTTCTCTTCTGCCTCCATGATAAAGACTAAGGTTGATCCACGCCATATCCCCAACCACTCCAGGAGAGATGCACATGAGTGATTGAACTGGGGCTCTTTGGTCAGCTGCACTGGAGGCTTTACCATTTCAAGGTAAATCAAGGAATGTTTGTAGGCGTGTGCCAATAGTAAGACTCCACCACCCAGAAGTCATTGTTTCTCTACATGCTTGTTCTCAGACCAAGACTTTCCTAGTCCTTGCTGATGGCACTCTGAACTCTAGTGAAGATCTTTATTTTTGAGAGGTTTCTCAGAATCTTGTGACTCCTACTTAACACACAGTATTAACACCAAATAACCTGAATAACTGTGCCCAAGCCCAGTGAATGTTCAAACCAGCAAACAAGAAGGGGATATTTTTGGTGTAAAAAGAACTGTTAGGGGTAACCCAGAGGACAACAGCCACTCTTTAAGGTAGCAACTGGCAACTGTAGTCATTTCAGCAAGAATGAGCACCTGTTGACACTACCGAGCTAAGACAAGGTTAAGCGATGTGTACTCGACACAGTGTAAGAAGGCAAGAAAGCATTTTTAAAAGATTGCACTAAAATAAGTAAAACCCAAAGAGAACTGTTGTTTTGTTGTTGCTGAATTGATGTCTGAAGGAACTTTTCAATTATTTGTGTAATTCAAATATGGGGAACACAGCAATGCTAGACCCCCGACGAGTTACTACAGATTGGCTATTTGGTTATGTGTGCAGCCAGCAGAACTTTTGGGAAGACTTTTAAAAATGCAGAATTATCCACTGATATTAAAGTCATGCATGAATACACAGGCCCACACCTTCAGCCAAACATAAACAGTCCTCTGGAAATAAAGAGCATTCCCTGATGGAAGATAAGGGGCCTCTTTCCAGGGAACCTTTGTAGGTCCCACAGGAGCACATTAGTGAAATGATTCCCACCGCCTTTGCATCCTCCCAGCCTCCAGCAAACAGTTTAATTTTCTAAGAGAGATCTTTATCCTCCCTGGGTCATGCCAGGACAGGCTGTAGAAGGGAGGGGACTAAAACGGCAGCACCACAGAATGGTCTCTTGAGGTTCCCAGGGAAAATCTCACGCCTCATACCGGGGTCAAGGTTGCATCCACCTGCTGCGTAGGGGAATACTATACTATGTGCGGCATCTGAGAGGTTAGGAAATATAGAGTCAATTTATTTTTTAGCAGTAGTGAGCTGTAGTTTTACATAACATGCTCAAAATATTTTTCTTTAGCCTCCAGATGCTTCTTCAATTGAAATACCTCTACATTTAAAGCATTTAAAGCAATGCGTGTGCTTGTTCAGCTGAGAAAAGTGAAATGAACACACTGTTTTCCCTGTGTGTGTAGAGTTTGGGGATACTTTGCAGCCTGTGTATTGATCTCATCCATGGCTCTGGATTTTACTGCCTCCTTCATGCCAGGGGCTCACTGTTGCCAGCCCCAGCCCTTCTGGGGTTCCTGGGCATCATGGTATCTAACCTTCATGTGTTTGGTCTGAACTCATTTCAATTGATACACTCACACACACACACACACAAAGTGTACACACATGGCACATAGGTTTGGGCACATGTGTGGGCACACAAGCACACATGTACACAGAATACACACAGATGCATACATTGGCACACACGTATGCATACACAGACGTATGCACATGCACACTCCCAGACTCACATGCATACACACTCAGAGAGACAAACACACACACACCTTCCTCCACATGTTTCCTTATGTGGATACCAAACTGCCTCCTTATCTTTGCCTAAACACCTGGCACGTCTTTGCATTCCCTGGTTCTTCTCTTCTTTTAACCTTTGCCCAAACACCTGGGAATCTTTTTTCTTCCTTTGTCCTATTCTTTTCATCACCTTGCTGCCTGCATCCAACCCAGGACTGGACCTCCACCTCCTTTCCCAGCCCCACACACAGTTCTGGTGCTCCTCCTCACCTGCTTGCACACCTACAGTAGTCACCTAACCATCCTCTTATGTTTGACCTCATTTAATTCTTTCTCCAACAGAACCAATTAAAACTCAAATGGTACAGCCTGTGTGGAAGGGAATGTGACAATATCTCACTAAATTACATGTGCAATTGCCCTTCCATGCAGCAATCCTGTTTTTAGGAGCTTACCCAGAAGATACGCATGCATAAATGGAAATAATTTACCCCAGCCTTATTTGTAATAGCAAAAATCGAAAACAACCCAAGAGCTCTTACTTAGGAGACTAGTTGGAAAAACAATTTTATACAGTATTGACTTTTGAAACATAAGTATTTTCTGTTTCCAAAAAAATCAAAGATGACAAAACAATCCCTAGAGTTGTATACAAACAAGTGAATCTAATTGTACACATGTATGACACAACTACACATACAAATAATAAATTCAACTAATTTTTTTCCCTCGGCAGTACTGAAGGTTGAATCCAGAAATTGAACTCTCTACCACTGAGCAGCCGTTTATCATTTTCCCAGCCCTTTTTCACTTCTTTTAAATCTTAAGACAGAGTTTTGCTAAATTGCCTGGCCAGTCCTTCAACTAGCCATCCTCTTGCCTCAGCCTCCCAAATAACTGGGATTCTAGGTATGTGACATCATGCCAGGAAAATTCAACTTATTCTTAATGCAGTACTCTGTTCACCCATAGTACACAATAGTCTAAGAAGGAAGATAACTCAAAGACATATTTTATCTTATAAGGTTGCTGTTGTTGGTGTAACTTGTACAGAAATCTGGACTTTGTGAATATTGTAGACTAGAACTAATATGTTCATGTATTTTGGAAGAAATGTGGGGATATGGAATATGGGAAAAGGTGGAGAAGAACCTTGAACTTGTTATCGCTATAAGTTTGCTACTTTTAAAAAAATATACATTTCTAGCAATTGACACTCAAAGGGCCTGAAACAAGGACATTTCTGCAGCCATGAAGTAGGTTTGGCACCCATATGTTGGTCCCTAATGATCATTACACATTAAAGGAAATTAGGGATCCTTTGAGAGGGAAAAGTAGTTAACTCCAAGTCTGAGGCAGGACAATACAAAGGAAGGTAGAAAGCCTAGATGGGCTCAAGGTCAGAGAGGGACCCATCAGGGACACACAAGTTGGCTTAAAGGGGCTCCCAATTTGGGACAGTTTGAGCATCAACATGCATAATGATATCCACAAATTATAATATGTTGAATAAAAAACAAACCCCATGAGTCTACAATGGAGATTTTTTTTAAAGGAGGAGCAAGAGGAGTTTTTCATTAGAGAAGAATGCTCAGCTATACATGGAGACAAAGAATTATAAAATCACCCTTAATTAGAAAGGATCAAATGTATATCTACATTTGGAGAGACTGGGTGACACAATCATGTGAGCAACTTAGTGTGACACATTTGGACAAGCTGGCATCTGAGTCCCTTGGTGTGATACTCTGGGAAGGACATAGCTGCTTCTAGGTGGCCCTCATGCCAAAGTGTTTAACCTTAATCTAATCATGACGGAACACTTAACACAAATCCATGCTGCAGGACATTCTACCAAGTGAGGATCTGCACTCCTATTAAGTATTAATGTCAAGAAAGACAAAACAACCAAAAGGTGGGAAACTCTTCTACATTAAAAGAGATGAAAGAGCCAATGTCCCCTAATACAATGTATCTTCTTTGATCAGATGAGATAAAAAAAAAAAAAACAGGAGACCTAGAAAGTTCATTTGGAGATAATTTAAGACGTGTAAACATAGAATGGACGTCAGATAATAGAGCCAATATATTAACAAATGTTCAATTATGTAGGGTAGTAATAATGCCATTGTGGTTACCTAGGACAATATTCCTCCTCCTAGAGACTGATGCTCAAGTGTTTAGGTGTGATGACTGTAACCTGCTTTCACAGGTTCTGAAAAAAATATGCAGAGTGAGAGGTGGCCAGTGTGGCACCTGTTAACAGGTGGGGAATCCATGTGTCGGGTATACAGTTATTTATTGCAGTATTCTTGCAACTTTTCTGCAGATTCAAAAGTTTCAACATAATAAGTTGGACTGAGTGGTAGAAAGGATAGGCTTTTTAACTCAAGAAATGGCCTTAGGAGTTTGGTCTCTGCTCACTTTCCCAGCTGTTCCTCTTCTCACTCAGCCCTCACCCTTTCCACCTTTGTACTCCAGCCACATCTGTTTCCCATTTCTTGATCACATTATGACTTTCTTTCCTGCTCTGCCATGGCTCATGTGGTTCTTTCCACCATGAAGAACTCCTTCCTTTCTTTTCATACCATAACTTCTTTTCCTTTAAATTATTCTCAGACAAGATTCCTTAAAGGGAGATCGTTTTTTGCACACTCCTCCTGTCTCTCCAGGCTTGGGTGCCTCCATTGTATCATCACGGGGTTGTAGTTTGAAATGGACTGCTGATGTATCTGGCATCCTGCATTAATTAGTAAGGTCCCCAGGTGGCACTGGCTTCAAATTGTAATTGCACTGTCAGGACTTACCTCTCCCAAGTGTTTACAGAACCAAGCTACTATAGGAGATAGACAGGGGTGTCTCTTAACATGCTGCCCTCTCTAAATAGCAGGATTCCTACTTCTTTAATGCCTGCCTTGGCTCAAGCTCTGGATGATACAGTGTTATTAATAACAATAAATGAGTTCTAGAGGACCAATATTCAGTGCCCATACCAAAACAGAAAATGGAACCCCTGGAAGCCAAAAATACAACCTTGCAAATCCTCCCACTGCTTAACCCCATTAAAAACACCTCTGGGGTGCTCCTCCTTAGCTCATTATTTGCATCCTGCAAAGTATGTGAGTGGCCCAGCTACATTTCCTTCCATTCTAATTACCACACCATCTCTTTCAGACCTTGAAGCCCTTTATTGCTTGGCACTTATCCTGGATATTGGGTTGTACTTTTCTGGTTGGGTTGAGTGTGCTAAGCAGAAAAAGCTGGAGAAAGAGGGATCTCACCTCTTGAGTTTGACTCCTTAAATGTCTCCTTCACATGGTATCTGGCTGCAGAAAAAATATATATTCCCTGATCTTCTAAAGAAGCTTCTTTATGGCCCACAGCATGGAACCACTCTTGGCCAGTCCAGCTGGATGTGGGGGGAAGAGCTGTGTAGGTGTCTGCCCTGTGTGTGTCAGGTATACCTGTCATATGAGTTTGCTCAGGCCACCTGAATATACCCATTTTATAAATGTGGAAACCAAAACTTGGGGAGTTGAAGAGAAATAGCTGGTAAGCAGGATTTTATGGCCAGGAGGTGGTAAAGATGAGTAGTTTCAATCTTATCCATCAATCAATCAATCACTAATAAATTACATTTATGTGTCTCTGTCATTCTACCAGAAGTCTGTAGGCAAAAGGGCTCATTCACACATCCCTCTGTTGGGTCTCATTCTTTCCTCAACTCAGTGGGTGGGGTTTTATAAAGAAGTGAGAAATTCCTTCCTGATTGCTAAAATACTTGCCTGCAATAGAGACTTCCTCCTTAAGCTCTTAGAACTTTCTTAGAAGCTGTGACTGCTCATTAGAAACACCTGGGGACATTTTTAAAGCTCCCTCTGCCAGGATTCAACACAGACCAGCAGACCAATTACTTTCCCTATTTTGGGAAGGGGACATAGACATCAGTATTTTTAATGTTCCCCAGGGGACCTTAACTTGCACTCAGAATTAGTCCTGTTCAAAAGGTGGATGCAAAAGATGCTGAATTCTGGAGGAGGATAGCCCAGGTCAGAAGCCATGTTCCTGCTGGAAAACTGAGTACAGAGGCCCCCATTCCCTTTGAGGTGCAGAGCCCTGGACACCTAAATGTCTACTTTCTTGATGTAATACCTGTGTTGCCACCTGGTCTACCTAGGCAAGTCCAGCCAGATCAGTCTGTCCTTTTCCCAGGCCCCAATCTGATTTTTATAAAAGATCTCACATTTATTGCAGCAGTTACATGCTCAGCACTGGGGACTGGTTGGCCTGAATCTGCTCTGAGCTTTACCACTTGCTAGCTCAATGTAAGATACCTCAACTCATGGAGATCACTTGCAGACAGCTTCACCCTATATGCACATGATCTCTGACTAGAGTGCATGCTCAGGAGGACCCCAGTAGTGACCCTCAACCAATGGAGAAAAGAGACTCCTGCTTCCTTGGCCCTGAATATGACAACCTCAAGGCCTATTCCTCAGTCTCCCAAAGGTCCCCAAAGGGACTCAGCCCCAGCTGCCCACCGTGGTTACTTCGTCTCTGACCCTTGATATAGGATGTTTTACCTCTCCAGTTTCATTTCCTCTCTTCTTCACCCTCCTTCTGGGAATCATTTCCTAAACCCAAACCCTGGTTCAAGTTCAGCTTTTGAAAGAAAGCAAACTAGATACCAGAGGACCTACAATAAACTGACCCTGTGTGGCTTCATCCTCCATCCTGGGAAGTGAAGAGCAGGGAGTTGGGAAGAGATGGGAAGATGGGAAGAGGCAGGGAGTTGGGAAGAGACGGGAGATGGGAAGAGGCAGAAAGGTCAGCTGCTGGGAAATTTCAACCCAGGAGGCTCCATCCTCCTTTTCTGGCTTCTTCACATCCCTCCACCTGAAGCAGCCTGTTGGGCAGTTGATCTGGTCTACCTGATAGATGGACAGCTGGGTTCAACCTCCAACATTCCTTCTGGGCAGAGATTCAAGAACTTTCTCTTGGAGGCACCAAGTCACTCATTAAATGTTAAATCATTTGCCAAAGACTGTGCCAGAACCCTAGTCCCTGTACTCAATGTAAACTAAGCCTCAGCATGAAATATTCGCTTCTCTCTTAAATAGCTGGGAACACGAGAAACCAGCTTTTTATTGCCTAGTTTATGCCAATAGGAGAGGGAAATTGGCAATAGGACCTCACAGGTGGTGGTGTGTACTTCCATCAGGAGGCACAAAATGTCCACTTGTCACTTTTTGGGATGTTAGCAACCATCAGTGATCCTGGCCGAATCCTTTATTTCACTGGGGGATACAACATGGCTAAGTTCTCATTTGTTTTCATTCCTTCTTTGTTTCTTAGCTGAAATTCTTATATGAAGAGAAACCTCCCATCCACTGTTTGGTTACCTCAGCTACAGTTTTACAAGAAAGACAAAATAAATGCTTGATTCTTTCGTGTTATTTTCCAGCTTTCAAAATAATGAGTTGGATCCCTAGTATCTTTCAGAGGTGGCCAATGAGTCTTTCTGCTTTGAAGAATCATTACAGACTTGTGGTTTGAAACACATCTGGTGCACTGCAAGTCATTATTCTAAGTGGTGCTGGGATGATCACACCTTTGGCCAGTGGGAATATCTCCAAATTGGCTCCTGAGTCCCACTGACATGAACCAGACTTTGATGATTGTTTTCTTATTTGGTTTGACATAATGTTCAATCCTGTATACTTCCCAGCCCAGCCCTGCAATCAATCATTCTTCTAAAGATCTCTGGTTCTTTTAAGGGGAAAGATATTTAGGCAAGGGTTTTAAAAAATTCATCGTGACAGACATTCAATGAACTCTTTCAAAGTAGACAATTCACATTGGTGAGTTGGAATTTTCTTGTCTTTTATTCTGTGATGATTTATTTTCCTTTTTCATTTTCTCTGTTTTCTGTTTTGTTTCTGTAACTCTGACTTATCTAGGTTTTAGAGTTCATTGACCAGTCCTCTAATTTTCTACCTATTTTATTCCATCCCATTGAAGTTTTACTCTATTTTCTGGAAAATCTCAACTTTATGTTGCTATTTTTTTATGGAACTTTTTGTTTTTGCTATTCTATTTTTTTTTTATTTCCAAGAGTTCTATTGTATCCTCTGAATGTTCCTTTTTTATAGCATGCTGTTCTTGTTCCACAGTGCAATAACTTCTTTTATACCCAAGGCTATTGCTTATCATTTTCTTGATGTTTCATATGTGCACCATGCTGTTTCCTTCAAAGGCCTTTTTGTCCTGCTTTTTCACTTTGATTTCTGACTTTACTCTTCAAATATCTAATGATCCTATTTTTTTCATTCATATTGGAAGGACAGGCTAAAGTGCTGATTGGAAGGTCTGTTTCTGTGGAGAAAGAGACTGTCTTTTAACGGGCCTGACTGTAGAGTGATTAGACAGATGGTTAGCAATCTCTCAGAAGACTATCAATGCCAACATTATGTAGGTCATTCTTTCTGAGCTGATCAGTTTTCCCCCACAAGACTCCTTCACTCTTCCAATTTCCTGCCTGAAAAAGTATAGATCTGGCTTCCACTTCTGGATGCCACACAGGGGTCTCATCATTCAGTATGGAGATTTTTACTCTCATCTTTGTAGCATGTAGCATGAAACCTCATCCATCACCCTCACCTGGCTTATATATGAGTCAGAACGTTTCTGGTTCAACTCAGAGGATGCACCTTCAGGATTCTGCTGGGATTGGGATAGCAGCTGGTTTCCTGTTTGTGTGGCATGACAAGAGATAATATCTAGAAGTTTATGTAAGGGTTCCTGATTTAAAAATCAATTAATTCTTCTGTTTTTGTCATTTCTCCAAGTCTGGACCTTTGGGGGTAATAAGCACTTTGATTTCTAAGACTTTCAAGGTTCTTCAGTGTGAATTAGTTTGGTTCTGGCTTTTTCTTCCTTTTCCTATCCTGCAGAAGCAGGAATCCCCTGTCTGGTTCACTCTTCATGTGTTACTCGTCCATCCCCTTGACAATTGTGAAATAGTTGACATCTCTCCTTTGATCACTATTATTCCATTCTCCTTATACTTGTGGATTGGTGACCGTATTTATATTATTATTATGTTCATGGGTTTTGTGAGAAAACAAAGATAAACATATACAACGCAATGTATTTAGCCCACAATCATCTCCAATCTATTTCCTACACTGTTGTTTCAGAAATTCATTCCAATATGCACATACAATCACGGTACTTCCTTTCAGCCATCCGTTGCTGTCTTCAGGATAAGATATGACTTGTTAATATTTAAAGTTCTTTAAGAATCTGTTTTCCCCCCATCTATCCCTCAAGTCCAATACACATAAAATGATTTTTCTGATCACACTGCTTTGTGTATGCTGTCTCTCCAGTCTGTGTTTTCTTCCCCATATCTCTAAATTTGTCTAATTAATTTGAAAAATTAAGCCTAGAACTCACTTGCTCCCCAAAGTACTCTAGGATTATTCCTGCTTGTTATGTTACAGGTGTGTGCTCCCACATTAACCTATGCACTCTGCTATAGAATTCACAGCATCATGTTGTATCTTTATGTGTTCCCCATAAACTGGAAGTTCCTTGAAAAAACCTTCTGTCCATATTTTAAGCACTTAGCAAAGAGTTCACAATGTAGTAGATGCTCAATATTAATTAAATAACTAAGCAAGGGAACAAATGAAGGTTCTTGGTTCCAAACCTAATATTTCTACTCCACTGTCCTATTTAAGTCAAAAGTTCTCTTTAGTGAACTGTTACAATTCCGTCGTTACTTTGAATCTCTCTGTACTATGAATTTGCTCTAACTAAGGAGTTATCACAGCACCAAACTAAGAACACTAATGAGGAATCAGAAGGACAGGACATGCCCTTGAAGGTGTCCTTGGGCTTGTCCATTCTCCTGACCTCAGTTTCCTCATCTGTATGAGAGGAGGCTCTTATCACTCAAAGGTCTTCATTTTAAGCAAAGAAAGACCCTCTCCCTGACTTAAGCAGGACAATTTATTTAGGGGATATTAAGTAACTAATAGAATTGCCACAATGACTGGTAAAACAGAAACAGCTATGGGCATATGCAAGTTCAATATTCAAAATCATAATCAAACTCATGCCACTGAACCTGATTGGTAGTAACCTACTTCCACCCCGACATCAATGTCATTGCTTGCAAAGTGGACATGACTCCTCAGTTCTACCTGCTGTACTTGGAGACTCAGAGAAGCTACACCAGAACCAGCCCTCTTCCCTTTTTTCCTGTCTTTACATCAGATTCCAAGTGAAGGTGAATGTGTCTATCTGATTGGCCGAGGTCAGGTGTCTCCAATCCTAGGTGCTGGCAGTTAGCACTGAAATTTTTATGTACTATGGGTAGAGATGACTAAGTCTTACACCAAAGTGAATGTAGTAAAACAATACCTAAGCTTATGACCAGAAATGGCCATATTCAGATGCTGGTAAGCAGTACAGTAAAAACCTGCCACAGGGTCATGGTTGTTTTCTTCCAAAAGCTAATACAATATAGCCTTGAGGACTCAAGAAGGACAAAAGGGATGTAAGATAAGCTCACAGATAATTGGTACTTGCAATGGGATCAGATGGGGGTCTTAAGAAAAGTTTCTAAGGCAGGGTTTCAAAGGCAGGGTCACATCTGACTAGAGGTTCAAGGAGGTCATGTTCTAGCCCAGTCTTTTATTCTAGTTCCTGAGATCTCAACTATAGCAAGAAAGGACTTCAGTAGTCACTATTTCCTATCATTTTGCAAGTAAGAATATAAGGTCTGCAGAAATGACTAGGAACCACTGGGGCATGAGCTGGACCATACATCAGATTCTTGACTTCCAGGAGTGCTCTGTTTCAGAACTACACAGCCCATTCCCTGAGGTCCTTTAAACTGGCATTTGTCAAATATGAACATCTGTCTTGGTTCTAGTTTGTTTTGTGCAATCAGCATATTTCCCTAATGAAGCCATAATGGCAGACTGTGATTGTACCATCTTTTGGGTCTTGCCCGATGGGGAACCGATAAATACCATCCATGGTAGGCAATGAATACTTAAGAGCACAAACAAAATTAACAGAATTCCTCTTCCATAAACAAAATGACCATCTGGAGTTTCCTTTCAAAGCTCCAATAATACATTTCATAATTGCATAGGACAACCCTGTCCATGTAGAATGTTCTTTAAGTTATCAGTTAAATCAAATGGACAAATCAGTTAACCATTCCGTCTCTCATTATTGACATCAGGAAAATGGGGATAAGGAGTTGTTTTGGCCTCAGTTGTCAGGATCTCATGCTCAAAGATGTTCAACAGAAGGTCTCGGTACTCAGAGAGTTCCCAACATTTCTAAAATGAATAAAGTAATAAAACCTTCTGAAATTCACATCTTCTTGCAATTTGCACACTTTAATTTCTACAGTCTGTTCCAATAACTTTTTTGATGATGGATATTTTTGTGAAGAACCTAAACTAATCATTTTATCCCCTGAAGAAACATGTGAGAATAGCTGTGATTGCCTCTACAGAAATAGGAGCATGCTCAGCTCATTATGGGATGTAGTTTCCTAGGACTTCTATAACAAATTATCCCAAACTAGGTGTCTTAAAACAACAGAAATGAACCGCCTTACATTCCCAGAGCCCAGAAGTCAGGCGATTCATGTGCTCCCTGCAGAAGCTCTAGGGTAGAATCCTTTCTTGCCCCTTCCAGCTTCCTTCCTTGACTAGGGGCAGCAACTCTCCACCTCTGCCTCCATTTTCACATGACCTTCTCTGTGTGGTCAGATACCTCTCCTCCCTCCTCCTCCTCTTCCTCCTCCTCCACCTCCTCCTCCTTCTCCTCCTCCTTCTCCTCTTCCTTCTCCTCCTTGTTCTTCTTTTTGTTCCTTTTAGTAATACATGACACTAGTGTCAATCTTGATATATTTATACAAACATGAATTGCTATATAAGATAATGTTAGGAAGTACATCTTTGGAAGGAAATTTTCCCCCAGCTGTTCACAAATGTAATAAAGTTCATATAAGTCTCTTTAGAGAAATGCTTAATGGAAATTTTAACTGAACTTGAGCATTGTTCAAGTCACATAAAGAGTGTTACAACACTTCTTTCCCAAAGGATGACTTCCCCTAATGTTACTTTCTGCAACTGGGGGTGAAGGAGAATCAGTCACCGTACCTGTGCCATTTCACCTAATCCTCAGGATAACCCTTAGAGACTGATGTCCCCATAAGGCAGGTTGTTTACTAACAGAGATTTCCTACCTTGGAATAGGCTCTGCTACTTGAGCAAATGATGTGGTTGTTTTTGTTATTATTATGTTTTGGTTTTGTGGATCAATTTCTTCATTTGCCACAGGAATCCACAGAACTCTCTCCTCAGTGGGGCAGTTTTAGATGAGGAGTCAATATGTATACAGCACCTAGCCCAGCTACTGGCACGTCATAAACATGACATGTTATTGTGTGTATTTACAAAGGAGAAACTAAGGCCCAAAGGAGTTAAATACCACTGTCAAAATCAATAGTTAATATGCAGAAGAGACATAGTTCAAAGCCAACCTGTCTGACCCCCCAACCCTTGCTTAGCTACCATAACATACCTTCTTTCATCTCTAGAAAGAAAGCTACAGAAGACTCAAGCCAACACGGTCTTGGCAGGTTTTCATTTTAATTTCAGACATTATTTTGTAATAACTTAGATTTATTGTACACTTTGTGTTTTCTCTCCTAGAATTGGAATATGATAGGAAAATGGATGGAGCAAATTCTCTGAAATGCATGCAGATTGTTAACAACACCTTACCCCAAGAGAAGGCAGAAATACTTGAACAGGGTTCCAGATTTATCAATGTCTAACTGATACACAAAAGCTTATACAAATTTAGATACACATTTTGGTAAGACCATAGTTAGTCCACTATGTAATGGGAGATAGATTTCTTTGCTAGGTGGCTTCTATTGTTCTGGCCACATCACAAGAGGCACAAGAATCTACACAGTTCTTAAATAACATGCCAGGCATAAGAGGCTGCAGCCCTAAGGTTTGTATTCTATGATGATTAATAAACAACTACTAGGGTGTGTCACTGTTAACACGTGCACAGGTATGAATATACTCACATGTACACACTACATACTCTGAATACCACTAGGATCCCTACACCACTTCCCATAGACCCCTGATGCTGAACAACACGTCAAAACCAGATATGTTCACTGCCTCTAAAACTTCTTATGTACATTTGTCAGTACAATGAAATCAATACCTGTATTCAAAATAAAAAGAACTCAAAGTGGTTCTGAACTAAAGAATATGCTCTAAGGCTATAAGAATAAATATAAATTATGCAAAGTATACAGAAAGGTAAAGACAATCTCAATAAAAAGCTAAGTTAGTTATTTATTTTAGTGAAGCATTATATTTGGTCTTAGATGTTTAGCAGTCAAGGCAGAAAGGGAAACATGATACGATGTGTTATGTAATTTATAGGTTATTTGTCCACAGACTGAGTACATGTTTTAAAATAGTGCTAAACAAAAAGATCGTTAATCTGGGTGAAGGGTATCTATGAGGGATCATTATTTCTTTTCTACTTTAAGAGAAAAATATTCTCTCTGGAAAACCTGACTGGGGGAGCACATTTTAAGAGAAAATAGTCATTTCCCGTAATCTCATTGCCCTGAGAAAACTGATGTAAGGATTTGGAATAGTTTTTTTTTTCTAATTGCTTTCCATTTTAAAATGTGTAGATGAAATTATACATGGTGGTATTTTCCTAATTTTTATTATTTATTTATTTTTATTATCTATTTATTATTTATTTTAGAGTAATAAACTAAACCATATTTATTAACCCATTTTCATAGTTTGGTACACTTTGACCCATTGAAACAAACCAAGCATCTGCTATGAATGTCTTGGTATGTAAATGAGGTCCCACAGTCCTGAGACCTCAAGATACATTTCTAGAAGTTGAATTCTTGGATGAAAGAGCATCTGCATATTATAAGGCTCTTGATGCAAATGGGCTATTTCCCAAAATGCCTGTTTTTCCCAGTGAGAATGACATTTTACTTCATTGCACCTTTCTTAGACCATCAATTAAGAATCTTTGTTAATTTGATAAGGAGAAATAACTGATTGCTATTTTAATTTGCATTTTATTCACAACTAGTGAGGCTGGACTTTCTGTCCTATGTTGATTTGCCAATTGTATTTCCCCTTTAGAGATTTGTTTGTCTTTTCTTTTGGTATCTATTTTGGGTCTTAATGTTTTTCTTATTGATTTCTATGAATTCTTTACATATATTAGGAATATTCATCTTTTTATTCTGTTATGTTTGTTTTCAAATATTTTCTGGTTTGATGCTTGCCAATTAATTTTGTGCAAGTGGAAAATTTTAAAAGGTTGTGATGTCAAACCTATTCATTGCCTCCATTATGTTTTCCTTCCATGCGTTTATGTCAAGCACGGAGCTTTACTAGAAGGTTTCTCTTCTAGGGAACTCAAGTAGCTTATCATGGAGTTTTGTTTTTCCTTTTGTTCATTTGCTTCAGAACAGGATGCTGCCGATCAAAATGTAATCATCAATGCTACACTTTAGATTTTGAGTGCCCCCAAAAGTTGATATGCTAAAGGCTTGGTCCCTGGGACCTATTGGGAGGTGGAGGAACCTTTGAGATGTGGGGCCATGGTGGGTCTGCCCTTGAAGGGGACTGTGGAACCTCAGCCCCCTCCTTGCTTTCTGCTTTTTAACCATGAGGTGAGAATTTTGCTTCACTATGTGCTCCTGCCTCAATGTGCTACTTCACCACGGCCCAAAGGTAGTGGGTGTCAATCAATTATGGACTAGCACCTCTAAAACTCTGAGTAAAAGAAACCTTTTTTTCTTTTTAAGTTGACTCTCAGGTATTAGCTATACTTACGGAAAGCTGACTAACATAGTCTGTACTGAAAAGATAGGACAGAGGATCAAGTAAAAGGTGATTTCTGGGTGTCCTTGAGAGAAACTAAAATAAGCAACCAGAGGAGCCAATTGATATAACTAGAACACTCAATGTGAGGCATCTTTCCAGATGGGCTTCTTTAAAGATCTGGGCACACTGATGGGCAGTTCAAAAGGCCCACCTGAAACTTAGTAATTCTCTTTCCCAGGAAGAGTTGGGAAATTTTTCTAACTTTTCAGTTTTTTCTCCAATTCTTCTGTGCTTTCTTTCCACTGTTGTAGAGACCAAGATTCCCAATGCCTGGTACCATTTATTTATTTACATAATAAATATTCATTGCATTTTGGTTTGGCCCAAGAAACGCCATGAAGCATCATAGATCATAGAATTACCCATATTCTCATCTTTCCACTTTTTTCCCTGTTTTCAGAAAAAGGTCTAACATCAAGCCAATTCTGGGAGAATTCTGGTCCTGGCCTTAGGCTTTCTGGGTTGCCTTTTCTCTTAGGACAAAAGGCAAAAAGGGACTAACAGATTGTAGGAAGATCCCAGTTGGCCACTAATTAGGGCATTCACACCAAGATGGTGCATCCTGATGCACAGCACCAGATCTGGATGATCTTCCCCATTGAAATGGCTTTTCCTGGTTCAGACTATTGTTATCATATTTATCCTAAAAATATGGCAGCATGTTCAACAGAGATATACTGAGGAGTAGGGAGCCTACAAAACAACACCAACAGGCTAGCTCCTGGGAGTTTAGTGGCTGGAAGCCAATCAGGTAATGATTTGCAAGATGCTCAGTTGTTATTTCACATATGGAGAAGTATAGAAGATCCAGGCCCTGAGCAAACAGTCCTTTCCAACCTTTCTTGCAAGATATGAAGTTAAAGTGGCATCCAAACAAAGCACCCTGTACTCTTCTGAGAGAAGTCCTAAAAGAATTCCATCAGGGCTGGGCATGGTGACACATACCTGTAATCCCAGTGACTCTGGAGGCTGAAGCAAGAGGACTGCAAGTTCAAAGTCAGCTTCAGCAAAAGCAAAGCACTAAGCAACTCAGTGAGACATTGTCTCTAAATAAAACAAAAAATAGGGTTGGGGATGTGGCTCAGTGGTCAAGTGATCCTGAGTTCAATCCGAAGTACCAAAAAAATAAATAAATAAATAAAAAAGAATTCCATCAGGACAAGCCATTGCCTTTGGATCTTCCTCTAGTTCAATTTGACATTTCACCCATGAGGGAAGTTGAACAGTCACCGCCTTCATTATTTTCCCATCCCTGCCTCATAGGAATGCTGTCTCTAGGAATTTTTGGCTCTTTCTTGTCACCCCAACCCAGTTTTTTCCTCCTCCTCATTTGGGTCACTTGGGTCACTCCCTCTCCCTGAATAATTTCAGTTAGGCTTAATTTCATTAGCAGTGCTTTTATTTCTTTTTTTATTTTTTATTTATTTTTCCCCACAGCCACACCAGCATTTATTATTGTTTGTGTTCTTGAAAATAGCTATTCTAATTGGAATGAGATGAAATCTTAGAGTTGTTTTAATTTGCATTTCTCTAATTATTAGAGATGTTGAACACTTTTTCATATATTTATTGATTGCCTGTACATCTTCTTCTGTAAAGTGTCCAGATCCTTGGCCCATTTATGTTTTACCTGATAAGTGGATGATCATATGGAATCGGGTTGGAGGGGTGGGAGTGAGAGAAGAGTGGAGGAACTTTAGATTACGAAGATGGAAATGAGAGGGGGAGGGGGTGGGGGTGAAAAATGGTGGAATGAGACAGACATCATTACCCTATGTACATGTATGGTTAAATGAATGGTATGAATCTACATCATGCACAACCATAGAAATGAAGTTGTACCCCATTTGTGTACAATGAATCAAAATGCAATCTGTAAAAAAATAAAAAATAAAAAATAAATGTCATGAGATGAATTCACAGTCAAACACACTAAGTTCCTGGAATTAGTGGGGTTGAAATTTGCCTTGTGCTATACTCAATAATATCGTACTTTAATTTCTTGAAAGTCTCCCTCGTTTGTTACGAAAGAAGTGGTTGACACACTGCAAACTAACACATATACAGTGAAGAATAAGGAGGGTGAGGTGGGCCACATGGGAGCCACTTGGGAGCCTTGCTTATGCTCACATCCTGAGATGGACATAGAGCTCTCCAAAAATGTTTGAAACAAAACTTGATGAGTTTGAAAGTGGCAAGGCAAAGTCATTGTCCCTGTGCCCAAAGCCACAGTGTGTGGCTGCTGGAGATTGGCTGCATTGGAGGCTGCTAAAGGGGAACACTTGTTTTTGCTTCTCAAAGTACAGGCAACAATTATTCAAGCTGATGAAAAGGTAGCCAAATCTTTGAGGGGGAAGCACATGAGACGTTCCCTAAGTCATACCCTGTTGCTCCCTTCGTTTTCCTCAAATCACTCCCACATCAAGCCTGCCCGACTCACTCATGCGGGGCTCTTCTAACCGCCAGAGCTTTCAACCACCTGAGAAATTCAACTCAATTCTTGCTACTCACGGCATTCAAAAGATCTGGGTCCTAGAATTAGAAGGAAGGATCATCAATCTCCTTGACCAAGGATATTTGTAGAAACATCACCCACCTCCCTCCCTTTCCCTATCAAATGTGGAACCACCGATTTTTGTCAAATTTGATGTGAACTAGTTTCTATTTTACAAAGACAGCAAGCGTCTTGCATAGGAAAATGTTCAACAAATATTTGTAGAAAGAACTAGTGAATTTGTAAATGAAGAGGTTTTGAACATCACCTCTTAATATACCTTAAATTCATGGTTTATTGGATTTGTTCATTCATTCGTTTTCAGCATTTCCTGAGTACCTACTATGGTCCAGGCAATGTTCTTGGTGCTGGAACCCAGCTGGGTGCGGTTTAGCCTTCTTGGAATCCAGAGACCTGCCTGACAGAAATACATTTACTTTGCAACCTGCTCAGGGATGAAGTGGCATGCTTCCTGCAGTGCCACCATTTTATCATTTTATGATCTGAAACATACTTATCATCAGAGGAAGTTTCTCTTCCTCTGAGCATCTTTCTTCCAATGAAATGGCCTTCGTCTCACTTAGCAGCTGAGAACAGCATTTTCTGTTTCTCTCAATTTGATTGGAGACACACAGCATCATGACAGCTTCCTTTTTTTTTTTTTTTCTTTTGTTTCTCTTGTCTTTTGGGGGGTGGGTGTCAGAGTGCAGAGCAGGTCACTTTCCTCAAGGACATTGTCTAATGCCTTTTTTTGTCATTTCTTCCCCTCTGGGTACCACTTCTTGTGCTCCTTTGCAGGTATATTTCCTAGTCCTCTAATAAGACGTTTGATAAGGTCTCTGGATTCTTGTAAAGGCTTTGTTACACAGTTCAGTTTGATGTTTTTCTAACAAATATCCCTATTCTTACTGCAGTTCCTTGTTCCATAATTGACTAACTGTACAATAAATTTCATCTTAATTCTGACATTCCCAGAAAAGTACCTACATATTTTTCAGATTAGAGATGTAATGCATATATCATTAGAAATTTGGAAGAGTCAAAAAAGTAAAAGAAAAATAATTAAAGATGACCATGATCCTACTATCTAAAGACAGCTACTGTTAATATTTTGGACCACTCTATTTCAGAATATTTTTATGAGCATATATATATTTTATATAATTGTGCTATCTATAGTTTGATACTTTTTAAAAAACAACACAGTATCATAAATATCTTCCTGTCATTCTTCACAACCAGTATTTCTAAATGATGGCATAATATTTTATAGTACAGATTTACCATAATTTATTGCATCAATTTCCCCGCTTGTTACTCGGGTTGTTTCCTTTATTTGCTGTAGTTGTGTAAGGAATTTATCTCCCTCTGCCCCTTCTCTAAATGAATGTTTGAATTTAACTGAGCTGCAATCTTTCAGACTTAGTGGCTCACCAGGGAAGGTGCTCTAAACCTTTTCCAGTTTATTAGTCTGATCAGGCACAGAATGCTCTCCTTGTTGTTAGAGAATGCATCTTGCCCAAAAGCTGCACACTCTCACCCTGACTGGATCAGGTACACCCTGCTTCCAGATCTTTCCATGTCAATATCTGTACTTACATCTTGGCTTCCTTAACCCCACAGAGCCTGATCCTGCTACCTTTCCATATTATTTCTACCTCCCTTATCCTCAAACAGAGGCCCTCTGCCTGACCTTTGAACCTGTTGTACTTCTTCCTGGAAAAGCCTACTCCTGCTCCCTAGTCTTTATAAGGCATCTTCTTGTCATTCAGGTCCTGACCTGGGGGTCACTTTCTCAGAGAGGTCTCTCTGGATCTATAATCTAAAGAAACCACAAGGCTCCCTCCTCACTAGTTATTTGTAATATCATCACCCACAATCATTGAGCTCTTTACCCAATACTTCATGAAATTTTCTGGTGCTTTGTAACATTTCTTAATGGTCTTCTCGTTTTAGCCAAACCCACTTTCTCATGTTCATGTCTGTCTCCTGCCCACTCAGCAGGAGGTCAAAAAATGTGCCCTGAATGAATGACTGCATGAAGGCTGCACTAGTTTTTTATTACCACAACAAAATACATGAGACAGGCTACTTATAAAGAAAAAAAGGTTTATTTAGTTCACAGTTGGAGGTTCAAGACATAGACTCTGGCTCTGGCAAGAAGCCCCTGACCATTAGTGAATGGTGGAACACATGTGGAGGAAGGAGCACATGGAAAGCCAGGAAGCTGGGAGATCTGGATGGGATCAGTGCTCCTTTTATAACTGTCTTAGTAGACCTCAAGGGGTCACAGAATAATGACCCTCCAAGAGCACATTCCCACTAACCTCAGGACCTTCCACTAGCCCCTGTTTCTTCGGGTTCTGGAGCATCTTTCAATACCTCCATCCTGGAACCAAGCTTTGAATCATATGAACCTTTGGGCAGACTCTATTTAACCATATCCAATCATAGCAATGGTCAATCTCATTTCCTTGAAGAAATGTTCCATTTATATATATCTCAGGGATTTCTTTCTAACCCTCAGACAAAAGAAACTTCTCTAATTTCTGGAATATTTGTGCTCAACATTTTACTCCTTCTTCTTCTTCTTTTTAGGTATTGACACTGGCCTTCTTTTTCATTCTTAGGAGTGATATTGAAAACAGTAGGGATTTTTTTAAAGTGTTAGAGAGTGAATGATCAAAGGGGGAACCGAATTTACCCATTTATTCCTATAAGTAAACCTGGAACTCTTAGCAGCCTTCATCCTTGGTTATATTCCAACCCCAACTAAAGTAAGAAGTGTTATCACATTTCCCTGAGCATTCTGCCAAGTTCTTTTGTGGCAGTTAGAGTGCAGACACCCTGATCGAAACACACCATTGCCATTCTATCTTTGCTAAAAGAAGATTCTGCGATCAATAGGGTGAAGAAAGGGGAAATACATAACATGAAACAAGAGGAGAAACCAGCACATATAAATGATAGCTACCATTACTGTTGTTGTTCTTGTTTAGTATTTCTTTTCTTTTTTTTTGGGGGGGGGTCTTCCTGAGCCTGATATTAATCAAAAGTAAAAAAACTCCTAAAATAGACACTTCTGTGATTCATTTATTCTCCTTGAAGAGCTTTCTCTGTTGCATCTTTCCTGCAGCTCTCTTCTAAAACCAGGAAAACTTTGTTGTTATTTTCCCTTCTCTGTTTCTGACATGAAAGGCAGCTCTGCCCTGCCAGGTGGCCTCCCCGATGCCTGGAGCAGCTGGAGCAGGCACAATCCCAGCACAGCCTGCCCCTTCCTCACCTCCCAGGAGGGACACAGAAATAAGGACACAGCTTTGGGACACAGAGAAACTAAAAATGACAAATTCTTTCCATCTGAAGGACACTTCCAACTGTCGCCAAATTCCCCACCTCCATTCTTTCAATTAATTATCCCCAAAAACATCAACTACTACTTTGCCTTGGACCTTCTTAAGTGGCTTCTTAGTACTACTGTCCCAACGGACCCCCAGCATGACTACTTCCTCCACACAAGGACTCTGTGAAAAGAATGCTGATCCTTGGGAATCCATTCTCCCTGGATCAACATACCCAATGAGCCTCCACCTTCCTCCTCAGTCTCTGGAAATAAAACCTCTGGTAACTGTCAATAGGTATCCTCCTAATGACAACCTCACTGGTTGATAGAAACTGCCTGATTCACCATCTTGCCAGAGATCAACAGGAAAGAGTAATGGATTGATTAGTGATGCCTGGCTGTGATGGCCCTGGGGGAGGGTCCCTGAGAACCACATATCTGCCAACTGACATCCCTTATTGGATCCATCCCTCCAACTTACTGAGATTTGTATTTGCCTTTTTGTAACTTAGTACCTTGTAACAGAGCTGGGAAATTCCTATTGCATCCAATACAGAAAGCAAACAGAAAACCTCACCCATGCATTGGAATGCAAAGGTGACAGCCTGGCTTTATTCCAGGTGGGGGCTGACCTGCCACTGAAGGCATGGAGGAGGCCGCGATCCCTACTGTATCCCCAGACCCTCGCCTTTCATCATTGCCCCTTCTGTGCTACCTTTTCCTCTTTTTGCCACACTCCTGTCCCTCATCCCTATTCTCACTGCATTTATTACTGTATTCTAATAAACAGGACACTGGATGTCTTTCTCCTCCCACGTCCTGTATGTTCAGAATCGAATGGCACAGAGTGAGTTCTCAATATGCTTGTTTTAATCGAATTGGACTGAATCTCAGGGTGAAAATTGAACAGTCAATTATTTTAGACTCTGCATGGATATTAAAGGAAAAGAGAGGCAGAAAGGCTGTACAATTGAACTCCAGGCCTCTCAAATTCTAAATCAACTTTGTTAATCCTCTATAATTTCTCAATTGTCCTCAAACAGAAGTATAAGGATGCTTATGTGGAATTTCAAAGAAAATGGAATTTTCCAGATGGGGTAGGATTTATTACCAATGTCAAATAGGTTCTCTCTCTCTCTCTCTCTCTCTCTCTCTCTCTCTCTCACACACACACACACACACACACAAATAAAATACACTTAAGAACACTATGAACACTAGACATTCTGCTAAAAATTGAATACTTTGTGTAGGCACCCCAACATTAGTGAACTCAGTTAAGCCTCTTAGACTGAATTGTAAGAATTTTTCAAAGCAATCAAATAAGAAAGGAAGGACAGGCACAAGATTTCAGCAAGTTCCATGAGGCAATTCAAAATCAGACTTTCAGAGGCTCCTTTTTGAAATTCCATTTGCTGACAGAGTATTTATTAATACAATCCTTCAGCACAGGAAACCATTCACTGAACAAACATGAATAATTTCCAAATGCATGTGTTAAAACCATTTCATTATTTTACCTAAAGTTCCCTCTACAAAAAGAAATTAAAAAAAAAAAACCTTCATTTTTCTACTGTCCAGTATGTATAATCTCATTAGCCCAGGAAGCTGCATCTTTTGATTATTTTCCTTAGTGGAAATAAAATTAAAATTCTTCAAATATTTCTTCTGGGTTTGTGATTTTGTTTTAAACTGATTGGGAACAAAGCTGATGCCAGATGTTCTACTGGGAATTAGGTGATTTATCTCAGGATGGTTTTCAATGAAAATATAGAGAAACCACCAACTGCAAAGGTGCATATAGCTAAAACTATGCTTCTACCATGGTGACCAAGTCTAAGTTGCTACCCTGACTTTTTAATTTTAGGGACAGTTCCATACACATGGTCAGGTTACCAATGGCATCTTGATTATTTTCCTATTTCCTGACTCAAAAAGAACAGGAATGTGAGGAAACAAGGAAGCTACTGATAGAAGGCTTACTAAAATTTTGTTTCTCAAACATGGATCATTTTCTCCTCAATATTAAGGTTTTTTTTTTTTTTTCCTTTATACAGAAGAAATGGGAAGAGGCAATTAAGATTGACTTGCTAGTGGCACTTGATTTGCCTGGTTTTCCTAGAGTCTATTGGAAGAAGCACTGAAGTGGAAGTCCCAAGGCCTGGACTCAGTCATACCAACGACTAGCACCCTACTCAGGCCACTGTGCTGGAGAGGATGCTAGAAATGGCCTCTCCAGAGACATGGTAACCAGGGGTGGAGAAATGCACTGAACCTTGGAATTAAGACTCTAGGAAAACTGGGGGCTGGTAAGGGAGACAAAATTGATTTCTGACATTCAGTAAGAGCTCAACCTTGTGGGCAAAGGATCCTGGGAATAACTGATAGTGGTCACTGGAGAAGGATACCTTTGGGGTATGTCATTCTATCTGCTCTTTCTGTTCTAAGTACTCTAAGAAAGAGGAGGGAAGAGACTAAAGGAGATTTAAAAAATATAACCATTTCACCACCAATAGGCTTGGAAGAAACCAGAAGTACAAGACCATCTATCTTGCATGGGCTCTTGGTGAAAGAACTGCCACTCAATTGGGGAAGAGTCAAGCTCTTTTGAAAAAGCCCCTTCATTTCTTCATCATGCCAAGGTTCTTGTGAAGAGCAGCATGCAGTGCAAGGGGCAGGGGTGACTCAGACTAGGATCAGACCACACCTGACTAGTCTTCTTGGTCATCTTTAGTAAACATGCTATCTTGTATCCATGTTTGCATGGAACTAAAAGCATGCCCAAATAATTGACATATGATTCCTATTAACAAATGCACAGGAAGGAGGTTGATGGATGGGCAGAGAAAGAACTGGAATAAAACAGTACCCCTTGAGGTTATCGGTGACTTCTTATCTGGTAATACCTATCAAAGCTGTGCTTACCAGGAACTTACACTCAATGCCATTCACTAACCATCTACTTTTCTATTTTTACCTACATGACCACAGCAAGTAGATGGGGAATATTTGCCCACATTGCTGTCATAACCTAAGGATTTTCGTAACTAGAGAGGCCATTGGCTTATCCAGCTCAATATTTCATTGTCTGGAAATAAAAGTTCACAAAAATCGAGCTCCACAAGGGAATACGGCTGGTTCTGTTAACAGATATAGTCCCAGCTCCCAGGAGAGTACTTGGCCGGTACAGCAGGTACTCAAAAATATTTGCTGGCAATTCACAATAGCAAGTATGGAACCTGCCTATGGTGCCTATCAGATGAATGGATAAAGAAAATGTGGCGCATATATATATATGCGTATACATACGTATACATATATATATATATATATACACACACACACAATAGAGTTTTACACAGCTGTAAAGAATAAAATTGCATTATTTATAGGTAAATGGATGAAACTGGAGAACATTGTGTTATGTGAAATAAGCCAGACTCAGAAAGTCAAGGGTCCTATGTTTTATCTCATATGTGGAAACTAGAGAGAAAAATGGGGGAGAGAATTTTAAGAGATTGGAAGGAAGACTGGTAAAGGAGGGGACAGGGGTGAGGAAGGAGGGGAGAAGAAAAGTTAATGAAACTGACCAAATTATGTTATGTGTATATTTAAATATATCACAGTGAACCCCACTATTTTGTACAAATGCACAAATAAAACAAATATTTGCTGGAAATAACTGAATGCTCAATGAGGTGCCAAGGAATCCCTGGAAGCAGGTTCAGAATTTTTTCATTGCAGTAAAGGAGGGGTGCCAATGACCATGGTGCTAACTTCCTTTTGCTCTTAGCGAGTTTTGTGACCTTAGTAATCAAGTTCCACACTCACTTGGAGCTTCAGGTTCCTTGTCCATGAAATAAAAAGAGCTGGTTCCAGCAGCATTTTCTAATGATGTCATGTCCAGCCCCAGAGCCTGGGAGAGGCACATCTGTGCAGGAGGTCCACAAGAAACCCAAGTTTGTCTGCCTTCATCCATTGGATGATGAGGGTCACCCAAAATATTTTGCTTGACTAAAGGATTCTGCTGCCAATAAGAAAAGGTTAGAAAAACCATGAGGGTCTATAGTCCTTATTGGAGATAAGGATAATCCCTTAAATTCATCCTTGCTACACTGGTATTCTTATGGATCCTGGAATATCCAAAGTCCTTCATTCCCCAGGACTAGTATACCCAGTTCCCTGACCTGTTATGCCCTTTCCTACCCTGCATCTCTGCCAGACTAATTTCTACTCAAAAGTGACTTCCTCAGGAAGGCCACCCTGCCATCTTCAGATGAGGTGAAGCCTTTGTTATTGGTTCCCACAGCACTTTGTCCTTTTCATTGATAGTACTTTTTATAGTCATAATTAAATAAATCAATGGTGACGTCTGTTCCTTTTATCAAATTACTATCTCCATGAGGATACAGACACAGACTGTGTCTGTACCACCTGGTTCCCACAGCTGAATTCATGCTTTATTTGACAATTATTTCCTGCAGAAAAGAAGGAAGGAAGGAATGAATAACAAATTTAACAGAAATTAGGAGGTGCCACATAAGAGTTCATAAATATGAGGACAACATCTCATGTACCTTAAGGTATTAGATAAATCTGTAGTTCCAGGGGTCATATTTCTCTTACAAAAGTAGAGAAACAATCATGGCCCTTCCCCCAACCTTCCGAATCATCCTCTGTCTTAGGTGTTGTCTCACGATGGCAGGCCAGTGACAGCTCTGAAATAGCTCAAATGACCCTGGGATGCATGTTCCAGAGCTGAGGTGTCTAATATGAAAGCCCTCCAGTCACATGTGCTAGTTATATTTGCAGTGGTTAAAATTTTAAAAAATTAAAAATTTAGTTGTTCAATCTCACTAGTCACTTTTTGAGTGTGCAAAAGTTGTAGTCTTGGACACTGCAGAGAAGGACCATTCCCACCAATGCAGAAAGGGCTTCTGGACATTGTCCTGGACCCAGCTAAGCTCCACATATTTTGCATTTCTGGGTTGTCTTTGGCCACATTGTTCCCTATCTGGGATTTGCCTTCCTTCCTAACAGTGTAACTGCAACGTGCTTTGGCCAAGTATTACTGCTAATCTTTTAAAAGAAAAAAACCTCATAAATATCTTTAAAAATATCTGTCAAAGAAATGGATGTCTCTGATTTTTTCTTCGCCCAATAGAGTTTAAATGTCCCTTTTGATTTCATTATTTTCGTGTTCTTTGCAACAACTATCCTCAGGATTGACCCTGTTAATTGTTGTTATGTTGCTGGGCTGTCTCATTTTACCTGTCTTTGAGGATATGTCCTCAATTCCAAGGTGTCCTGACTATATGGAGTCCCCAGTGAGTCCTTGGTTTGTTTGTTCTCATTTTTGTACTTGTGAGAGTCTGGTTCATTTGCTTCTGAAGCAAACTTAAGGCTGTTGAACCACAGCTTCAGTGTCTGTATTTGTCTCTCACTCACATTCACATAATGATTGGGAAAATGGTTGCAGAGAGAAAAATCTAAGCAAATCTGCTTTCCTGGATGGAACCCTCTTCATTTGCTGGCTTATTCCTACTGAGATCATCATGGATTTGATTATTTTGTGATCATTTCCCTCAAGGCTTCTGTCTAATCTTTAGATTAGAGTTTTAGAGCAGTAATTCTCTTTTTCCTCTTTATAACATTACATTAAAAAGGGATTTCTGCCTTTCCTGTGTTTGTAAATTGTCCCCACATAGCCCCAACTTTAGTTTGGGTTCTCCTGCAAGCAGACAAGGATTCAAGGACAAGTAATGCTTTTGGGAACTGAACTGAAGAAACACCAGTGCAAGGTAAGGAAATGAGAAAGCACAGTGAAGACAATCAATAGGAGGTGTATTATGAAACCAACAACTACCACACGCAACTGGAGCTCAGTCCTACTGGGGAATTCAAAGAGGCAGTGTAAAGCATGTGCTTCCAAGGCTAGGAAGCTGGGGTACTTAAACCCCAATCCCACAGTCACCAGTGACAGTAACTTCTGGACATGGGTGTTATTTCTCCACACTTTCAGACTTCTTCTGAATAGGAAAATATTCTTCGCCAGCCAAAGAAAGTCCTCAGATGAAAAATGCAGTACTATATCTATGTATGACAATATCATATTGAATTTCATTAATACTTAATATCAAAATAATTAATATCACATTGAATACCATTTATTACAACAATATTGTTAATGTCTTCATAGGGGCTATTTGGTTTACGGCTGCATATTGTCTATACTGGGTGTTGCTAATATTGATCTTCCCCTTAAAGAGGAGGTTTTGGAAACCTGCAGGGTCACTATAAGCCAACAGAGTGGAAACTACAATATCCCAGATCTGCATTGCTAGAGGGGAAGATACACGAAAAACATGAATAAACAAGGGAAGAAAGTGTTTCAAACAAATCAAGATTCTACACTAATAGAATCCAATGACAGCATGGTAGAAGAAATGTTAGAAAAGGAGTTCAGAATATACATGATTACAATGATTCATGAAGCAAAGGATGAGATAAGAGAGCAAATGCAGGCAATGATTGATCACTCCAATAAGCAGTTGAAAGAGCAACTACAGGAAACAAAAAATCACCTTAACAAAGAGATAGAGATTCTGAAAAAGAACCAAACAGAAATCCTTGAAATGAAGGAAATAATCCAAATAAAAAACTCAATGGGAAGCATTACCAACTAACCTGATCACTTGGAAAACAGAACCTCAGACAATGAACAAAAATATAGAATCTTGAAAATAAAGTTGCCCAAACAGAGAAGGTGGTAAGAAATCATGAACAGGCCTACAAAAACTATGGGATATCAAGTAAAGACCAAATTCAAGAATTATCAGAATTGAGGAAGGCACAGAGATACAAACCAAATGAATGAACAACCTATTCAATGAATAATATCAGAAATTTTCCCAAACCTGAAGAATGAAATGGAAATTCAACTGCAAGAGGTTTACAGAACACCAAATGCACAAAATTACAGCAGAACCACACCAAGAAACATTATAATGAAAATGCCTAACATACAAAATAAAGACAGGATTTTAAAGACTGAGAGAGTAAAGCATTACATATAGGGGGGAACTGATATGGATACAGCAGATTTCTCACCCCAGACCCTAAAAGCTAAAAGAGCCTAGAACAAAATATTTCAAGCTCGGAAAGAACATGGTTGCCAACCAAGAATCTTATATCCAGAAAAACTAACCTTCTGATTTGAAGATGGAATAAAATCCTTCCGTGACAAACAAAAGTTAGAAGAATTTACTCATAGAAAGCCTGCACTACAGAACATTTTCAGCAAAATATTCCATGAGGAAGAAAGGAAAACCAACAATGTAAGTCAGCAAAGGGAGGAACTACCCTAAAGGAAAAGCCAATCAAAGGAGAAATAAGTTAAAAACCAAAACTAAGCCACAATGACTAGGAATACAAATCATATCTTAATAATAACCCTGAATATTAATGGCCTAAACTCATCAATCAAAAGACACAGACTGGCAGACTGGATTAAAAAGAAAGACCCAACAATATGCTCCCTTCAAGAGACTCATATCATAGAAAAGGACATCCACGAACTAAAAGTGGAAGCATGGGAAAAAACCTACCATGCACACGGACTCAGTAAAAAAGTGGGGGTTTCCATCCTTACATCAGATAAAGTGAACTTCAAGCCGAAGTTAGTCAGAAGGGATAAAGAAGGTCACTTCATACTGCTTAAGGGAACCATATATCAGGAAGACATATCAATCATAAATTTTTATACCCCAAACAACAGCCCATCCATATACATCAAACAAATCCTTCTCAATTCCAGGAATCAAATAGACCACAATACAATAATTCTGGGTGACTTTATCACACCACTGTCACCACTGGATAAATCTTCCAAACAAAAACTAAACAAAGAAACCACAGAACTCAATAACACAATCAATAACCTAGACTTAACAGACATATATAGAATATTCCATCCATCAACGTGCAAATACACTTTCTTCTCAGCAGCACATGGATCCTTCTCTAAAATAGACCATATGTTATGCCACAAAGCAGCCCCTAGTAAATGCAAAAAAAATAGGATACTACCTTGTATTCTATTTGATCATAATGGAATGGAATTAGAAATCAATGATAAAGTTAGAAACAGAAACTACTCCAATACCTGGAGGCTAAATAATATGCTATTGAATGAAGCATGGATAACAGAAAATATCAGGGAGGATAATAAAAAATTCTAAGAGGTAAATGAGAATGATGATACGACATATCAAAATCCCTGGGACACTATGAAAGCAGCACTAAGAGGAAAATTCTTTGCATTGAGTGAATTCAAGAAAAGAATAAAAAGTCAACAACTGAATGACCTAACATTACATCTCAAAGCCCTAGAAAAAGAACAGAACACTACCAAAAGTAGTAGAAGATAGGAAATAATTAAAATCAGAGCTGAAATCAATGAAATTGAAACAAAAGAAACAATTCAAAAAACTGACAAAACAAAGAGTTGGTTCTTTGAAAAAGTAAACCCTTAGCCACGCTAACAAAGATGAGGAGAGAGAAAACTCAAATTACTAAAACTCATGATGAAAAAGGAAATAATCACAACAGATACCACAGAAATACAAAACATAATTAGAAGCTACTTTGAAAATCTATACTCCAACAAAATAAAAAATCTTGAAGACATTGACAAATTTCTAGACACATATGATCCTCCCAAACTGAACCAGGAAGACATACACAATTTAAACAGATCAATTTCAAGCAATGAAATAGAAGAAGGTATCAAAAGTCTACCAACCAAGAAAAGCCTGGGACCAGACGTATTCTCAGCTGAGTTCTACAAGACCTTCAAATAATGAACTTTTACCAATACTCCTCAAAGTATTTCATGAAAGGAAAAGGAGGGAACCCTTCCAAATTCATTCTATAAAGCTAGTATCACTCTGATACCAAAACCAGACAAAGACACAACTAGGAAAGGAAACTTTAGACCAATATTTCTGATGAATATCGACGCAAAAATCCTTAACAAAATTCTGGCAAATCTCTTACAAAAACATATTAAGAAGATAGTGCACCACAATCAAGTGGGGTTTATCCCAGAATGCAAGGTTGGTTCCAAATCCAGAAATCAATAAATGGAATTCATCACATTAATAGACTTAAGGTTAAGAATCATATGTTTTTCAACAGACGCAGAGAAAGCATTTGACAAAATGCAACACCCCTTCATGTTCAAAACACTAGAAAAAATGGGGATGGTAGGAACATACCTCAACATTGTAAAGGCTATTTATTCTAAGCCCACTGCCAACATCATTCTTTTTTTTTTTTGACAGAATACCAGACTATATTTACTGTTTACAGTAGCAAAGGACAACAGATAATGTACAAATTGGTGAACAAACACAACAGAGCCAACAAACATCCCACCCAAGCCCATACAGCAAAATAGGAAATAAGAACACTTCTGCAAGATTTCAAGCAAGCGAGATGATGGGTCATTGTCAGGTGACTGTAAAAGGCAGAGCATGGCCATCAAGTAGCAATGGACTCTTACAGGACGACAGGCAGAACTATGAACATTTTAATTGGTATAGATTCCCCAATATCTCACATTCTGGAGTCACTGTTCTACTGCATAATTTCAATACATATTTGGACAGTGGCAGAGTACAAATCTGCAAGACCATTAAGTCACCTTTCCATGGGTTTCTTTTGCAACTATACTTTGAAGCCACTCTTTTACATAACACAACTGCAAATTCAGTGATATTTCATGTTACTTTTTATACAAAGACTATAATTATTTGTCGGAAGTAAATCTGAGGCCACCATACAATTACTAAATGAGAAACATGTTACCAACATCATTCTTAATGGAGAAAAACTGAAAGTATTCCCTTTAAAAACTGGAACAAAACAGGGATGCCCACTGTCACCACTTCTACTCAACATCATGCTTGAACTACTAGCCAGAGCAATTAGACAACGGAAATTAAAGGAATATGAATAGAAAATGAAGAACTCAAGCTGTCACTATTTGCTGATGACATGATTCTATATTTAGAGGATCCAAAAAACTCCACCAAGGAAACTTCTAGACTTAATTAATGAATTCAGCAAAAGAGCAGGATATAAAATAAAAACACATAAATCTAATGCATTTATATACATAAGTGATGAATCATCTGAAAGAGAAGTGAGTAAAACAACTCCATTCACAGTAGCATCAAAAAAAAAGTACTTGGGAATCAATCTAACAAAAGAGGTGAAAGACCTCTACAATGAAAACTACAGAACATTAAAGAAAGAAATTGAGGAAGACCTTAGAAGATGGAAAGATTTCCCATGTTCTTGGATAGGCAGAATTAATATAATCAAAATGGCCATACTTCCAAAGGTGCTATATAGATTTAATGCAATTCAAATTAAAATCCCAATGACATTCCTCATAGAAATAGAGAAAGCAATCATGAAATTCATCTGGAAGAACAAAAGACCCAGAATAGCCAAAGCAATCCTGGGCAGGAAGAATGATGCAGGAGGTATCACAATACCAGATCTTAAATTCTACTATAGAGCAATAGTAACAAAAATGGCATGGTATTGGCACCAAAATAGACAGGTAGACCAATGTACAGAATAGAAGACACAGAGACAAACCCACATAAGTACAGTTACCTCATATTAGACAAAGGTGCCAAAAACATACAATGGAGAAAAGATAGTCTCTTCAACAAATGGTGCTGGCAAAACTGGAAATCCATATGCAGTAAAATGAAATTAAACTCCTACCTCTCACCCTGTACAAAACTCAACTCAAAATGGATCAAGGATCTAGAAATCAGACCTGAGACCCTGCACCTAATAGAATAAAAAATAGGCCTAAATCTTCTTCATGTTGGCTAAGGATCAGACTTCCTTAACATGACCCCCAGAGCACAAGAAATAAAAGAAAGAATCAATAAATGGCACGGATTCAAACCAAAAACCTTTTCCTCATGGAAGAAAATAATAAAAAATGTGAAAACAGAGCCTACAGAATGAGAAAAAATCTTTTCCACACACGCTTCAGACAGAGCACTAATCTCCAAAATTTATAAAGAACTTAAAAACTTCACATCAAAAATACAGAGAACCCAATCAATAAATGGTCTAAAGAACTGGGCAGACACTTTACAGAAGAAGATATACAGGTGATCAACAACTATATGAAAAAGTGCTCATCATCTTTAGTACTTAGAGAAATGCAAATTAAAACCACCCTAACATTTCGTCTAACTCCAATTAGAATGGCTATTATCAGGAACACAAGCAATAATAAGTGTTGGTGTGGATGTGGGGAAAAAGGCACACTCATACGTTGCCAGTGGAGTTGCAAATTGGTGCATCCACTCTGGAAAGCAGTGTGGTGATTCCTCAGAAAACTTGGAATGGACCTACAATTTGACCTAGCTATCCCATTCCTCGGTTTATACCCAAAGGACTTAAAATCAGCAAAGTATAGTGATGCAGCCACATCAATGTTCATAGCTGTTCAATTCACAATAGCTAGATTGTGGAACCAACCTAGATGTCCTTCAATTGAAGAATGGATAAAGAAACTGTGGTATATATACACAATGGAATATTACTCAGCCATAAAGAAGAATAAAATTATGGTATTTCCTGGTAAATGGGTGGAGTTTGAGAATATCATGCTAAGTGAAATAAACCAAGGCCAAAAAACCAAAGGCCAAATATTTTCTCTGATAAGTGGATGATGATACATAATAGAGGGGAGAGGGGGATAAGAGAAGAAAGGAGTAACTTTGGATGGTGTAGAGGAAAATGGGACAGGATGAGGTAGGGGAAGGGAAGAGTAGACTGAGACAGACAGTATTACTATGTATATGTAAGATTACATAAATTGTGAGAATCTGCATTGTGTTCAACCATAGAAATGAAAAGTTGTACCCATTTGTGTACAAAAACATGTGGCAAACTACTGTCTTGTGTAACGAAATATAAAAGATAGAAAAAAAGTAAAAAAAAAAAGATTCAAATCATGCATAGATTATTCCTTGCCCATGATGAAATTAAATAGGAAATTAATCACTGAAAGAGATCAGAAAAATCTCACCATGTTTGGAAACAAAATAATATCTTTCTAAATCATTCACATGTCAAAGAAGACAACTAAAAGGAATTAGGAAGTATTTTGAGTTGAAATGAAATAAAAACACACCATATTGAACTTTGTGGAATATAGACAAGTAATGGGAAGTATGTAGGATTATATATGTTGAAAAGGACAAAGGTTAAAACCTTTGAAAACCAATGACCTCTGCTTCCACCTTACGAAAGTAGGCAAAAAGCAAGTTAACTCAAATGTAAGTAGAAGATGGAAAATAATAAAGATGGGTTATGGGGGATCACAAAAACAGAGATCAAACAAAATGTGAATAGAGAGTCTCAATGAAATCAAAGCCTGATTCATAAGATGGCCAATACAATGATAGATATCCAGACTGATAAGAAATATGAGAAGTGATATCAATACAGATTATATATATATATATGTGTATATATATATGTGTGTGTGTGTATATATATATATATATAAAGGGTACTAAGCAGATATTTGAACAATGTTTTACCAATAAATTTGGCAACTGATGAAATGAAAGGTTTCTTAACAAACTACCAAAGGTCATTTAAGAAGAGAGAGCAGACAAAACACTCGACCTTTGACTTTCTGATTCTGGCTTATTTCACTTAGCATGATAGTCTCCCATTCCATCCATTTACCACCAAAACCTAGTCCAAAATAAGCGGGGAGAGAGAGAGAGAAAGAGAGAGAAAGGGGAATTCCACCAAACTAGAAGAAAGTTCAGTGGACTAGATGAAGGGGATTGAGGGATTGAGAAGGGATGAGATAAGGGAAGAACAGTGGAATGAATCTGACCTAACTTTTTTTTTTTTTCTTTTGTGGTGCTGGGGATTGAACCCAGGGCCTTGTGCATGCGAGGTAAGCACTTTACCAACTGAGCTATGTCCCCAGCCCTTGACCTAACATTTTTATGTACATATATGAATATACAACGGTGGGTGAGTCTTATGATATCATTGTCATGTATATCCACAAGTCATTAACAAAAACAAAACAAAACAAAACAAACTAAAAGTAAATAACATAAAGGTCAGGAGAGTAGAGGGAAGGAACAGAGGGAGAGAAAGGGGAATTAGAGCAAACTGGAATTAGAGCAAATTATATTCCATGCCATTATAATTATGTGTGAATAAATTCTAATGTCATTCATAACTAAGAAGAACCAATAACAAGGAAAAGAAAAAGGAGAAAGAGATAATCTGAATAGATATTTTTAAAAATTGAATTTTTAGTTAGAAAATAAGTAAACAAAACTGAGGTCTAAATGACTTCATTGGTAAATTATACCAAATACTTAAGAAATTAATAATTCTGATCCTACACAAACTCTTATAGCTCCCATATAATTCATTTTATGACACCAACGTTCTTCTGTTACCTGGCAAAATGAGACATATACACATTATAAGAAAAGATAATCATATGCAAATATAAAAGAAATAAAATTCTAACAACATTTCTTTAGCAAATGAGAAGATTATAATAGGACATAATGAAAATACAAAAAAGTATCAGAAATAATATAGAAGAGATGCATGTGTAGAAAATAAATGAAGGAATGCAAAAAAAATCTATCTTCTATTTGGAGGAGTTACATTTTTAAATAAATAAAAAGTTATCCTAGCTGGATGCAGTGGTGCATGCCTGTAATCACAGCAGCTTAGGAGGCTGAGACAGGAGGATCTCAAGTTCAAGTTCAAAGCCAGCCTCAGGAAAAGAGAGGGACTAAGCAACTCAATGAGACCATGTCTGTAAATAAAATACAAAATAGGGCTGGGATGTGGCTCAGTGGTCAAATGCCCCTGAGTTCAATCCCTGGAACAAAAAAAAAAAAAAAAAAAAA
>JAJEJO010003805.1:18516-81690 GCA_020662805.1 Glaucomys volans | reverse complement strand
TTCTTTGAAAAAGCAAATAAATGATTAAATAAATAAATAAATGGAACAATAGAAAATCCTTCATAAACATAGATGTAAAAAATTTAAATAAATTTTAGCAAATTGAATCCAATACACTATGAGAGGAATTATGACCAAATGAGATCTATCTGACCAAATAGGATCTATCTTAGGAATTAAAGTTGATTTGACATTTAAAACTCAATTGATGTAACTCATTATATTAACAAACTATACATAAATAAAAATTACACAATCATCTCCACAAATTCATACAAAGCTCTTGACATGAATCCAAAATTTATTCCCAATAATGAATCCTATTTTCATGTATAACTAAAATGAACCAATAAAAAGTTACCCCCACTAAATTCTTAACCTAGGAATACACGGTAACCACCTTACTTCATACAGAGAATATAAACAAAAGTCTCATCCATATTGAACAGCGAAAGATTGAATCCTTTTCCCCAAATAAGGGGTGAGACAAGGATGTCTACTCGCCCCTGTTCTGATGAAAAGTACAGGCATTCTAACCAGTGCAATAAGGCAAGAAAAAATAAAATAAAAGGCATTTATATTGGAAAGAAAAAGTAAAATTGTCTTTATTTACAGAAAATTTGATGTTCTTTGTAGAAAACTTAATGCAGTAAATTCAAAACTATTAGAAGAACATGAGGCTTTCAGGTTTGCAGAACACAAAATCAATGCACAAAAATCTATTGTAAGCTTCCAATTTATAAAATAAATGTAAAGGGTCTGGTTATTTTTGCCAGCAATAGCCGAAATTTAGAAACTTTCCCTTCTTTCCCTTATCTGTTTAATTACCACTCCAAACAAAAACAAAAACACAGCACAATTTTCCCATTTATAACCACTTACATTTTGGAAAAGGATAACATTTTTAAGGTAAAAAGAAAAAGTAGATAAGGAAAAAAAAAAGCCCTACATTAGAAGACAACAAATGTCAGTTGTCTAGTAAGTTGTTTTTAGGATTTTGTTTTCCTTCATAGTTTGAAAACACTGCAGAAACTCCAGGGCTTGGGTCTTGTTTTCTCTCCAACTGCTATGGTTTCCAACTATCTTGATTGGAGGGCTGAGCTTCAAGATATGCCATTTTACAAGATTATTTCATTCCTTTGGCAAGAATCTAACTGGTTATGATGAAAACAAATATTTTGAGAGGAGAACAACATATGGCTTGCTGAAGAAATTTTGCTAATGAGAAAAAGATAATGTATGATTTAAGAGTTCCAAATCTGTATGTTAAAAATACGCAAGACATAGAATGTGTAAAAATTTAGAAAGTGGGTAGGATATATGCTTAAATTGAGACTTAAAGAATTAATTCTATTGAGTTGGACTGAAAAACACACAGACTTGCAAACACATTTATCAAAGTTTCTACTGCGTTTTCATGGTTTATGACATCCAGTAATTAGCGATGTTAATGATCACTTCATCTTTTACCCTTCTGGCCAAGTTCTCTTCTAAATACAATCCCACCTATACTCACACAGGTTACATGTAGATATCCTGAAGAGGATTTCAGTTTTGTTGTCTGGGAGGAAAATGCAAAAGAACGTCCATGTATAACGTTGGCAAGTCGAAGTGATAGAATCTCCATGCCCCCAACAATTTTTTTTCTGGCACTAATTACCATGATTTGACATGATTACATATTTTTTAGATACTATATGATCCTGGTGAATCAAAGTGTCAGTGAAAATTATACTCCATCAGCTTAAACCTTCCTAAGTGCCAGGAAAGTAATTTGAGCTGAAATGTGAGTAAAGTCAAAAAAGGATGTTCATTCCAATTATGTCTTATTTCAACCAAAGAGTTTGAACAACATGCAGCTATTTTAATTGTCTTTAAACCACTGCAAGTTCTAGACTTACTTTGTCAAATATGGTAGCCACTAGTGACATATGGCTACTGAGTTCTCAAAATGTGGGTAGTCTTAATTAAGATGTGTTCTAAGTATAAAATACACAATGGATTTAAAGACTTGGTATAAAAGGATAATTTTAATACCTTATTAATAATTTGCATATGGGTTACATGTTGATTCGAATGATAGGATTTTAATAACGAAATTGGTAAAATAAAATATATTATTCAAGTCAGTTTCATCTGTTTATTTTTATTTTACTTAAGTATTAAAAAATTTAAAACTACATTATATGTCCTAGAGCTATTCTAGATGATAAAGATGAATAAACTCTGACTTCACCACTTGGCCTATTTTAAAGTGCATAGATTTAAAAAGCAACAGGAAGAAGGAGGGGAGGGAAAGGGGAGAGATGAAATTAAACAAGTCATGCTATGTAGAATGAATGTATCACAATGAATCTCACTTTCATGCATGTTCTCCCTCCTAGAACGTTATCTGGTATGTATGTCCATGTGTATGTGTACAACTATGTACTCCCTTGCAAACACACACATATAGGAAAGAAACATCCATAAACCTAATAGTTATACACCAAAATTGGTCAGTTCTGATGGTGAGACTAGGCAGGTGGATTGTAGGGGTATTTTTAAATTATGGTAAAATGCACATAACATAAAATTTACCATCTTAACCATTTCTAAGAGTGTTGTTCAGTAGCATAAACTGTACACACATTGTGCAATGCATTTCCAGAATTTGTCATCTCTCAAAATAAAAACTCTGGCCCATCACACAGTAACTCTCCATTATCCCTTCTTGTCCTTGGCAAACACCATTTCTCTACGAGTTTACACAAGATTCCTCATACAAGGGAAGCCATAAAGCATTTGTCTTTTAAAGACTGGCTTGTTCCCCAACATCTGCACATGCAGCATGTGTCAGGATCCCCTTCCCTCTTAAGGATGCATATTACTGTGTCAAACACGCACCGCATCTTATTTATCTATTCATCCATCATTGGACATTGGGGTTGCGTCCACCTTTTAGTTACTGTGAAAAATGCTGCTCTTAATGGGGGTGTACAGATATCCATTTGGGTTCCTGCTTCCAGTTCTTTGGGTATCTACCTAGAAATGGAATTGTTAGATCATATGGCAATTCTCTTTTTAGTTTTTGAGGAATCATCCTCCCATATTCAACAGTGGCTGCATCATTTTACACCCCTTCCCTGGAATAAATGTATTCTGCTTGCTACACAGACTTACCACCACTCTCTATTTATTTATTTTTTAATAGCACCAACCCACTGGGTAGTGCTATAGTGTGGTTTTGAACTGTGTCTCCCTCATGACTGGTGACGTTGAGCATCTTTTCATATGCTTGTTGGTGCCAGTGCGGTGGTGCACCCCTATAGTCCCAGTGGCTTGGGAGGCTGAGACAGAAAGATCACAGTTCAAAGCCAGCCTCAGCAACAGTGAGGTGCTAAGCAACTCAGTGAGACCCTGTCTCTAAATAAAATACAAAAAATAGGGCTGTGATGTGGCTCAGTGGTTGAGTGGCCCTGAGTTCAATCCCCAGTACCAAAAAAAAGAAAGAAAAAAGTGTGTGTGTGGCGGGGGGTCATATGCTTGTTGGTGACTTGAACATCTTCATTCTTATGTTTTTATTACTGCATTATAATTATAGGTATTAGTGGGATTTTTGTGACATATTCATATATACACATAACATGATTTGTTCTAATTCATTGTACATCTTCTTTCAAAGAAAAGTCTATTCAAGTTCTTTGCCTATTCTTAAGTTGGGTTATTTTGGCTCATTTTTGAGTTGTGGGAGTTTTTTACATATTTTGGATAGGAACTGCCTATCAGATATATGATTTACAAAATTTTTTCCTGTTCTATTTTTACTCTGTTTATAGTGTCCTTTGATTCATGTAATTTTAAATTTTTGATGTAGTCCAATTATTTTTATTTTTGTTGCTTGTGAGTTTTTATCATATTTGAGAAAACCCTGCCAAACCTAATGTCATGAAGCTTTTCTCTGATATTTTCTTCTAATAGTTTTGCTGTTTTAGATTTTATAACCAGGTCTTTAATCCATTTTGAATTAGTTTTTGTATTGTATAAGGGCCCAAGTTTTACATATTAAGTTTTCCCAATACTATTTATTGAAAATACTGTCATTTTCCCATTGAACGGTCTTGGCACTCTTTTTGAAAATCATTTGACCATATATGAAAGGGTTTATCTCTGGTCTCTTGGTTTCATTCCATTGATCCATATGTCTGTCTACATTGTGTTTGTGAGTTTGTGTGTGCGTTGTTGTTTTCTCCTTTTTCTCTCCCTCCCTCCCTCCCTTCCTTCCTTCTTCCTTCCTTCCTTTCTTTCTTCCAGACTGAGTCTCACTTAGGTGCTCAGGCTGGCCTCTAAGTCATGATTCTCCTGCCTCAGTCTCCTGAGTAACTGAGATTACAGGCATCCCCACACTGTTTTGATCACTGCAGTTTTTATAATAAGTTTGAAAATAAGACTGTGAGGCCTCCAACTTTGTTCTTTCTCACAATCGTTCATGTTATTTAAAATCCCTTAAAAGTTCATATGGATTTTAGAGTAGTTTATTTTTCTATTTCTTAGAAAAAATTATGATTCTGATACAGACTACATTAAATATGTAGCTTGCACTGTAATATTATCACCTTAATATTGAGTGCTCCAATTCAGAAGACAAGATATCTTTTCATATTGTCTTTTTAAATTTCTCTCAGCAACACTTTGTGGTTTTAAGTGTGCAAGTCTTTTATTTCCTCAAACTTATTTCTAAATATTTTATTTATTTTTGTAATATTATAAATGGAATTGCTTTCTTAGTTTCCTTTCAGATTATTCATTGTTGGTTTATAGAAATTCAACTGATTTTTCCAAGTTGATTCTACATTTGGCAACTCTGTTGAATTTCTTCGTTGGCTCTAACAGATTTTTTTACAAAATCTTTAGAGTTTTCTATATATAAGATTGTGTTGCCCATAAACAGAGGTAATTTTGTTACTTCCTTTCAATTTGAATGCTATTTTATTTTATTTTGCCTGATTGCTTCTGGATAGGACATTCATTGCTATGTGGAATAAAAGCAGCAAAATTGGACTTCCTCATTTTGTTTCTGGGTTTAGAGAAAAGCTTTCAACATTTCACCATTGAGCATGTCAACTGTGGGTATCAATGATTGCTATGTTTTCATTATACATTTCTCAAAATTTTCTGTAGGAATCATGAGTCATTTTTATAATCAGATGAAAAGTTATTTAACAAATAAGAATTCATTGGGCAGATCATAATTGAACTACTTCATTGAAAAATCTATTTTTACCATGAATATAACTAGATGTATAGATAAGAGATAAACAGGAAGTGGGGTATATTTTTCTTCTGGCCAAAAAGATGGGTTGGATAGGAAAAGATCTTTCTCCTTTTTTACAGGTTTCTCCTGTAACCTCTTCTTTCTTGACGGGGAGGGCATACACAATTATTGACATTGGATCACATGTCACTGCAGGAATCTTTTCTTCAATAAAGATTTACCCATTTCATACCCTGGCACACATGATAAAGATTTACCACATTTGTTATTTGAAATGAAGATACATGACATCTCTATGTTAAAGGCCAATGGTTAAGATAATTTCACTCTTGCCTAATGGAGTCATACAGTGAGAGTGAAAGGCGAGTCTTTTCCCTGGCAGACAGAGATGATCATTAATTTCAATAATCACAAAATAATCTTCTACAAGATCATTGCCAAGGGTGCCAGGATTGCATCTTTATTTTTTGGTTTGACTCTAGTGAGAAAGTTTGCTTGGTCAGCACCCTCCCCACCAAACAGGAGTTCATAGTCAAGCTGGAAATAGCAGGTACAGTTCTGGTAAATGTGTTAGAGAATTCCTCATTAACCATAAGTCTTCCCTGAAACTGTACACTGAGAGAGTCTCCTACATTCTGTACTCTCAAGGAGGAATAAAAGAAACACTAGAATCCATATGCTCTGGGGCACTTACAACAGTCTAAGGCATTTGAGCATCTTGTGTCCTTCATGATCACCCTTCTATCCACCCATAAGCTCAGGTGATTGGAAGGCCCAATGAAAGCGGGCCCTCAGATATGGCCCTGGGAAAACCATAGCTTGGTGTCAGGCCACGACTTTAATTCCTCTCCTTACCTCTAGACATCAAAGTTACAAATGTCCTTTCAGTTTTAAACATTTTTTGGGCATCTACTATATGTATGCCACAGAAAGAAATGATGAAATCCAGCCCTGAACTAATTTGAATTAAATTTCTCAAACGGAGATGAACCATAAGTGAAGAGCCTGAATAAGTTCTCTTGTTGGCCAGCTGTGACCTTTTCTAAAGATGGAAATCAGTTCCCTCTTGCAGCAAAGTCCAACATTCAGTGCTCTGGGCCCATGGTTCTCCCACCGGCAAGTGTCTCAGAGTCTCTGGGAGGCTGTTTGTAGCAACACTGCAGGGCCCCACCCACAGCCCATGGATGGGGCCTAGAAATCTGCATTTCTAACAAGTTCTCAAGTGATGCTGCTGCTTTTGGATGGGAACCCCACTTTGAGAACCACCAGTTTAGACTTTGCATTTATGCACCTAAGGGAAAGTCTTATCAGGGTAGAATTTCTTTCAAGTAAACACAGTAGGCTACCCACTGATATCTAACCTTAGTGATTATGAATATTCATTAGCTACTGAACACAGGGAAATGATATCCTTGGAGACTACTGGGCCATCTCCTTCCTCAACTGAAGGAATTCATCAAACTTTGGAGCCTCCTACCTTTGCTCACACTCCTTGGCTTTATTTTAAGGATATTTTCCAACTTAGCATAGAGGAAAGGAGAAAGAGGCAAAAAGGCAACTACAGTAACTGTCAGTGGTCAGGATCTAAGTGGTGGCTATACGCATGTTAATGAGGTGCAATCAATAAGAGTGGAAATTCTTAACAAAATAGTGAGGGGAAAAGGAAGGCTGCTGTTTAGGAACAGTGATAGAAGAACTCAGGGACAGGACCATCAATAAGATCTCAGACAGAAAAGAATATCTAGGACAAATCATAGTTAAAATGAGTATTTTCCATTAATTTGCAATTTTATTAAAAGTATTATTGAGTATGTGCTATATTTCAGACACTATCCCTGGATGGAAACTCATCAGTGAACAAAATAAATTTGTCATAGAGCTTATAGCAGGGGACGCAGAAAAATTAGCAAGTAAGTATCCGTGTAAGAAAACATTTTCACAAGGGCTAAGGAATTCAGGCCTGCCCAGCACCAGACTAGTCCCTGTAACTCCAGTATCCAGGCTGAGCTCCAAAGATCCATGATCCAGTAAACACAGAATGAAATCATATCCCATCATATCCCTTGCAGGCCCAGCCTCTAGGCCTGCCCCAATGTGAGGTCATTTCCCATAGCCCCAAATTCCTGGCTACTCCCAGGGACCAAGATGGTCTCTGTGAATCCAAGTACCAGGATTCAATAGCAAGCCTGTCCATAGGAGTTACTAGATGGCCTGCCCAGAATCTCTAAACCAGCTAACTGGTGAAGGGTATTCCCTCCCAAAGCTAGTCTTAAAGACAGGGACAGGAGCATATACTTCAATAGCACACTGAAGCAAGCAAAAGAAAAAAAAAATCAGTGAACTTGAAGACAGATCATTTGAAATGAAAATAGAAAGAAAATGAGTATAGAAAGCCTATGGGAATTATGAGACATTATCAAGTAAACCAATATATTCATAATATAAGTTCCAGGGAGCAGAGAAATACAAATAGACCGAAAAAATATTTAAAGAAACAATGACAGGAAACTTCCAAAATCTGGAAAGAGAAATGATCATGAATCACAAATCACCCCAAATAGATTAAACATAGAGAGATCACCAAGGCACATTATAACCAGACTCTCAAAAGCTAAACATAAAAAGAGAATTTTGAAAGTAAGAGAAAAGTAAATTGCCACATACAAGGGAGCCTCCAAAAGACTGCCAGGCAAATTTCTCAGAAAGAACCTTGCAGACTAGGATATATCTGCTTTCTGTGTCATGTAAAGTACTTAAAGAAAAAAGAAAAGTCAACCATGAATGCTGTATCTGTTAAGTCTTCCTCAGAAATGAGAGAGATCGGGACTTTTTCCCCAGACAAGCAAAAGGAGTAGGAATTCATCACTACTAGACCTGCCTCACAGGAAATGCTAAAGGGAATCCTTCAGGTGGAAACAGAAAGACACTAACAACATGAAAACATATGAAAGTATAAAACCCAATTGAAAGGCAAAGTTAAAACCCAATTGAAAGGCAAGTTTATAGTTAAATTCAGAATTTCCTAGCATTGTAATGATGGTGCCTAAATCAGTTTTAACTCCAGTAGAAAAGTTAAAAGAAAACTGTATTAATAAAACAATAGCTACACTAATTTTTAATGACTATGTTAGCTATTAAAGATATAAACTGCAAAATCAGTAAAATAAAACGTAGTGGGAGGAGAAGTTAAAAGATAGTGTGTGCTCTTTGTGGTTAATGGTAAGTTATCAGATTAAAATAGACTGAGCTTATTATAAGACGTTTTACATATGCCTCATGGAAACCATGAAGAAAAACCTGCAGTAGATATATAAAAGAAAAAAAAAAGAAAAAAGAAAAAGGAATCAGAGCATATCACTACAAATTCAGCGAATCACAAATGAAGACAGCAATATAGTAAAAAATAGATCAAAGACACTATGAAACAGAAATCTACTAATAAAATGACAGTAGTGGATTCCGACCTATCATACTTTAACTGCAAATGCATTGAATTATCCAATCAAATGGCATAAAGTGAACAAACAGATTTTTTTTTTAATGTGCCGTCTATAGGAAACTAATTTTGATTTTAAGGACAGACATAAGCTGAATAGGAAGGATGAAAAAAAGTCTCATGCAAACAGTAATAAAAAGTGAGCTGAAGTGGCTATCCTTAACTTCAAATTAAACCGACATTAAGTCAAAACTGTCACAAAAGACAAAAATGGTGTTTATATAGTGATAGTTTTCAACTCATCAACAGAATAATCAACTATTATAAAATATGTGCACCCAACATGGGAGCACCTAAATACATAAAGCAAATATTAATAAAACTAAGGAGACATACACAACACAGTAATAGCATGGGACTTCAGTATTCCACTTCCAACCATGGATAGATCATCAAGGCAGAAAATCAATAAGGAAACAGCAGACTTGAACAACATTATAGGTCAAATGGACCCGACATATGCAGAACATTCCACCAACAGAAGCAGAATACACATTCTTTTCAAGCACACACAGAATGTTCTCAAGGACAGATCATATGTTAGGCCACAAAACAAGTCTTAACAAATTCAAGAAGACTGAAATCATATCAAGTATCTTTTCCAACCACAATGAAATGAGAAATGCAAAACAAGAAAAAATTGGAAAATACACAAATATGTGGAAATTAAACAACACACTTCTGAACAACCAATGGGTCAAAGAAGAAATCAAAAGGGAAATCCAAAAATATCTTGAGACAAATTAAAATGGAAACATAACATACCAAAAATTATATGGCATGCAGCAAAAGCTGTTCTATGAGAGAAGTTTACTGTGATGAATGCCTACATAAGGAAAAAGAAAGTTCTAAAATAAACAACCTAACTTTACACCTCAAGGAACCAGCAAAAGAAGAACAAACTAAGGCCAACTCTGGCAAAAGAAAGAAAGAATAAAGATCTCAACAGAAATAATGAAATGGAGACTAGAAAAGCAATAGAAAAGATTGGTGAAAAGAAGAGTTGGTTTTTAGAAAAGATAAGCAAAACTGACTAAGAAAAGAGAATTAACAAAATTATAAATGAAATAGGAGACATTACAACTGATACTACACAAATAGTAAAGCTAAGGGATTACTATGAACAATCGACACAGACACATTGGATAGCATAGAAGAAATGCATAGATTCCTAGAAACATATAACTTATAAAGACTAAACCATGAACAAATAGAAAATCTCTATGGGACAATAATAAGTAAGGAGATTGAGTCAGTAAATGATTTAAAAAAATACTCCCAAGAAAGAAAGAAAAGCCCAGAACCAGATGGTTTCATGCCTGAATGTTAACAAACATGCAAAGAATGAATACCAACCCTTAAACTCTGAAAAAATAGAACTAAAGAGAATACATCAAAACTTTTTCATTAGTTCAGTATAACCTTGATACCAAAGCCAGACAAAAGGATTGCAAGAAAAGAAAACTAGGCCAATATCTCTGATGAATATAGATGTAATAATCAATAAAATACTAGCAAACTGAATTTAACAACATATAAAAAAGATTACATATCATGACCAAGTGGAATTTATGCTTAGAATGCAAATTTAGATTAACGTGAAACTCAATGTGATATATAACATATTAACAGAATGAATGATAAAACCCATGTGATCATCTCCATAGATGCACAAAAGCATTTAACAAAGTAAAAATACTTTCATGATAACAGAATAGAAGGAAATTTCCTCAACAAAAAGGTCACTTAGGAGAAACACACACATATTAATCAATAGGAAAAAAATTGAAAGCTTTTCCTCTGGTACAAGCATCTCAAACCACTTTTATTCACGCAGTACTAGAAGTCCTCGTCAGAGCAATTAGGCAGGAAATATAGACGAAGAGCTTCCAAAGTGAAAAGAAAAAAATAAATTATCTCTGCTTATATATGACCTGATTTTATATGTCAAAACCCTATATACTCCACCAAAAATTATTAGAACTAATAAATCAATTCAATAAAGTTGCAGGATACATAATCAACACGTGAACTATCTGGAAAAATGTCAGGAAAACAATTTATTAATAATAATATCTAAAGAAATTCTCAGGAATAAATTTAGGGAAGGGAGGGGAATCTGTACGTTGGAAACAGTACAACATTGATGGAATTGAGTAAGATACAAGCTGATGGTAAGATCCCATGTTCATGAATATATAATTAATTTTGTTGAAATGTCCACACTAGTCAACACAATCAAGGAGTCCAAGAAATTCCTATCAGAATGTGAAAGACATATTTTCAGAGAATTAGGAAAAAAGTCCTAAAATGTATATAAAACCATGAAAGACCACCTCCCCAACTAATCTTGAACAAAAAGAGCAAAGGGGGAGGCATCACAGTCTCAGATTTTAGAATGTACTACACTAGCTAGCAATGAACAGAATGTGGCATTAGCATACAGACCATTAGAACAGAATAGAGAGTCCAGAAATAAATCCACACATTTACAGTTAATTGATCTCCAACAAAGCTATCAAGAACACACCATGAAGAAGAAGATTCTCTTCAGTAAATGGTGCTGGGAAAACCAGACATGCACATGGAATTGGACTTGTTTCTCATACTCTTTGTAAAAATCAACTAGCAATAAAGTCTTAAATACATTTTGTGAAACTGTAAAACTACTAGAAGAAAAATCTGAAAAACGATTCTTGATATTGGTCTGGGCAGTGATTTGTTATTGTTTTTAATTTTTTTTTTTGGATATGGCCCTAAAAGTCCAGGCAACAAAAGTAAAAATAAATAAATGATATTGCATCCACTAAAAACCTTCTGTACAGGAAAGGAAACATGGAAACAAAGCAGTGAAGAAGCAACTCATAGAAAGGAGAAATGTTTGCAACTCATATATCTAGTAAGGAGTTAATACCAAAAATATAGAAGAAACTCAAACAACTTAATAGCAAGAAAATCAATAATGCCCTTGTTCATTTTTAAAGCTGATTTAAAAATGCACAAGGGTCCTGCACCTACATTTCTCTAAAGAAGGCAAATGACTAGCAGGCATACAAAAATGCTCAATCATCAAAGAAATTCAAGTTATAATTACAATGAGATATCATCTTACACCTGTTGGATGACTAATGTCAGAAAGAAAGATAAGTGCTGGCAAGAATGTAGAGCAATGGGAATCTTTGTAGGATGTTGGTGGAAATGCATATTAGTATAGCCATTAGGGAAACAGTATGGAGGTCCCTAAAAAAGTTAAAAGTAGAAGTGCCACATGATCCAAAAATCCTGTGCCTTCAGCAGGCTGTTGGAAGTGAAGGAACTCCAGAGATGGATTAGGATACCAGGCCAAGCCCAGGGAAGCCTTTAGATGTGGCCAGGAAGGAAGGAAAGTGAAGATGAGGCACTACATGAAGAGCTAAGTTCATAAGAAATCAAAAAGTGACACCTGGAAAGAGCTTTCAGCTCTGAGAGGTGCAAGAAGGTGCTGGATGAAACCAGTCAAAGTGCCAGCAGTTCAGGTTTCTTACTGAGAGCTCAACAGGGGTAAAGGGAAGTCATTCAAATGTACCAAGTACCTAATAAAGCCCCTGACCCAGTGGGTCAAGCGAAACAGGCACATGAAAACTCCAAGCTCCAGACAGCATGAACACTGAGCACTGGCACATGCACATGAACTGATATGTGTGCATGACCTGCATACAGACAAGCCCCTTCACAGAATCACTGGTCAAGTTTTGGCCAAAAGAAAAGGGTTAAAAAAAACATGTATAGAGAAATGTTATAGGAGAGAATGTGGCTCTCCTTTTTTTTTTTTTTCCTGGCAACTGCTACTTTCAAAAAGTCACCAGATTTCTCTTCTGGAAAGAGAGGGTTAAATAAAAAAAAAAAAAAATCAAGACCTGTGATGGAATAGCAGCTGTTTGAAGTGATATCTATGGAAAATGGACTGGATTAGCCAGGCAGCATCCAGAGAAATATGTACATCATCATGATTACCTCCATTTATAGCCTAGCCCCTTGGGAGGGTGTTGATCAGGGCTGCCAAAGAGGATAGATCAATTCATTCCAATTAGACTTGGTGACTTTACCACTTGCACTTCGAGAATCAGGCTGGAATCACTTTGAAAAGAGATCATCTCTCTTCTCCTCTCTATTTAAACAGAAGCCTCTGTCAGAAACGGACGGAAAATATGTTTTGGCAGCTGAGTCGGTGGCAATTGTACAGAGTTGAATGCTCGTAATTTTGCAGGCTTTGCCATAGAGACGTGGGGCAGCCAGACTCCAGTGAATACATTGGAGCATTTAAGCAGACGGCAGCTCCATCACTTAGCTTGGCTACAGCCAGCCTCCTGCTTGAATCCTTCTCAGGCTCTGATATGCCATGTTTGCTTCACAAATCAATTTCTAGGTGGGAGAAGACAAGCAGACAGTGGAGAGAAGCTATAATTAAAACTCCATTCTCCCCCTTCCCATGTATGCAGAGTGGTTATCCAGTGTTAACACACTCTGGAGGTCTCTGTGTTGCCTAGTAAATCCAGAGAGGAGCTAAGAAGAGAGGGAGTGGGGGAGAGAGAGAAAGAGAGATGCTTGTAACACCTAGGGCTTGAGCAGCTCCCAAATTGGGAAGAACACATGGATTTACATTGCAAGTCTTTCCAGCTGCCAGGCCCCCAAAACAAAGACAACAGTCTTGCTAGGTTGTTTTCTAAAAGGATGAGGTAGTTGCTTAATTTCAATCACCATGACTCTTAAAATTAAAAAAACTAAAAGTCCTTTTAAGACAATTTTCTTCTTTCTCCTAATATAATTCCTATATGACTTCAATGGATCATATTATTAGAAGCAGCATTAATCAAGTCTCAAGAACTTTCCCACACTCAGGTCATGCCTTATGCAACACTATCCTGGGGAGGCCTCTGGATTTTGCACTTCTGTCCACAGGTTAGAAGTGGCATTTTCTCCCATGCTTTCAGGCCCTGGGACACTGTTGAATCAGCCAAATTCACAGCATTTATTCACATGTAGTGAATCACACAAATTGCTGACATGTTTACCAAGATGTTGACATGCTAAAGGATGCTTCCCGGTCCCCAGCTGAGAACTAATGCACGGCAGACATCCACATAAATGTCGGAATGGGTGTTGGTGTCAGGGAACACCATCTATCGAATGTAACGCAGACATTTCAAATGTCACTAGAGTGACTCACTTTCATCCAAAGATGTATTTCCTTCAATTTCTACTTCAACATGTCAAACTCCATTGCTTATTTCTATGTTCCATGTTTAACAGGCCACCTGCCTCTTCAGTCACCAGGTGGCTAAACAAATGCAGATTTTGTCAACCTTGAAAACTGTTGGAAAGGAGACACAATAATACTAGGATTTACTAATGCTCTCAAGACAATACATCTGGGGACCTTTGCCTAACAAGAATGGCTGTATCAGTGCTGGAGCAGTGAGGGGAGAAGGAGGAGGAATCAGAGGCTTTAGGGCAAAGAAAGAAAACTGAAAGCTATGCCAATCCATCTATCAGAGCTGCTCACCTCCTCCTGGAAGAGGGGCCCGCTCCAGCTATTAAGGGTTAGTGGCTATAAGAACAAGAGGTCATGGGCACACAGTGGAGAGCACTCCTTGTCACATCCTGAAAGCACCTCCTACCCCAGGGCCTTCACACCTGCTGTTTCATCTTTGTAGGCATCTTGCATGGTTCACTCTCTCTAGTCAGGCCTTGGCTCTACAGCACCTCCTCAGAGAGGCTTTCCAGATCATTTTCTCCATCATTTTCCATTCCTTCATCCTGCTTTATTTTTCTATTTAGCTCCTATCATCATTTTCAAGACAATGCATCTGTTTATTTAGTATTTATTTAATTACCTTATCCTCCAACCAGAGGGTAAAGACCATGGTGACTTAGTTTTGCTTACTATTACGTCCTCAGCAGTTGTAGCAATGCATGGTACAGTAGGTGTTCAATAAACATTTGTTGAAAGAATGAATTGAATGAATGAACGAATGTTTTTTGGAACAGGCCAGAGAGCAATGCAGGAATTCCTGTTGGTAATAGGGATATTTTTGTTAAAACTAGTTATTGCAATAAGAGCCAACATTTTTGCAAGACACTGTGGTTGAGCAGTTCAATACTTCTTCCACTTTTTGCCATGCCTCTGCCCTAGTCTCTTTTGATCATCAGGTGTCCACTTATGTTAGCCTAGTTAATTACCATGAGGAGACAGACATCATTCTCCAATGTCCCATCATTTAAGGTAAACTGCCCAGGAAAACCTTTTACACTTTATTCTCATGTCCAAAGAAAAACCATGTTTAAAATAGGACCTTAAATTTCATGGCTAAAGTTCAGTGGGTCGAATCATTTCAGACATCAGTTTATCTTTTAGTACCACACTCCCCTGTTTTGCCTGCTACGGTTGGCAAAACCTCTGATTCTAGAATCCCAGGAATGTCCTTTCAGAACATGCCATCACATTTGCTTTAAAAAAAGACCCTTTGTCCAGTCCTGCTTAGATACTACCAGAGACTAAATCAGTTCAGAGCTCCAAAACTCAGAAGAAAAGGGGCTGTGGTTGTAGCTCAGTGGTAGAGTGTTTGCCAACATGTGCGAGGTACTGGGTTCAATCCTCACCACCACATAAAAAAGTAAATAAATAAAATAAAGGTATTGTGTTCATCTACAACTAAAAAATTTGTTTAATTAAAACAAAGAAAAAGAAAACAGAAGAAAGTCATCACTGGAGGGTAAGATTTGCCCCTTCAGGTCCACACCAGAGAGATCTTTCCAGAGTGCAAATCCACCCTGATTGAAGATCCATAGCAGCTTCCTGCTATTCTAAGAACCAAGGTCAGCCTCCTTAATACAACCCACAGGACATGCAGTGCAAGGTCTTTGCCAATGTCTCCAGCCTTGCTTTGCTAGAGAAAAGGAGAGTTCCCTTCTCCTACTCTGAAGCTTTTCTTTTTGTTGTTTTTGTTTAATGTGGTACTGGGGATCAAATTCAGGACCTCCCCCATGCTGAGCATGTGCCCTATCACTGAGCTACATCACAAGCCAACCCTACAGCCTTCTTTTAATTTCTCTAATGTACCCTGCCTCTTTGGACACGTTCCTCCAACCCTCACCTGGTCAATGGTCTTCCTATAGATTCCAGCCCCAAGGTCATTTTCTTCTTTATAAAACCTTTCATGTTCCCCAGGCCCACTGTGTAATCTTGTAGTACTGCATCTCTTACAACGCTTCTCTAAATTTGTAAGCATATATTTGAACATTATTTCATACTTGTCTGCTTCCCATACTAAGCTCAAGTTCTCTGTGGGCAAGAATTGGGTTTGCTTCACACATTATTGACTCCCCACCACCAGCATGATACTTGGCATGCAACAATGTGCTCCCTGAAGGTGGGTTAAGGAACCAATGGACGAATGAATGAATGCACCAACCATAAAGAATTCTCCCCAACCTGAGTCTATGTCTTAGGTTTATTTGTAGTAGTTTTGTAAGAATATTTACAAAATAAATGCTTCGTAAATATTTCATATGACTATGAAAAATCATATTCTCCCTCAGTCCCGAATCCATAACTGAAACTGTAAGGAAAAATCACATTACCATGTGTGTCCATGTTGTTGCTATCATGAGATGCAGAGGCCTGAAGAGAAGAGGGGAGGCCTTTATAGATGTTTAAATTTTTTTGATACAATGATACAGTAGAAGAAGCGAGTGGCTTTATTCTGTAAAGCAAAATAATTTGTTTTGTTCGACAGTCCCTGATGAACTTTCAGCTAAGGCAGCAGGGTGTTTTTGTGTGAGCCCCTGCTCCTACACCCCATGGCCCACTCACATGTCTTCCCCAACACAAACAACACCACATAACAGTTCAGATTCACCACCAATCTGATGAGCACCCTCTCATTTCCAAAGAAATAAAACAGGACACCCTGCTGACAGTGGATCAATTACCTAACCCAGCAGGATCACAATTGCCTTATCATCAAGTATTTTCCTACCTGCATCTTCCACCCCAAACAGACTGACCCACCCCACGTCTAGAGAGAAATTCTGTGAAGACAGAAACCCATGGTGGTGTGTCAGGGGGCAGCACCAGATCCTAGCACAATGGCAGGTTTGTAGGGGGTTCTGAACACATGCAATTGACTAAATGGGCCAATGCCACCCAGGAGCCATAGGGCAGAGGATTCAATCAGTAATACTCATGCTCAGGGGAACACACTCCCACCGCTCATGATTCATCAACTTGTTTCTCAAATCCTCTTGGTTAGGCAGTAATTTTCCATTTCTAACAATTATTCCTCAACTGCTCACAGCCCTTGAACCTGGGGTCATTAAGAAATAGCCTAATACGAACTGAAGCATTGCCTGGAGTTTTAGAGTCTCTCGTGAGGTAGACTCTTGGGGTCTATAATTAGCTCCCTGCAATTAATTTCTTTCCTTTTTTGTTTCCCTTTTTGAAAGCAGAAGTCTACTTCTCAAACTTTGGGTGATACTGATTGTATTTAGCTCCTCATTAAAAAAGAGAGAAGCTATTGATTTCTCTCCTCCAAGACCTAACTCATTCCACTAACTATGCAATGAGAAAGCATTGGAAGAAAATAAATACTTGCAAAATGAAGAAAGATGAAGCTTTGGGACCTGAGTCTTTCATTACCAAATCCTCCAGAGACTTCCTGCTGGGTCATGAGCATTAATTTTGGGTGGAAGGTTAAGGACAGAAAGGAGGTTTAAACCTTATTAAAGAAAATAGCAATACAGAATATCTTCAACTAAGTGACTCAATTAGCCCCAAATTCAAACCTAAATTTTTATATTAGCTCAATTCTCTCATTTACTTAACAAATGTTGCCAAATGTGTTGACCAAGTTTAACCAAATCACATTTACTTTTATCACAATGAATTAACTTAGTTTTATTTTCCATGCAGGGATAATTTACAGTCAACAGCTCAGGGTTTAAAACAGGAGTCTTGCTTTGGCCACTGATAGCTTCCAGGCCTGATTTATTTCTCCTCTCTTAACAACAGTGACCCAGAAAACTAAAAAAAAAAAAAAAAATTCTCCATGTAGGCCAAGCTGTGCTCCATCATTGGTGCACGCCAAAGTGCATACCTAGCAAACTCCATGGGATGCACAACACACGCAGACTATGACCCCACTCAAGGGCTGTCCCTGGCTCTAGAGGATTCTTTCCAGGCAGCACGCTGCACCAGAAACCTATACCCACACAGATCTGAAGTGAAGAGTTTCAAAAAGAAATGATTCTTTAGACTGACAGGAAATTTTTTCTGGAAAAGGACAGATAGAAAATTCTTTAAGCTTGTGGGTCTCTGTAGCAGCTACTCAGTTGTCATTTGACATGAAAGCAGTTAGAGAGACACAGAAATGAATGGACTTGGCTGTGTCCCAATATAATTTTACATACAAAACTTTGGCATCATTCAGCCCAAGGGCTGTAGTTTGCCATCCTGTTTCTTAAATTTTATTTTATTTTTGATATAATGAAAGGCTTTATTGTGCTCAGGGGAAGGCTGGAATACAAACAGGAGATTTATCCTTATCACTCTTTGAGATAGACTGACCAGAGTTCAAAATCTACATAAAGACAAAACTTTGGAAGTTCTTTTCATGCTTCTTTCATTGAGGTACACTTACAGGTAAGAAAATGCAAACTCCCTTACAGGTAACAAAGTTTACATTCATCAAATTTTTTAAAACATTTACAACCAAATTATCTTCAGTCCAAGAAAGAAAAAAAAATTCCCATTGCCCATTGTGCAATTGCAGATGTGACATCTATCATCATAGCTAGTTTAAATTCTTCTAGAACTTCACCAAAATGGAATCATGCAGACAGGGTTTTGAAGTCTAGCATCTTTCACTTAATTTACTCTATTTGTAATCTAGCCACACATTATTGCATACTCTCAAGTGTCCATTCCTTTGCATTACAGTGCTAATCCATTGCATATATTTGCAATGATTTATCCATTCATGTTCTTGACAAGAGTCTACTGCCTCTATCCCAAAGAAACAAATTCATTTCAAATCAGAAAGAGAAGAAACACCTCCAGAAGTGCCTAACTGGCACTTGAGTTTGGCACACTTTCCATGTGGATCAAAGCTAACCCCCCACCAAATCCATATAAACCAAATGGCCACCTTGGCTGGGAGGAAAGTGGGGGAAATGTGCACATTGCCACTCATAAATAATCCCCGCTTCACCAGAATCCCAAGTAGGCAGCCCTGGCAAATTCTCTAGAAACCATGAATGTGTCTCTCCCAAGCTTTTCAACTGCCACGTGATGGACAGGCCTGTGGCATTTCCTCTGCTAACACTGGACTGTGAGGCTGGACTGCATAATTAACACCCATGGTTATTTTTCAATGCCTGCACCTGGCACTCTTAATTTAATTATCTCTCCATGTCTACAATTCACTGCACACTGGTGACTGCTCCACCTGGCCATCCTTGCCCTGAATCTCCACTTGCCTGCAGGAGTTTTCATCCAGAAATAATTAGGAACACAGGGTCCTCTGTCTCGTGGCCAACTCAGCCGTGAACGCTCCTGGACCAAGAGGGAAGTTTTATCTCAAACAAATGAAGTCAGCTCGCAGCAGTGTTAAAGGAATAGAGTTGACATCCAAGCATTTCTGCTGTGCTGGGAGCTACCAAAAAAAGTGGCAGTGACCTTTCAGCAAACTTGGAACACTCTGGTTCTGGGACTATTCTTTTCCCTTGGCTTGCTCATGGTAGAGAGAAATAATGAATTGGAATCAGCCTCCTAGCAAGGCTAAAACGATAGCCAGCCACAATTATCCATGCTGAGAACACACAGGGAGAGCAGGGCAAAAGGCGATCTGAAGATGACTCTGGAGTTTCATTTTGTAGGATTGTTCCAATTAATTCTCCTATCCAGCCTTCCTGTTGCTATCGTTCACCAGGATGACCAGCACATGGCAATCCTGAATGCAGGTAGAACTCCGTCTGTCATCTCACTTTTTGGTTCTTGTTGAATATGGCCCCTAGCACCTAAAAGGTTATTCCCAAATTGTCAGTTTTCTTAATAATAAACACAATTGCAAGTAAAATAAGAAAATTATGGGAAATATTAGTTAGTCTAACCAATGCATTCTAAGAGGAATCCTTATTTTCCTCTTTTACTCTCATTCACATTGGAAGAACAATGTGTACTTGAACATGTATACACACATTTGCACACTCACATGCATGCAAACACCTACACTGATGTACACATACTTGCACACTTGTGCATTCACCTGCACACAGTTCCACAGTCACACAGACACACTTGTATTGTGTTAAAATGATTAGATTTTGATAATCAGTTTCTTTTGTTTGTTTGTGGTATTGGGGATTGAACCCAGGGGCTCGCGCTTACAAGGCAGGCACTCTACCGACTAAGCTATATGCCCAGCCCTGATAATCAGTTTTAAATAAGAAAGCTTGGCTGTCCTTAACATCTTCTCTTTCTCTCAATCTCTTCTCAGGTATACAAAAGAGTCCTCTAAACAGGTGTAGGAATATTAGAGATCCGTCCTCATTTTAAGAGTCCCACCTTGCACTCACATGGAAGATTCCAGATCACCTATGTGAAGTGAAAAACAAATGGCTCAGGAGATGCTGATGTGCTTTTCTCAGCTTCTCTGACTTTCAAGGGTGTCCAAAGGAGTTGTGGAGTCCCACCCTATGGATGCCTCCATAATGCCCCCACTGCCCAATACATACCCCATTAGCCAGACCCTCAGCCCAGATATCTGAGGGCCAGGGCAGCCCAGCTTCCTGGTTTGACAGATGATTTCATTTCCAAGCCTCAGCGTAGGGGTGGCCTCAACACCCTTCCCATGATTTACAACATCTGTCATGGAGTTTGATATGGTGCTTCCGCCCCCTCACATACCATAAGGCCATGTGCACAATAAATGCAGTAACTTCATGAACTCTGTGGCCTATCTGGGTCCAATCTGTCTTCCCAGGCCAGAGGCTCTGACACTAGAGTTTTCTCCTGGGTCTCTGCCTGCTCTGTCTCCCTTTCAGGCAACTTCTCTTTATGGTTAAGAAACTCAGTGCTGATCTGGGAGGTCATCAAGAGAGTATGCAAGACTGTCAGTTTCCTTTCTGCTTAAAATAAATGGAAAAAAAGAAAGAAAATCTACCAAGCTTTTACACAGTGCACCATAGTGTTAAGACAGGTTGCGCTTAGCCTCAGAATACAGATCAACTCCTCCCGAAGAAGCCTGGTGAACCTTTATACCCAAAAGGAAAAGCCAGGATTTGGTGCCCAAGAAGCTAAGCTCTAGATTAGGTTCTTCCAAAAGCAGGCTCTGAGACAAGGATTTCAGTATAAGTAATTAATTTGTGAGATGAAGGAGCACCAGCAGAGGGGTGAGGAGGTCATACTGGGAAAGGAAGGCATCCAGTAAAGCATGTGGCCTCTAGTTATTTACCACAGTGGGAAACTGGCGCTTAATACCAGTGGGAACTCTGGGGAAAATGAAAAAAGTACATAGAACATGTGCCTCAGCATTATCTCACCCCAGGTGAGGGAGCTGGGGCATCTATACACCAGCTCTCATCTGTTCTAGGATGGGCTACCCCAGGCAGCTGTCACTCCTCAGACTTTTGGTCTACCACAAAGCAAGGTGGCCACTTAGGTGTCCAGAGAACGTCCTCAGGCAAAGGGATGCTGGTGCCTTGATGGCTACAGATAAAGGGAAAGGGCCAGATTGTGACAGCTCCTGGTTGCCATGTCTAGCTACTGTCCAGAGTGTGACATATCCTTTAACTTCTCTGACCCATACTTATGCTCCCCTCCAGAAAACGATGCCGTCAGACCTATCCCACATTCTTGTGGTGAGAATTAAGTCCATGAGATGATGCTGTGAATGCACTGTGAAAATTACAAAGCACTGTAAGATTATAAACTGCCCCAAGCCTACAGAGATGGCTGGGAGCCCACCAGGAATATAAGCTCTGGGAGAGATGAGAAAGATGCAAGCTTTGTCTCCCATGTCTTAAAACTGAGGGCAAAGGGGAGGTTCATTCAATAGTCAAGATTCCACTTGACTGAGCATGTAGTGTGCAGGTACTCTGCTAATTTTCAGGGGCATGAATTTGGTCTGCTTCATCAGCATCCCAGCTCAGGGAAAACATGTGTCACTTTAACAGGGTTATGGTCACTCTCGCATGACCAGAAAGAAAAAGCAACTTGAGCAGCAGAAGGAGTAACAGTCTGCTCATTCATTCATTCTCATTCTCTCTCTCTCTCTCTCTCTCTCTCTCTCTCCCCACACACACACACCTTAGGGTGACATTTGAAATATATTTTGGGGTCAAGTAAGCAGAGGCACAGGGGGATATTTCCCAGTTTTGAAGCATGACTGATATTCCTTGCTTTGCTCTCAGACTGAAAGATAGATCATCACTCTATACTTCTCCAATCTGAGACCTCTCTTCTTTATCAGGACTTTAAACACAAATGTTTGACATCAAAGCAACCATGCTACTTTACAAAATGATAGTGTGAAAAACTGACACCAATAGCTAGGAGACAACCACACGGATAAGGAAAACCCAAAAGAAGCTGAGATCAACCCCAACAGTGATCTAGAATGTGTAGATAAACATACTCCTCCCACCCCTTCATCTTGCACAGTTTCATAATGTCTTGACTTAAAAATGGGCCACTATCTCAGCAGACACCTCCCGATTCCAAATCCCACTCACTCCAGAAAAAGGATAACTAGCAGATGCGTAAGTTCTTCCTCCACCTACTCTTGCCTCTCGCTCTTACCACTTTGGACAAAGTTTTCTTAAACTAGGATCCAGGGACTGGGGAGTATCAAGGGGGCTTGAATGCCTTCAGGTTCTGTGAAAAATCTAAATCTAACTTGTAGCCACGATGATCACACATTCCACAGGTTCAGAGTACCTCAAGTACAGGGTTCACCATTCCACACAAAAGCAGCTGGAAAAGGCATGGGGACTGTGAGGATCTGTTCTAAGGAGGATTCAAGTGGCACATGGACATGGAGAAAGAGGGAAGCTAGACAAGACATGGAGAAAAGGCAGCTTCTCTTTTGTTCTTCCCAAGTGTCCCTGGCCAGAGGCTGAAAATCATTTTATATAAGTATGGAATTCATTTACAGTTATTATCATTAAAGTACGATTTTTTAAAATTCAAGCATATTTAACACTAACTGCATAATATATCCATGTTTGTTTTAGCGTAAGAAGTAACTGTCCTACCCCAAATCTTTCCAGTAAAAACTGATAGTCCAGAAGTCAGTATGAGTTTTCTGGTTTTATGTCCCCAGTGAAGGGTAGGCAGATAATCCTAGAGACAAGAGATTTGAAAATTTCTCATGGGATTTCATCTCACTCCAGTCAGAATGGCCATTATCAATAAATGTTGGTGAGGATGTGGGGAAAAGGGTACACTCATACACTGCTGGTGGGACTGCAATTTGGTACAACCACTATGGAAAGCAATATGGAGATTCTTCAAAAAACTAGGAATAAAACCACCATTTGACCCAGCTATCCCAGTCCTTGGTATATATCCAAAGGACTTAAAATCAGCACACTATGTGGCACAGTCACATTAATGTTTTAAAGCAGCACGATTCACAATAGCTAAGCTGTGGAGTTAATCTAGGTGCCCTTCAACAGATGAACAGATAAAGAAAATGTGATATATATACCCAATGGAATATTGCTCAGCCATTAAGAAGAATGACTTTATGATATTTGGTACTACAAGGATGGATCTGGAGACTATCATACTAAGGTCAAATGTTTTTGCTTTATGGATGTTAACACACAGTAAAGAAGGCATGGAGAATAGAAGTTCAGTAGATTAGACAAAGGGGAATGAAAGGAAGGGGGGATAGAAGAAAGAAAAAGATCTCATGGTATCAATGGAAATGTAAACATGACTGACTGGCATTTTAAGGGAGCTGAGTAGCTTGCTCAAAGCTGGGAGCAGATCCAGCCCATGTCCTCTGCCTAGGCCCTTGGCTTTTCTACTCCTCCTCCTGGGTTTTCTTTTCTGGTTTTCAGTTTCAGAGGTTATATTGTACTTGTTCTTCCAATGAAGACCCAAGGTCAAAAAATTTGGAATGACTTTTCAAAGTCATGTGGAAAACTAGACATGAGAGTAAGGTCAAGGCTTTGCCCACTGGGGCCTGCCTTCTTCTTCTCTGAAAAATGGAAGTCTTTCTTTCCTTCCTTCCTGCCTTCCTGCCTCCCTCCTTTCCTGTCTCATTACTCTTTGATTTTTCTGAAGGTTTGATACCATTAACCAATGTGGCACATTGTTCCTTACAGACTACCAGTGCCCCGTCCAACTCTCCAAACAGGTGACAGAGGATTTTGGCCCAGCTTAGAGTGCTGCCTTTGCAGAGGAGGTGACATTGGGGCTGATGCTGGCCAGCAGGTCTGACAAAGAAGAAATTAGGTTATATAAGTCAGATGCCCTCTGAGGAGTTAAACACCAGCAACAAACCAAAACCAGACCCGAAACCATCCCTGTGAAAAGACACAATGGGGGAAGGGCAGGAAGCCAACCTCCAGGTCCCCTGAGTTATAGCCATTGCCAGGATCTCCCTTTAATAAAAATAGCAAAGCAAAAGGATCTCTCTCTCTCTCTCTCTCTCTCTCTCTCTCTCTCTCTCTCTCTCCTTTTTGGTAACCAACTTAAGCATGTGTCCTCTCCATGTAATTCATTTCCCTTGTGGTCCCATCCAGCCCCAGGCTACCACAGGAAATGGTGAATCAGAAGAACTTTCCATAGACAGGTCCAAATATTTGCCCTCTGATGCCATCTGATTAAATCTCTAGTTCTGTCCTCCACAGAGAAAGACAAAATTTGCTGGTTCTTCCTGTGCCCTTTGCTCAACAGGTGGAGGGAAAGTCCCACATTCACTTGAGGTTTTCTGGTTTCTTCCTGGGAATCCTTCCTTCCTGCTTTGTCACTCTCCATAAGTGAGGTAGCCAGTGGGGTTCAGACAAAGCAAACCCCAAGTTTCTCACTCCAGTAGGATTCAATTTTTAGCTAACAGACAGGAAGCTCCTCGAAGGCTGGGCTCGTCTGACTGCTTATTGATGTGTTCTTGTTTTGTTTGTTTGTTTGCCCACTGTTTTAGTCAGCTTTTTCACTGCTGCCACTGAAAGATCTGACCAGAACAACTTTAGGGAAGGAGAAGTTTATTTGAGGACTCACAGTTTCAGAGGTCTTAGTCCATAGAAGGCCAACTCCATTCCTCCGGGCTTGAGGTGAGACAGAACATCGAGGCAGAACATCAAGGCAGAAACAGCTCACATGATGATCAGAAGCACAAGAGACTCCACTTGCCAGATACAATACACCCCAAAGCCATGCCCCAATTCCCACCTCCTCCAGCCACACCCTACCACTTCAGTCACCACTCAGTTCATCCCTATCAGGGGATTAATTCACTGATTGGGTTAAGACTCTCAGAACCCAATCATTTCTCCTCTGAACCTTCTTGCATTATCTCACATGTGAGCTTCTGGAGGACACCTCACATCCAAACCATAATACCCATTTTTATAAAAAAAATTGAATGGCACATGGAAACTACCCCCAGATATCACTAATGAGGCAAGGCCATATTCTTTATTCTCCCATGAATCTTTGTTTTTCTTGTTTTTCAATGTGCTCTTTGTCTTCTGAGAGCATCCCTCACCCTCAGAGGACTGACATGGCTGAATCAGACGTGGCACTGAATAAGGGTCAGTGGGTTGTGGACATTGCTGCCCTTCTGTGCCTCACAACACTTCACTTTTTTGCAGTGCTTCCTTTCTGGTCTCCTTAGATCCCACTTCTGCTTTCTCTCAACTTTTACACCTCTTTCCTGGATCCTAGGTAGATGCAACTATAGCACATGAGGGATAGACGCATGGATTTTTAAGGACTCTGTTCAATTTCATAAGGCTCAGTGCACTCATTCAAGATATGAGTAGAGAACTGACTCCAGGGTCCCACTCCACAAAGGCAGAGAAATAGATCACTAAAAACATGGACAGCCAAAGGCTTCCACCCACATGGAAGGGATGAGGGATATTGCTGAGGGATCTGCCCCACATTTGGGTTATGGATGGTGAAATTTATTACTAATGATCCTACCTACTAATGTACCTACCTACATTTACATCATCTCAGGAACTAACAAACGAGGCATCCCTTTCCCCTCCCTGTCTGCCAAGCACCGATTCTTCCATGAGTGTGGCTCTCCTCCATGGTCATGTTTGCAATCCTAGTCATCGTAATGCTCAGCACTGTCAGTCAATTCCACATGGTCCTGCGCTGGAAGGCAGCATGTCAGACACTGTTGGTATGCTTCCCCTCCTCCTCAGTCGTTGCCAGATTCGGAGCTTGCCATTTCCCAACACTAGCATCTCTGCCTTCCCCACCTCTCAGCAGCCTTCAACCAATAAATAATGAAAGATGGTATATATGTATCTTACTCCCTACACCCACAGGTGAGAAAAAGTTAAGATGCACATTCTACACCATTCTCCAAAGTTCTCCAGCAGGGCAAATCTCAGCCCAGTTGTTCCCAAGGTTCCTTCTCTACCTTGGTTTACCTCCATGATAGATGGCCTATATTCAGTCCTTGCTCAGAATCTACTTCTGGGAAAACCCACACTAAGACAGGCAAGAGCCCCAGAAAAGAATTCTAGTGAGTTGATATCTCTGAGCCTTCATTTTGTCATCTGAAAATAAGGGTCAAAAAGTGCCTGACTTACATACATGCTGAAGGATGGTAAGTAGCACTGTGTCTACAGGCTAGGGCAACATGAGTGCTGCTTCTCTTCTTGACAACTGGAGTCATGATGTAGTAAGATGGTGCCATGGTGAAACTCTGACCCTGTTTCCTGGACCTGAACTCTTGTCCTTGATTCAGAGACCTAATAACTTCCTTGCAACCTCCTAATCTTCCTGCTGGGCTAGGCTGGCAGGAAATTGTTGCTCCATCTGATTTTGAGGTAGAGGGATTACAGTGTCTGAAGCTTCTAGGCACAGGAAAGTGATTTTAAAAGCAACAAATAAATTCCCCAACCTTTGCCAACAAGGCAGGGAGCTGGCTGGGATTCCTTAAGGGGAAACTTCAATCAACAGATTGTCCAACTCCACTCCAAACCATGGAGTTTGCCACTCTTCAGATGGCCTGTTGGATAGTAGGAGCATTTCTCAAGGTGGAAAAATGTTTCCACAAAGATTGTGAGCGCCTGGAAAATTCTGACCTGGGGTCACCTTCTGGTCCTCCCAGGAAACACAAATGTCTTTCTTGTCTGCCAGATCTCAAATAAGATGAAATGCATACTGTCAACAATATCAGCTATCAAACAATTGGCAAACATTCATGATGTTCCATTTGATGCTAAATGCTATGAGGGAAATAATATATGACCAGAAAATAGGAAATTATAAAAAACATTAACATTACTCAGATTAGGGACTACTCTGGAATTTCCAAGTAGCCATTGTGGAAAGATTTATATCCACTACACTGGCTTTACACACAAGCAATTTTGGAATTATTTTTGAAGTTTTTATTCTTTTCTTATTTAGCTTTTTATTGTGGCATAATTTACCTTTTTTCACTCCTTTTTTATGAGAAAATACATAGATTTTCAACATTGAGTCCAGTGCGTTTTGACAAAAGTGGATCCCTTGGCCACCCATGATGCATGAAGCCATAGAGCATTTCCGTCACCCCAGACAGTTCCTTTGGGTCCCCTCCCATTAATCCAGGTTTCATGCCTCTGCATGCCTGAACATGCATTCTTAGGAAACATGTATTTCCTAAGAACAAGGACATTTTTTACATGACCACCACAAATTGTCAGAAGATGGAATTTATAAGCATAGCATTGATATCTCTCTAATCTACAGACCTTGTTCATTTTGCTCATTATCTCACTAATGCTTTTTGTGGGGAGAGATTACCAGGTATTGAAGTCAGGGCCACTCGACCACTGAGTCAAATCTCCAGCCCTGTTTTTTATTTTACTTAGATAAAGAGTCTCGCTGAGTTGCTTAGTGCCTTGCTGTTGCTGAGGCTGGCTTTGAACTCGCTATCCTCCTGTCTGAGCCTCCAGAGCTAGTGGAATTAGAGGCGTGTGCCACTGCACCTGGCACTAATGCTTTTTATAGGAAAAGAAAAATCACTGTGGTCCAGAAGTCAACCCAGAGTCACATGCTGCACTTAACTATGCTGTCTCCTTTAATCTGGGACAGTTCCTCAGTCTTGCTTTTCCTTTGATGCCCTTGACATTTTAGAAGAGTACAGGCAAGTTATTTCAGAGGATGCCTCAATTTGGGTTTGCTTGATAATTTCTCATAATTATAATCAGGTTTTGCATTTTAGACAGGATAATCCCAGAAGCACTGCAATGGCTCTCTCAGGGCACAATGCCTGCACTTCATCAGGTGGCACAATGCTATCTGTCCCTTAATTGGTGATGCTACCTGCAAGCATGCATGTAAGGTGGAGTCAGCCAGATACCTCCCCTGTGAAGTTACTATTTTTATCCTTTGTAATTAGTAAGTATCCTGTGGGATATATTTTGAGATTATGTAAATATCCTGTTTATCAAGTACTTATCCATTAGATTTAGGATTCTTTTGCAGTTCCTGCTTGAAACAATTAGAGTTGAGCATTGCTTTATGATGGGAATATGTTGTTAGAAATGCATCCTTAAGGGCTGGGGATGTAGTTCAGTGGCAAAAAGCTTGCACTAGGTCATGGATTTGATAACCAGCACCAAAAAAAAAATATTTTTTTAATGTTGAAAAAAAAATATCCTTAGGCAATGTGTTGTTGCACAAACATCAAAGAGTATACTTATGGAAACCTAAATGGTACAGCATACACAGCAGTACACACTTAGGCTGTACAGGGCATACATACACAGTATGTTTGCATACAAACACACGTGCGCACACGCACACACACACACACACACACACACACAGGATAGACTGTTGCTTCTAGGGCCATGATGAACAAAACAACATAAGCTTAAATCAAGCACAAGAGGGAAGAAATGCAATCAAGACACTCAGTAAGCATAAGATGTATGAGGTTGCTGCTTGTGTAATGTGGCATTCTATTTTACAGTGAATGCTTTTAATAAATAGGAGGATATGCTAAAACAACAATGAAAACTGTAGTATGGTAAGTACGTACCTCAATATCGCCATCATTTCTGGTCACTATCAAGTGTTATATACTGCACATAATTGTACTTCTGGGTGACTGGCAGCCCAGCAGATTTGTTTACACCAGCATCACCACAAATGCAGGAGTAAAGCATTACATTGTGACATGATGGCAGTGACAGTGTCACCAGGGGATAGGAGTTTTCCAGCTCCATTATAATCTTAAGAAACCACTATCATAAATTTATCCTCACTGATAGGAATGTTATGTGGCTGCTATAACTTAGATCTTGAATGTCCCTGAAAGGTCCATGTGCTAAAGGCTTGGTCCCCACAGTGGCGCTACGGAAGATGGCGGAATATTTGAGAGGTTGGGGCCAGAGGGAGGTTCTTATGCCACTTAGATTGTACCTAGAGGGAGACTGTGGGACTCACAGTCTCTTCCTCTTTTGCTTCTGGGTGTGGGGTGAGCAGTTCGCTCTGCCACAGTGCCTGTCCTTAGTTATCCAGCACACCCACCAGAGACCGAAAAGCAAGGAGTCAGCCTGACCATGGGCCAGAACCTCCAAAACTGTCAGTCAAAATAAACTGGCTTCTTTATAATTATCTGAGGTATTTGTTGAAGTGACTGAAAGCTGACCAGCACAGAGGCACATGTATTATGACAATGGTTACAAATGGTAATTTTTCTAATTCCATCATTTCTCCTACTCAGAGAGCTCCTCCCATCCCCCCATTCATTCACTCCAATGTGGACTCACAGATTCTGATTTTACTCTGTGGATTATAACCTATTACTTATTTTGATGTTCAAATTGTCTCAGACTTGGCCAGTGAAAGTTCCTTCTGGCTGGTTCCTGTGCCCTTTAGACATGTCAAGATTCAAACAATTTCTCCTGGATGCTGAGAGACCATGGGCCTTTGTTGTTGTTGTTGTTCAGATTAGATCAAACTCTTCTTCAATGCTTGTCTTTAAATAGAGCATCATTTCACCATACTGCTGGGTATCAGGGCCAAGAGTTGTCATGGCTGCCTGCCCCAGGAAGAAAGGTGAAATCCATGGGCCTGGGTCTGCAAGAGGAAATGGGGATAGTGCCCACTGAGCAGCCAGGAAGGAGGACTAACACCTGGATCTCAGCTAACACAGTGGCCACTGCTGGAGGTACCTGCCAATGGTGTAGACAGAGGGCACGCAGAAGGCTCTGAAGCCAGAGCCAGGTGGGGAGTGCCACAACTAGACTGGAGACACCCAGCCAAGGGCATGTGCCAAGGAGGGCTCTGAAGGGAGCCAAGGTCAGGGGAGATAAGATGAAGCTGATGGAGGGATACCCAAGCAGCATGCCAGATTCCCAGGATAATCTTCTGACCCCAGTTTGCTGCTTTTTGAAAATTTGTTCTTTTTAGTTATATACAACAGTAGAATGTATTTTGGCAAATTATACATGCATAGAATATAACTATTTCGATTAGGATCCTGTTCTTGGGGTTGTACGTGATTTGCTGCTTTGAATTCTGTCTGCCCCATTTTCACTTTATCAGCCACTTGCCTATCTTAAAGAACCAGCATTTATTATCACCAGGTGCTGGACCCTCCTCAGTGGAGACACCAGCCTTATAGTTCTATGGTTCAAGGAACCCAACATCCTTCTAACATAAGCTTTGTCCCACTGCCTGACACCAAATGTGCACATACACATATACTCACATCTCTGTTCTTAAAAATCGATACTTTGCAAACTTCTACTAGAATGCATACTTTACCTTTCCAGCTCTATCATACCATGTTCTTTGGTTTGGTGCTTCTTTAAATTTCATGGCGTGAAACATGGAGGCTTCTACTCATCAGACATCCAGAGGTGACAGCTGGCCCACCAAGGCACATTCCAAAATAGAATCATTTTCCTCAGATAAGTATGGCAAAACACCAATGCCAAACAGAACCATAGGGCTACCTATGACCTTCCAGCCTTTGTCTGAGATGTTTCAAAAGCCTCCCATCGGCGCTCTCATGAACCAGGACAACTAGGGCAAGGTCAATGGATTATCATTCCTACCTTTTTCTCCCATCCCAAATGGGAAGATGGTAAGACTGAAAGTAGGAGACACAGAGCCTGGGTTTCTAATTAGACAAGTGTTAGAGTTTTCTGCCATTTGTCCCTAGTGGACAAAGAAGGGTTAAAAAGAAAAAAAAAAAGGGCAGGGCTTTCTCTTTAACCTTTTGCTTCCATCCCAAGTCTATATATTGACAATGAAGCCTCTGTTTCACCTCAGTGAAAATTTCAAGCCTCTATAATCTCTATTTCTTTATAAAAACAATTGCCCTTTCTTCTCTTAGATTCCAGATTTAAGATTGGGAAAGAATTCCTCTTGAAGGGGTCAATCTGCTCCTTGTGACCACTGTTCAAAGAAACCATTAGGTGGCTGAGGAAGACAGAATATTGCTCAGGCATCTCCACTTCCTTTCCCCAGCTCTGTTCCATCCAAAATATTAGCCACTAGTCACATGCAGCCATTTAAATTAAGTTTGAATTAAATCAAATTTAATAAAATTAAAAATGTAGTTCATCAGTCATGCTAGCCACATGCCAAGTGTGTAATAGACACAGTGGCAAGTAGCTACCATACTAAACAGGACAAAGAACTCGCGTCATTGGAAGAAGTTCTACTGGATAGTGGACCTGGCCAACTCTTACATCTATTTTTAAGCAGAGAGAGCTTGGAGTTGTGTCACTCAAGGACTTCCCAAAATACTGATTCCATATACGCCCATGTATGATGGTGAGATGTAGGACATGTACAATTGGGAGACAGAATTGTTCACATAAGATGTGAACAAAAGTATCATTAGAAAAAATTTACCATTTTTATGGATGTATAGCATATAATTTAAGTAATAACTACATGCTTTTCTGTATAGCAATTTCCCTTCCAAATATATTCCCCTCTTTGTTTCTCAGCAAGGTGAAACTCTCCCCTCAATATGGAGCTCAATTGCTAGTCCTCAGGTTTTCCTTAAATTTTAACAAAGTAAATTTGATCCTGCCAAAGATCTCTCTGTAATCAAAGAGTCCCACTTATTCAGGGTCTCATAAAGAGAAAAGCATGGTTTGGAAAGGCCCATTCAATGCAATGGTTTTTAGGAACAGAAAAAAAAAAACTTATAATAAGTTCTACTTATTAAGGATAGAAAGGAGACAGGGAAAAAGAGAGTCCAGACTCACAAATACACTAACAAATCCATTAAATGGAAGAATGCAAGAAAAGAAAATTTTCCCAAGGCCTCCCTTCAGTGTAAAAGCAATTCACTTTGGAGATAATTATTGTCAGCTTACCTACGCCCTGGGCAGACACTATTTAAAGATCGTTCTTTAAAATAGTCATAAAATCATGTTCACTCCCATAAGGTTGGGATAACTTTTAGTGACAATTAGATATTCATTAAGAAGCCTTGATAAATGTTGTGCCTTTAGAGAAGTTAATCATCTTCAGCATTGAAAATCAGGACACTTGGCAATGGAGGAGGAAAACAGGATCCCACTCCCACCCTAATCACTAGTACCACCACCAACACCAAAAATAAAATAAAAAAAGACCTTTTCAAATTGTATTATAGTAGCTTGAAACAGTACAAAAAGATTATGGGGCAAGTTATTCATGAGGGGTGGGCAGGTAGAAGGATGGATTTCCTGTTCCAAGGAAGTTCCTGCCAAGCCTAGAGGAGGTTAGCAAAGAGAGAGTTATTTTTAAGACTTGCAAAGTTTGAATTGGCTTAAATGTGGTCCTTGCCTGAAGGCAGGGGAAAAAACCAGATAATAAATAATACCTGGACCCACTGTCAGGGAAAAGTCAGAAAAAAAATAACAATTTTCACAGGACAGTGTCCTGACACCAGAAAACAGGATATGTTTGCTATTGGATGTGTCAATTTTGCAGCCTCAGTGAGGGACTGTGGGGAACGGGGCTGAGGGTGGCTCTATTAATGCTCTCCATTGACAACAGTTACTAATAATAACCTTTGAACCATTGACATTTGCTCAGTCTTACATAACTTGCGAATGAAAGTATCATTAGAAAAACTTCACCATTTTTATTGATCTATAACATATAATTTAAGTAATAACTATGTGCTTTTCTGTAGAGCAATTTCAAAAAAATTTTTTTAAATCCCCTAAATGCCCCATGCCAGTTAGATCATTGCCTCAAATATTCCTAAATACCCTTCCATACAGAAACCTCTCTAAAGCCAATAGAATAACTATAAAATGTGAAAGACTAAAGAAACACCCTACAATGGAATCCCCATCCTCAGCCATTTGTCCATTTTCTGGGAAAGCTGTTATGGATTCCACTACAGTTGGGCATCTGGCACTAGGAGGGCTAATCAGGCCCACCTGGATGGCTTGTAAAAATTCAGACTCCCAGGTCCATTCCCAGAATTCCTGATTCAGTAGGTCTGGGTCAGGGCCTGAGAATTTGTATTTCCTAGAAGCTACCAAGGAAAGTTGATGCTGCTGATCCCTGGACCACTCTTTGAGAATACTGCCTTAATTAATTAGGTTCTAGTGTCCCAGAAACTGACTTGAAGGAAAGTTAAGCTGAAGTGGTCAGTAGGGAAATAGCCTCCTCCTTGTTTGTCTTCAGTGCCAAGTGCAGGGTCTCTTGGGAAAGAGTCTTTCAGCACCCAGCCCAGTTGTGTGGCTCCACAGAGGAGCCATGTTGAGAGCATCATTCTCAATAGATTGACAGCCCCACTCTCTGGTCTACAGGGAGGCTGCCCAATGCAGCTCTGCTTGAACTTGTTGGACTCTTCTTCCTACTTTCTTTTCATTTCTTCTTCTCTTCTCCATGACTACACCCCTGCAGTGATTGACCCGGCAGATTTTTGGTCTTCGAGATGATGACATTGCCCAAAGAAAACCTGGGGTCTAGGGGGTTTCCCAACCCAGTCCTGGAAATTCTGGGGCAACATGTGGTTTAAAAGTCAAATGCTCCTGAGGAAGCCTAGAGCAGTGTATAGATACCAGCTGAGGCTGCAGAATGTCACAGTTCTGCTCCCCATTACGTTTTGGCCAACAGTTGTTCAAAAGTATACATCATTACTGGCCAGAAGCAAGTCTTTACTGCACCTGCAGTTCCCACCAAAAGACCTGGTTGGTCCCTCACTGAAGATAGAAATCATTCAACGTCAAGTCCACCACCTTACAAAGAATCTGCCCTCTCCCTGGACACAGCTTCATTTACTCAAGTGAAAAATGGCATCTTTGCAACTGGACCCAATGGCTCCTCTCAAGTTGCAAACTGACCCTTGAGTTGTTTTCATTCTCCAGGAACTATTTTTCCTGGCATACATGTAACACACAAAGAAAAAATCCTCTGCTTTTTTTTTAAACATCCAATACAAAATAAGCGATTGTTAAGGCTCCAAACAGTCTGTTGTAGTTCTCTAGCGTGCTCTAAAAACAATCAGCCACATGAGGGTGTGTGTTTTTTGGCTACAGTTTCCCTCCTGGGGTTGGTCCGAGAGCGTACTTTGTTCCTTCCATGGTCTCTATCATGCCATAGAGCACCCTGAATGGGCATTCCCCAGCCAGACACATGCTGGGATCCAGGGCTCTCCCTTTCAGCTTGGACAGAGCACTCAAAGAGCTGACATTATTCTCAAGTGGACATTTTTTTCTTCCTTTAGCTGCAAATGAGGCTAGTTGCCAATTATGGATGATGAACCTAAGAAAATGCATAAACCTTCAATTAAACTTAAATATCTGGACAGGCAGGGTGACATACCAAGCCCCCTGTTAATCAGAAGAATGGCAAGTTAGAGGCCAACCTGGGAAAACCTAGCGAGACCCTGTCTCGAAATAAAAAATAAAAATGACTGGGGATGGAGTTCAGTAGTAGAGCACCCATGAATTCAATCTCCAGTGCTGAAAAAAACAAAAAGGAAAAAGAAAACTCAAATATTTGGCATACAGCTATCCAGTATGGTGGTGTCTGAGGCAGATTTGATTGAACTTCAAACACTGGCCAGTTCCCCTGGGAAACGGTGCAACAGTACTAGTTCTCCCTGACAGTACCATCATGGTGATGGGATGTAAGGGTATAAAGCTGAGAAGTCCTCCTGATTAAGAACCTACTATGTGCCAGGCTCCTTAAAGTGCTTTACCTCAATTATTTCTTTATTTCTTATAAGAAAGCTGTATTTTAGGCATCAGCATTTGCACTTGTCATAGAAAAGCACTGAGTTCAAACAAATCAAGTGTCTTCATGGTCATGCACCCAGTAAGTGGTCCAACTAGAATTCAAATTCAGAGGACCCTAACTCAAAAGATCTTTATCTAAACACCTGAAATGATACATGCAAGAAATGCCCTGGAAATAAGGAAGCCAGTGAAAGTAAGGTGATATGATCAACCACTAACTGGAAATGCTAATTAAAATGGCATCCGCTGCATGTGTGTTGTCAGGGAATGCAAGGTTTCAGTAAATGGGATTTTCCAGGTAAGCTTACCCCTAATTAAGAATCAATTTTTTTTTAATGCAGAGATTTTTTAATGGAAAGTTTCCAAAAGTAATTATGTTCCTTTTTTGCTGTCTTAAATACACATGGACTAGAATTTAAGATTTCTAAAAATAACCCAGGAAATTAATGAGTTTCAGACTTGAAAGTGAGATACAATTGGGCGATGTTCTCAGAGTCTGTGATGTGGGTAGCGCAGCCCTGAACCATAGGGCTTGCCTACATTTTCCTGGCCTACTTTATTTTCTGGAATATTTTATTAGGAAAGTTTTCAAACATGCAAAAACATTGAAAAATGTTACCCACCTCCTAGATTCTACCATGACACTGTAAAATACTTGTTTTGTCACACACATCCATCCATCCACCCATCCATCAACCTACCATTTTTTAAATGCATCTAAAAATATATTTAAGACATCAGCGACACTTCTCTCTAAATATTTCAATACACTTAAGATATCAGTATCTGTTTATGGATAATATTTTTCTGTTAAGATATGATTTTGAAACTTACAATGAAATGCATGAATCTGGACTGAACATTAACTGAGTTTTAACAAATGAACACACCTGAGTAACTCAAACCCCTATAAAGATGTAAACCCTTGCCATGTCCTAGAAAGCTCCAGAGGCCTTTTCCTAGTCAACCCTCAGTCCCTAGGGAGCCCACTTTCTACCTTCATTCAGTGTAATCAACTGTCACTTCAAAAGTGTCAGAATATTTTCTAATCTGTGATGATAAAATACTGAGACACCTGCATGATGATAATTTGAGATAGTCACAGGTTCAGATGTTGAGGTGTTCAGATTTCAATATTGAGAATTTTGCACACTGGTATGTAGAGACATTGACAGGATCAGTGAAGACATTCACACGTTGAGATGTTAAGACCTTCTCATTCATACATCTGACTTCAAACATCACATGATTTCAGCCAGACCCAGGTACTGACTTCTCCTCAATCATCAAATTCTTCCACACCCCTTTATCTGTAAAAGTCGGTGTTGATACTGTTTTGGGGGTCTCTGAGGACAGTTTCCATCTATGCCTAGAGTTTTCTGCATCTTTCTGCCTGAGGATGTTCTCTGGCCCCAGGAAAGTGTTTGGCTTCTATATAGGAAGTTCAGGAATGCTGGGGAGTTTGCACCCTGGAAGTCACCCTTAACTCCATCTTTCTCACTTATCAGTGGCTCCACGTTGAGGGTTCTACATTGTCTTCCAGAGCACAGGTGTCATATACAGGTCTGAGGCATGTGGTCAATTCCAGAATTCAGGCAGGATCTGTCCCTTTGCAGCCACCCCTAGGGTCACACACCCATCACCCTGCTCTTTCGTCACCTGTATCACCCAGAAGGCACTTGAGGTGATGCCCCTGATCTGGATTGTTGATAGAAAAACAATAAATAAAACTGTGACCCTGGAATTTTAAGCACTGCAAATAATAAGCTGCATGAAAATGATGACACATTTGGAGCAGAAAGGAGAATAGCCCTGGCAGCTCATACCAGAGCTACAGGAGAAATTTGCCTGAGTTGGACTTACAATTGCGGTAACTGAACTGGAAACTGATAGGTGATAAGTGATGATTAGAAAGTGCAGGAATTGCTATCTACCAAAACTCAACATCAAAATAATTAGCATGGCCAATTGGCAAAATCAAGGCCTAAAAGGGGTAGCTAAGACTTGCTCCTAGCCCAGTGCTCTTTGGCAGGCTTGCTGGAATGTCTGTGTGCAACTTTGCCTATCATTTGAAGTGTGAGACAGCTCCTTCCCTGCTGGGGCCTCTCCTCCAAAGACAGGGACTGAACATGCTCAATAGCAGGATAAGTGCAGAAGACGAGAGCAGGATATTTATTTATCCCCAAGCTCAGGATAATATAGGACTCTCTCTTTTTTTTTTTTTTTGGTACTGAGGATTGAACCCAGGGGTGTGCTTAACCACTGAGCAACATCCCCAGCCCCTTTTTAAATATTTTATTTTATTTGCTGAGGCTGGATTTGAACTTGCCATCCTCCTGCCTCAGCCTCTAGAGTTGTTGGAATTAAAGAATATGCATCACCACACCCAGCAGTATAGGGCTTTTCCAACAAGACTCAGCACAAATCCTAAAGAAAAAAAAAAGGATATATTTGCCTACATGAAAATTTAAAATTTATGTGTATCAAATAACCACCATTCAAAACAGAAAAGACAAGCTGTGGATAAAACGTAACAGAAAATTAATATCCAGAATACAGAAAGCTCTCTTCTGTTAATGAGAAAACAATAGACAGAGTTATATGAATAACCACCTGCAGAAGGGACCATGCAAGTATCCAATGACTCTGTAAACGGGAACTGAATTTGATGGGTATATTAGGCTGCTGGAACAAATTACCACAAATTGGATAACTTAAGACAGCAGGGATCTATCCCATCACTATTTTGGAGGACAGAAGTCCAAAATAAGGGTATCAGCAAGTCCATGAGTCCTCCAGAGTCTCTAAGAATCTGTTCCTTGCCTTTTGCAGTGTCTAGTGGCTGCCAGCATTCCTTGGCTTGTGACCTCATCACTCCAATCTCTGCCTGCCTTTGTCTTAACCTCTTCATATGTATGTCTAGTCTCCCTCAGTCTCTCTTACGAGACACCTATTATGATGACAATTAGGTCCCACCAAAGCCCTCTGGCAGGGTCTGTTGAGGTCATCCCTCTGGTCTGCATGGTTGATAGGCAAATACTAAATATAACTGGGATTTTAAGCATCCAGACAATAAAGGATAATCTCTTCATCTCAAAATCCTTGATCACATCTGCAAATTAATTTACCATGTAAAATCACCATAAGAGTAAAAGTAATATTCTCAGGTTCCAGGGATTAGAATCTGATATCTTTGGTGAGGAAGCACAATTTATTTCACTCTACCAATATCCAGGGGAATGCAAATTAAAACCAAATAGAAATAGCATTTCACATCATCAGACTACAGATATTAAAAAGCATTGATGACCATGTAGAGCAATAGGAACTCACATCACTTGCTGGTTAGAGCATAAATAGGTCAGTATAAATATGCTATAAAGCAATGTAGAGCAATGAGGTAGAATTCATAAAATATAAGGATATGTATGCCTCATTACCCATCCATCTCCTTGCTACAGAAATTTATCTGACCCAGAGATACCCATAAAAATGGTCAGTGGAGCGCCATCATGTTGAAAAACTGGAAACAACCCAAATGCCCATCAGCATGAGAATAGCAAACGTAACTGTGCTACCGTCATAATATAGTAAGCTAGGCAGCCTTGAAAGTAAGGGAGCTAGAGTCCCACACAATGGCACAGATAAATCTTATGAACATAACAGTGAGGGACCAAATGTATGTTGCAGAAGGAAGCACACAGCGCCATACCTTTTTTCCAAGTTTTAAAACACACACTGACACTTGGTGTTGTTTTGGCAAAAGCATAAACATAAGTATAGAAATCACAAACAACCAGTTCTAGATGGAGGTTGCCCCTGGGAGGCAGGGAATGGAATGTAACTGGAAGCACTGAAAAATCTGCAGAGAATTTCAAAATATATTTGCAAATGGTTTATGTGTTAGCTGGATGATGGGTAAGTGGACATTCATTATATTATCCATTATATGCTTTTATGCCTGAAATATTGTTAACAACTCTTTTTAATTTTGGAGATTGTCAATGAGATGAGAGGAGTGACAGATGATTCATCTCCCTAACAGGTGGGAGAGTTTTTTCTTATCCCTGGAGGTTCTTAACCTGGGATGTACCGACCCTTAAGGTATCTATGAATAAACTTTATGGGGTCTGTACTATGGGATGAACAAATTGCACATCCTGGTTTTATTGTTTTGTTTTGGTGGGGTTCTTTGTTTGTTTTGTATTTTTACCATCCTCTACCTATAGTGCAGCATTTCCTTCTAGTACGAATACTGGTGATATAGCAAATAGTGCTAGCGACAGCTATGACTTTATCACCAATAGCATCTGGGTATTTTACAGAACACTACAGTGCGGCAGACATCTCAAAATAGCCTTTATGCTCCTCAGCAATTCAAAATGATAGTTGGCCACTAGATATTGCTATTAAACATGCTAATAAAGAAGTCTATGGATTACTCACCACAATAAAGTTGTTTATTCACTCTCCTGGTAACTGTATTTCAACATAGTGAAAATATCTTTTATGGCTCTGTGTATTTTATCCTGTGCATTTGAAACCATTTTCCACCAGACTTCCAAGGGATTCAGAACTCTGGAAAAGGAGAGAGGCTTTGAATTCCCAAGGGGTTGAGTCAGTGGATACTGAAGGTCTCTGAGGGGTCCCCACAGGTGTAGGTCAGACAGGCCAGAGATAAGAACCAAATCTTGATTGCAGGAGGCAAAGCAAGGTGCACTTGCTTATCTTCACAGATGCACAATGCAGAGCCCGGGAATTAAGAACAACTCTTGTCAAGTGTGTCATCTTTCTTATCCCATCTTCTCTCTGTCTCATTTTATTGGATTTTAATCAGGAGCTATCTTGTGGAGTGTTGTGAACTCAGACATAAATTTGATACAAGAACTGAACAAGTGAATTGGGAGCCTCTGAACAGAATAGAAACTGAAGTGAGGGGAGGCTGAGCTTGTAATTCGGTGATTAGAACCACACGTGGCTTCGTCCCTTGGTTCTTGAATGATGTCCTGACTCTGCCCAGCCTGGGGTGTGGCAGACAGGCTCTGGAAGTCTGACCAGGGTCATAGGATGCCAAGACAGAAAAGAGAACATAATTGCTTCCGGCAGAAAGCAGCCTTATCCCCAACTTCCGCATAACCAATGGCCCACCAAGAGCTGGGATTTCTGCCCTACTCAGAACAGTAGAGAGTTTCTGTACCTTTCTAAAGGACCAGAAGTGACCTGAGGAGTGACGCTAGCAAGAACCTGGCACACAGTGAACCCATATGTATTTTTTCCTGACCTTCATTTTATCTATATAGTTTAGCAAAATTGAAATCATTTATTTAGTTACATTTGTTAAAGCAAACTTTTGCATTATTTTCAGTATCATCATTAGCTACATGTATAATGTAATTATTTCATTTATGAGGAAAGAAACCAAAATACCAAAAGCTAAAATAGGTATTTTTCAGTCCATGATTTATTTCCCATATTCTATGTGTTATCAAAAGTTTCTATATGCTCTTTGAAAAATCTGCTTTATTGATGTAGCATTTATGTACAATAAGTTGCAGTCATTTAATACCATCACCCCGAGAAGCTTCCCTATTTAGGACTCTTTATAATTAATTCCTCCTACACCTTGCTCCATTGTGACCATCATTCTACTTGCTGCTCCTTTAACTTCATTTGCATTTTCTAGAATTTATAGAAATAGAATCATACAGCATGTATTCTTTTTTAATTTGTTCTAATTAGTTATACATGACAGTAGATTGCACTTTGATACATCATACATAGATGGAGTATAATTTCTCATTCTTCTGGTTGTACATGATGTAGAATCCCACCAGTTGCATAGCTATATATGTACATAGGGTAATACTATCTGATTCATTCTACTATCCTTCCTACCTCCACTCCCTCTCCCCTCCCTTCAATCCCCTCTACCTAATCTAAAGTAACTATTCCTTCCTAGTCCCCCTCCCTTATTGTGAATTAGAGAAAACATATCAGAGAAAACATTCACCCTTTGGTTTTTTGGGATTGGCTTATTTTGCTTAGCATGATATTCTCCAGCTCCATCAATTTACTGGCAAATGCCATCATTTCATTCTTCCTTAAGGCTGAGTAATATTCCATTGTGTATATATACCACATTTTCTTTATCCATTCATCTGTTGAAGGGCATCTAGGTTGGTCCGTAGTTTAGCTATTGTGAGTTGAGCTGCTATAAACATTGATATGGCTGCATCACCGTAATATGCTGATTTTAAGTCCTTTGGATATGAACTGAGGAGTGGAGTGAGATAGCTGGGTCAAATGGTGGTTCCATTCCAAGTATTCTGAGGAATCTTCACAGTGCTTTCAATAATTGTTGTGCCAATTTGCATTCCCACCAGCAATGTATGAGTGTACCTTTCTCCCCACATGCTTGCCAATATCTATTATCACTTGTATTCTTGATAATCGCCATTCTGCCTGGGGTGTGATGAAATCTTACAGTAGTATTCTTTTATGTTTGGCTTCTTTCATTTGCATGATGTTTTTGAGGTTCTTGTTTGTTTCAGTAGTTCATTCCTTGATTGCTGAATAGTAGTCCATTCCCTTATTTGTTTTGTGCATCTAACAGGTGATGGACATCTAGGTTATTCCAGTTGTATCTATTATGAATAAAACTTGTATGTACATTCAAGTGTGTATCTCTTTTTTTCCTATTCTTTTTTTTCTCTGAGTCAGGGTCTTGCTATGTTGCTCAGGGTGACCTTGAACTCCTGAGCTCAAGCAATCTTCCTGATGTCTCAGCCTCCCAAGTCACTGGTACTACAGATATACACCACTGCACCTGGCTCATGTACATTTTTTTGTTGTTGTTTCTTGGGTAAATACCTATAGGCAGAATGGCTGAATCACATAAGTATATATCTATCTTATACGTAACTTTGTTTTTAAAAGTGGCTGTATCATTTTACATTTTTTTTACTCATATATTAGAGTTGCAATTGTTCCACATCCTCGTCAACACTCAGTATTACCAACTTTTAAATTTGAGCCATTTTAGTGAGTGTACAATAGTATCTCATGGTAGTTTTTATTTTCATTTCCTAATAACTAATCCTTACATGAGCTTATCAGGTCCTGTAATAATTAATTTGAATTGACAACTTGTTTGGATTAAGAGATTCCAATGATTAAGAGGCTTCTGGGTATGTCAATGAGGGTGTGACTAGGAATGATAGGAATGTGGGACAGTGAACTGAAGTGTAGACCCTCCCTAAGTGTGGACAGCAATGCCTAATAGGATGGAATAAAACTTGGAAGAACAAGGAAGCAGATGCAGATGAAAGCTCAGCTCTTCTTGAAAGGGTTCTTGATCCCTGCTTCCATCATCTGAGGATATTGGACTCTTCACTCTTCCAAAGTGGACTCTGCCAGTGATTCTCCAGGTAGTTTCCAGAAGCCTTGGTCTCGGACTAGGGTAGCACTGTTGATCTTTCTTGTTCTGGAACTTCCGCCTCCTGAACTGTCCAGCTTCTGGTCGGTTTAGCCAATCTAATAAATCCCCTTTTATAATCATACTTCCTGTTGATTCTGTTCCTCTAGAGAACCCTGACCAATACAGGTCCTATATATTTATTAGTTTGGTTAATGTGATAAAGGACCCAGCTTTCTTCTTCTTCATCTACTCTCTGTTCGACCCTGGTCCACCAGTTTTTAAAATGCAAACTATTTATAGACAAGGACCATGTCTTTTTAGTCCTTATATTTCTGGCATAGTATATGACATATAGTAAGTATTCAATTAAATTCTGCAAGGAAAAATGAGCAACTAGCAGTTAATTCTAGGGTATGATCTAATGACATTCTTGGGACCTACTAAAGAGTGCTAAGCTATCAGGTTATACTATTCTATGTTGAATAGTATAAGACTACTAATATTTTAATTGCTATGATTAAACTGTCTCCCTTCATATCATATTTCCAACTTCTCCCTACCTGTGATGATCTACTTTCCAAACTGGTGATTAGAATCTACTGTGGGCTAATTTAGGAAGATAACAAAGAAGTTTATTTTAACTTCCATCATTGAAACTGTAAATAAAAGCCAGCAGGCCTAACTGAGGACTTTCAGGCACTTAAAAGATGAATGTGTAAGAGATTCCTGTACAATGCCTCTTTCCCACTGAGGGCTGAGAATCACATGGTGAATAGGGGTCCTAGTCCAGGAAGCAGTTCAGCAATCAAGTTCAATGACGTCTCAGGGTTTTGGAGAAACCATGGAAGAGGGATCTGGATCCAAATCCTACTCTTCTGCTTATTACTTTTCAGAACTTAGGAAGCTCTTGGATTCTACTGAGGCTCAGATCCTTCATTTTAAAATCAGGGAAACCTGCTAGGGACACAGCTCAGAGGTAGAGCACTTCTCTAGCAGGAGTGAAGCTCTTAGGTTCAATTCCCAGAACTCAAAGTGGGGGAGGGGGGTAATCATGTTGTTATGACTTGTTCAATCAGAATTCACTCAGAAGATGCAGAAGTTCTCCACACAACATCTACTCATTGCAGTCTTCATAAGCACTACTTTCCTTTATCCTGCAGGTGATTGCCCCCATTAATGCTCACTCAGGTCTCTTTTTAGTGTCCTGTACCATCTCCCAGCTGCTGACAGTGCTGGGTTAAAACTTGCTCTCTCTGCAAAACTGCACTTTATCAACAAAGCTCTGTGAAAGCTGTACCCCTAGACCTCATTCCCCGAGGAACCCACTGACTGGCCAATGTAAGTAGAGAAATAGGGGCCCTTGCCTCAAAAAGGGTGATTCTGCAAACAAAAATCTTCTTCACAGCAAATGAAACAATAATGTGAACAGAGAGCCTGCAGAGTGGGAGAAAATCTTTACCACACACACCTCAGATAGAGCATTAATCTCCAAGTTATATAAAGAACTCAAAAACCTTACACCAAAAAGCAAATAAGTCAATCAATAAATGGGCAAGGGAACCAAACAGACACTTCACAGAAAAAGAAATACAATCTCGAGGAATGGAGGAACTTTAGATTACGTAGAGGGAAATGAGAGGGAGAAGAGGGCAGGGGTATAAAAGATGGTAAAATGAGACAGACATCATTGTCCTATGTACATGGATGATTACATGACTGGTATGAATCTACATCATGCACAACCATAGAAACGAAAAGCTGTACACCATTTGTGTACAATGAATCAAAATGCAGTCTGCAAAAATAAAAATAAAAAATAAAAAGAAGAAATACAATTGATCAACAAATATATGAAAAATGTTCAACATCTTAGCAATTAGAAAAATGCAAATTAAAACTACTGGAGTGATATTCCAGTCAGACTGGCAATTATCAAGAATACAAGTGACAAAAAATGTTGGCGAGGATGTGGGGGAAAAGTATGCTCACACTGTTGGTAGGACTGCAAATTGGTGCAACCACTATGGAAAGCAATATGGAGATTCCTCAGAAAACTTGGAATGGAACCACCACTTGACCCAGCTATCTCACTCCACTCCTCGGTTTATACCCAAAGGACTTAAAATCAGCATATTACAGTGCTGGAATGAAATTATGGCATTTGCTGGTAAATGGATGGAGCTGGAGACTATCATGCTAAGTGAAATAAGCCAATTCCAAAGAACCAAAGACTAAATGTTTTCTCTGATATGTAGATGCTAATTCACAATAAGGGGTGGGGAAGAATAGAGGTTCCTTGCATTAGACAGAGGAGAGTGAAGGAAGGGGAGGTGGCATGCAGATAGGAATGCTAGTAGAATGAATAGGACATTATTACCCTATGTGCATGTATGATTACACAACTGGTGTAATCCTACATCATGTACAGCCAGAAGAATTAGACGTTATACTCCATTTATGGATGATGTGTCAAAATGCATTTACTGTCATGTATAACTGTGATTAGAACAAACAAAAAAAAATTTAAAGGGTGATTCTGAGCAATTTAAGCTACAGAACTCTCCTGACATGCAAAAGATCAGGCCAGGACCGAGCCTGCCCTGCTTGACACAGTATCTTTTTTTTTGGTCCTGCCTGGCCCTGCTCTGCTTCCCTTCCTCAGTAAAACACATGTTCATGGATCTCTGCTTCAGGCTCTACATTTAGGAATCCTACTTATGACACTTAAGAACTCCTTGAGCACAATTGCTTAATGATTCATTAGTGACACAAAGAATTATGCTTTTTGAAGTCCTGCTCTCCTTCTACTGGAGTTGTTAAGGGGTCAAGGCTAAAGAAGTTTTTCATGTATCCTGCATTCCTTTAAACCCATTAAGTCTCTGGATACCATTGTATTCAGTCTTTCTCAAACCAATCACCTAGGGGAAACTCAGATAACTGAGTAATCCAACAAGAGGCATTTTCTGAAACTGTTGAGGGTATACATAGGGAACTGCACAAAGCCAAGCCTCCAGCCCTCCATGACAACAGTATGAAAGATATTGATAAACATTCACTCCAAGAAAGGAATTTTAGGGGAAGCTGGGATCGGCAAATATGAATACCCTTATTGTCTCACACATGAGGCTGGTGTGAAGATTAATCGCTTAACTTAGGTTACACAACAATCACTGAAGAAGTTCTCCAAGTTGATTTTCAAGCTTACACATAAGGATAAGAGGGGAAAAGAAACTCAGGGAAGTCAGAGGTATGAAGTATTTTTCCTCATACATCCAGACTTAGAGAAGCAGCAGCTAAGCCCTACAGGTTGGCCACGATACTGTTTAACCAATGATGTGGAAAAGAGATAAAGGAAATATGAAGAATGAACTTTCAAGAGAGAGCCTTCAGAGTGGGAGAAAATCTTTGCCACACACACTTCAGATAGAGCACTAATCTCCAGAATCTACAAAGTACTCAAAAATCTTTACACCAAGAACACTAACAACCCAATCAATAAATGGGCCAAGGAAATGAACAGACACTTTACAGAGGAAGATGTACAAGCAATCAACAGATTTATGAAAAAATGTTCAACATCCCTCATCGTAAGAGAAATGCAAATCAAAACCAGCTTAAGATTTCATCTTCCCCAATTAGAATGTCTCTTATTAAGAATACAGGCAACAACAGGTGTTGGCGAGGATGTGGGGAAAAGGGTACACTCATACATTGCTGGTGGGAGTGCAAGTTGGTGCAGCCACTCTGGAAAGCAGTGTGGAGGTTCCTTAGAAAACTTGGAATGGATCCACCATTTGACCCTGCTATCCCACTCCTTGGCTTATACCCAAAGGACTTCAAATCAGATTACTACAGTGATGCAGCCACATCAATGTTCATAGCTGCTCAATTCACAATCGCTAGATTGTGGAACCAACCTAGATGCCCTTCAATAGATGAATGGATAAAGAAACTATGGTATATATACACAATGGAATATTACTCAGCCATAAAGAAGAATAAAATTATGGCATTTGTAGGTAAATGGATGATGTTGGAGACTGTCATGCTAAGTGAGATTAGCCAATTCCAAAAATCCAAAGGCCGAATGATCTCTCTGATAAGTGAATGATGATGCATAATGTGGAGTGGAAGGGTGGCAAGAATGGAGGAAGGATAGATAGCGCAGAGGGAAGGGAGGGGTAGGGTTGGGGTCAGGGGGTAAGAATAATAACAGAATGTGTGACAGACACCATTGCCCTGTGTACATGTATGAATGCACAGATGGTGTGACTCTACTTTGTGTACAACCAGAGAAACAATAGCGGTACTCCATTTGTGTTCAATGAATCAAAATTGAATAAATTAAAAAAAAAATAAAACAGTGAGGCACTAAGCAACTCAGTGAGACCCTGTCTCTAACTAAAATACAAAATGACTAGGGAAAAAAAAAGAATTCAATTGATAGGTTAAGTTTTTCCTGTGAATAGGATTTATTATAAGCCAAAGAATTGTGAGAATATATGTTATTTGTATAATGACAAAGAAATGTGTACTTATACGTACAAAAATAGAAGGTAAATGATAGTAGAATAAAGGATTTCAGAAATTAAGGAGAATAGAACAAATAGAATTTTACTTAGCCATTCACTTAAAAAATAAATGTTAAAACAATACCATTAAAAAATTAAACATATAGTAAAATGGAAGTAATAAAAACATTATATGTCATTAAACCATAAAAAAAAAGAATGAACTTTCACTTTGGAAATTCGGCAGGAGGAGGAAATAATCCCCGTGTTTGGGTATCTGAGCAACCTGCAAATCTAAGAGGATAGAGAGAGCTGCGGGGGAGTTATCAGAGCAGCAGTGGGAGAGGCCAGATTTCTAGGAAAGACAGAGATGAGGTGTGAATGTGGGGAAATACCTTTCTTCTTCCCTTTTCCAAGAGATTCTATGGAGGCCAGTCCTGGACCTGGCCTGTTGATGACCATCACAGAGATGGCCAAATGCCAGAGGATTCAAAGCAGAGTAATGTCAATGGCTGAAGGGATGTGGGGACTGGATCATGAGGAAAGTGATTGGCATTAATGTATGTGTGTGTGTGTGAGAGAGAGAGAGAGAGAGAGAGCAGATAAAGGGTAAGAATCCCATCCATATGTATTGTTAAAGATGTAAATTAAACTGCCACTAGAACTCAGACAGAGGCAAGCAGAATACCAAGCTGTGGCTCCTTTTCTTCGCATTCTCTCAAGCCGATGAGAAACTCAGCAGTCTCTACCCACAAATGGCCAACAACACATGGCACTCAAGAAGTTGTACAAGAACCTTCCTTTCTTCTGAAGTAATCATTCAGCCTGTTTCTTATAACAAAGGACAAATGAGAGAAACAATCAACCTCCAATCTAATCCTTTATATTAGATCACAACAGTGCTATTTCCCATGCTAATACCCATCAATTGGCAATATCTCCCTGGATTTCAGAGATGAGGAGGGTTCTGTGATTGATTACTGATGTCTGGCAAGTGCAGGGCAGGGAGGTAACAGAACATGTGCCATCTGTCCTTTATATTTAAAAACCTTTTAAGGAGGTCCAATGCTCAACAGTTAAATCAAGTGATATGTATGTGTATTAAAAATACGCCTTAACATTTTCTAAATACAATAGCACAAATAATAATAGCAAAAAGAGAGGCAGAGAGAAAAGGAAAGAGAAGAATGAAAAGAGGAGAGCCAAGAATTAAGGAAAGAAAAGTAGGAGCCAATTCAGATAGAAATAAATCTGTAAAAGTAATTTTGCAAGGAAACTGATCTCTCGCACTGAATTCTATTTGAATCAAATGCTTTTTTTTTAACTGACTACAGAACAAAATGAAATTTCACATTAAAAAAGTATTTCCCATTTTTCATTTATAAACTCCCCAGCTATGAATTCATTCCTTATAAATAGCAGAGCTGGTGACTTTCAGTAATCCCTGGCTTAAGGTAGAGCTACTGAAGCCAAGAACTTCTCAGCATTGTTCTTTCCAGAACTCTTGGAGACCTCCAGCTGGGCTCATGTTCTCCAAGCTCAGCTCGTTCCTCACCCTGCTGGGTCCTTAGTTGAACATGCCATTTACAAGGATTAGTCTTGTGACATGAATGAGACAATCATTCCAGCTAAAAGCTTAGGGACATATGCCTCACAGGTGGTAAATTGTATAGATAAAACACCAACCAGAGGAAATCAAAGGCTAAAAAAAACAAAGAAGCCAGAATCAGAAATGATGATTACTTCATAGTTATTCAATCTGAATTTGGATTCCCCAGAAGCAGAACCTAAAAGATTTAAAGCAAGTAGGTACTGGGAGGCAAAATCAAAGTGGCAACACAGAAGAGGGAGAAACAAAGGGTAAGTTTTCAAGACAGTTACTCTGTGGACAAATGAAGTTTCACTGCTGGGAACTCTGGAAAACTAAATAAAGCAGGTACCTTAGAGACATCCCACCCAAAGGTAAGAGATCTCGGGTATTTACACACTGATCCTCAACAGCCCTTGGTTGAAGGCTGTTCCCAAGGGTGTTCATTGCCCTGGAACTTCCAATCTGCTTTGTAGGACAGGCAGAGTGGTCCTCACAGGTGTTGCAGAACCTCCTGAAACACTCAGGCAGTGGGCGACCTGGACAATGCACACTGAAGTAATAAGGATTAAGGAGTGCAAGCCAGGGAAGGAAAATCCAACCCCCTTAGCCTGTAGAAGACAATGTTGGTCTAAGGCACCACGTAGAGAACTGATCCAAGGAGAGAGACCATCAGAGGAGGCAGGAACTGTGCAGGGCTCCCTATATGGAGTCACTACAGGAGCACCGGCTTGTTGCTATGGTCATTTTGGAAGGAACTTCTTGGAGAAGTAGCATTGGAAACTGCTCCTTGGAGAGAAAGGGTTTATTACCATTCACCAAATGGTATTTCTCAGCAAGGCACTAAAGCAGGTGAAGGTGCCAGAGCACTTATCCTTAAAGGATCCTGTATTCCAGGAGGCTGGGTAATGCACACAGATTTATTTCATATAAAGCAAGATGTGCTAGGCATCACTTGGGAGTGACACCTACAATATTACAGCACTTTCTTGTGGAGCAGTCATCAATTGGGTGATCATGGAGGTCTTTCTGAGGAGGAGATATTTGAGAAAGTTGAAGGAGATTTTGACAAGAAGAGATGGACAGGAAAGGAGACCATTCCAAGAGTGGAGAACTGAAAGGACAACTAGCACAGATGTGAGAATGGAACAGAAGAGCTCACGAAACAGCAAGTAGCTGGTATGTACCACTTAGGCACACCTGGGCATATCCTGAGCAGTGAAGGAAGAAAAGTAACATAGGTGGGCTGGTATCCCAACGGGACCGTGAGTCCCAAACAGAGAAGGAGTTCTGCCATGTAGAAACCAGAGACTCAGCATTATGCCAGAATTACTAAAAAACAACCCGATCAACATAATGGAAGGTTTGCAGACATTAATGGCTGGGATATAGGGCAGTGAGCACATTCATATCAAAGAGGAAAGATTACGAGGATAGACAACAAGAGAGAGAATATTTTCTATTTGCTCTACCCAACAGCAGAACTTTCTGCAATGATATAAATGCTCTTTATCTGCATTGTCCAATCACCCCACCAGACAGGACTGTTTGCACGTGTGGGATGGTCTATCAGGGGCACTAAAATGAGAGAGTATGGAAATTTCCAATCATCTGGAAATTCCCAATCTTCCTTGAAGAAAGAGAACCATCCTCCAGAGGCCCATCTGAAGTGTGAAATGCCTTTTGCCAGTCCATAAAGAATGCCCAGAGTGCCACAGTGTGAAACTGAAACCCCACATCAGGGAGCCCTTGGCTTCTAGCAGAGTCTGAACAGATGTCCTGGGGAAAGCAAGGTCAATTACCACCTTGTTGTGACTTGCCAGAGAAGCTGTCTGTCATCGATTGGCAGCCCAGCCACAGAACACAAGCCAAAGATGGTGCAACTCTTGATTGAATCAAAGGGAAAAGTTCTGTTCAGCCCCAGGAGAGGTTTGGAGGTGGAAACTGAGCTCCACATGCTGTATTGTGTGACCACTTTAGGGACACCATCTCCCTTCACCTTCACTACCACCCCTGGGGGTAAGTCTTACCACCCTCACTTCACAGATGCAAAGTCTGACTTACTTATTACCTTATCTAAAGTCCACTGCACATCAGAACAGGCTGAGATAGGCACAGACGTGGCTTAGCTCCGAGTCCCTGGTCTTCACTACACCATGCATGTCCCCACACAGTGTTTTTTTATTTCTACCTCACCCTTTCCCTTTCACACTGGACTTGTTTTTAAAAGGGCAAGCCCCTGATTGTTATTATTTATAAGTTAATCACAAAACTGATTTTTATGAAATTCGACCCATATCCTGTTAATCATATGTTATTCACTTATTTCTAGACTTTACTTTTCAGAGTGGTTTTAGGTTCACAGATAAATTGAACAGAAGGTACAGAGTTCCCAAATGCTCCCCTTATCCCATTTCCCCCTATTATTTACATCGGACATTGGGAGAGTGTAACAATCAGTTGGCTGGAGTGGATATGTGATTGCTAACTGAAGTCCACAGTGTATGTTAGAGTTCACTCTTACATATTCCATGGGTTTTGACAAACACTTAATGTCATGTGTCCACCATTACAGTGTCACACAGAATACTTTCACCACCCTGTGCTCCAGCTGTGTATCCCTCCCTCTCTCCCTTTTGATCCTTTTACTCTTTCTATATTTTTCCTTTTTCTACAATGTCATACACTTGGATCGTGCAGCATATAATCTCCTTACAATGGCTTTTTTCACTTAGGAATATGCATCAAAGTTTATTCCATGTCTTTCTGGGACTAGGAGCTTCATTTCTTCTAACCACTGAATAACTGTGCATTGTACGAATGTACCAGTTTGTTTATCCATACACCTATTAAAAGATATCTTGGTTGCTTTTTGTTTTGGAACACTCTGTCCTTTTCCATTATCTGTCTGTTCTGTCACCAAGATGGCCCTATCTTGATTACTGTCACTTTGTATTAGGAATTGAAGTCAGTTCATGTCCTCTGACTTTGCTCTTCTTCATTATTCAGTAGCCTACACTGGGTCTTCTGCCTTTGCAAGTAAACTTCAGAATCACTTTGCTACTAGTCACTGGGTTTTTGACTAGGATTTCACTCAATCTGTGCACCACGTCGGGAAGAACTGACATGACAATATTGAGTCTTCCTATCCATAAACATGGGAACGTGTCTCCATTTTTTGAGGTCTTCTTTGATTTACTTCATCATTTTATAGTTATCCTCACACAGATCTTGAAGACATTTTGTTAGATTTATACTAATTCCTTACTTATATATTTTGGTGCTAATGTAAATGGTGTTAGGCTTTTAATTTAAAATTCCAATTGTTCATTACTGGTAAAAAGGAAAGCCATAGACTCTTGAATCCTCTTACACTGTAACCCTGTTATAATCACATATTAGTTCCAAGAGTATTTTTTTATCAGTTCTTTGGGATTTTCTATGAGCAATCATATCATCTGAAAAACAAAGTTTTATTTGTTTCTTCCAAGTACACACACCTTTTATTTCCCTTTCTTGTCTAGTCTCACTCATTACAGTTCTTTTAGGATGCCGACTAGGAGCGAGGAGAGTGAATATCCTTGCCTTGTTCCTGGTCTTAGGAGGAAAGCAGCTAGTTTCTTTCCATCACTTTTACTGTTAAGTGCTCCCTGTGTCATAGAGGAGTGGGTGCTCTACCATCTCCTGTTGTCTGAGGGCTTTCTCTGGCCATGAGGCAAGCTCAGCTCCAAGCGTGAAAAAGGCCGGGATTTTTGAGAAATAATTTCCCCAGGATCAATTCTCAACTAACGTTGGACAGAAGTTCATGGATAAATATTCCCCAGCATCCTCACCTCTGGCAAGAGAGAAACCTGCGATGTGTATTCTGCAGGGTTCCAACGAAGTGACCATTTACCTCTTTGGTTGGCTTCCATCCTTGCCTATCCCACTTCACATTCCCCTTCCAGTGCTTCTTGGATTATCCCTTAAATAAACTAGTAGAAATCAAATTCTAGTCTCAGAGTCTTTTTCATGGGAAACCCAACCCAAGAGCAAGCCACATACACAGGCAAATTCTGATTTCACTCTCCGTAGGTAAAAAAAATTAGGATTCAAAATGCTTGCAAGTATTCTTCAGAGATGCAACCTGTGCTTCCCCTTAGAAACCCAGTCAAGGCATATATCTCAACCATATCATTGTTATTTAAAAAATAATGTGATAGCCAAAAGTTAAGTTACAAAGAGTTAAAAACAAGTTTTAAAAAATGAGGTAGCGATACAGATGGCTGTGCCTTCACATTTTCACTGCTCTCTCCATTGTTGACCATTGTCCTGATAATTCACTGAAGGAGGAGGTGTCCACAGATGCTCATATTTTCACTAACCCAGAAACCAATGCTCAAAAGGGAAGTCTTCCATGAGCCTTTCCAGGGTCCGAGATCAAAGTTGATTACCAAGAATGTAGAAAAATGGAGGTCCAGAATACCTGCAGATCAGTATTGGCTACAGGTGAGGGTCACGAGAAGTAAGACCCAATGACTTTAGAAAATATAGCCTGGATCAGACTCCATATGCACCAACATTTCCACCAACCATAGAACCATAGCATGTGTAATTCACATGCTAATCCTTTTTTCCTTGATGTTTCATATCCACCACCTGGCCTACAAGATCCTCCCTCCATTATCTGGCTCACAGAACATACACACCACTGTTTCCCAACACTCCCCAGTCCTTCCTTCTGCTCCAACCAGAACTCACTTGAAATCCTGAAGCCAGTAGAATTGCTCTCATTGGGTGCTATCCCTGCCATGGCAATGCTCTCTATTTTTCACTCTGTCTGCACAATTTCAGAAAATCCCATAGAGCTCCTGCCTTCAATAAAATCTTACTTTCTACTCACCATTTTTCTTTCTCCTTGGACTCCCAGGGAAATAATGCTGCACGCTTCTACTGGATCCAACACAATGACCCAATGTCTGCCCGAATGAAGATGAGTGACATCTAAATTACACCATTGTTGGCATTTGCTAAACACTCCCTATGCTGCAGGTGATAAGTCTAACCACTTCACATGTGTTAATAATTTGATCTTCTCCAAATCCTTGGTTCTAATATTATCCATATTTTACAGAAGGCACCAAGAGTGGATGGGGTCAAATGACTTTCCCAAGTCCACAGGTTTAGAATGATAGAACCAAGGCTCAAACTCAGGAAGTGTGGGTCAGGCCCCCTGCTCTCCACCACTGTATTACATTGTCTTGATGACTAACTGGCCAACCACTTGAATGTAGTCCAGCCTAAACTGCCACCAATTCCAGAGCAGACCATCAGCTTTCATTCCTCCACAAATGCTACTCCCCTTTCTCAGGATCCCCCTTCCACCTTTTCAAATTCCTAAACATCCATCAAAACTAATCTCAAATGTTACCTCTTCTGTGAAGCCATATTAATAAGGGAGAATTAGCATTTCCTTTAAACATAAGAGATACAAAGATGAAAATAAAAATAACTTCCTTCTGCCACCAGAAACATAGTCTTAACACTTGGTACATGTACTTCTGTACTGCTCTAAAACAGTTATCATCAACGTGTTCCCATGTCATTCAATATTCAACAGCCTAATTTATGATTGCCCAACATTCCAGTGTATGATTATTATTATAATTGAATATGATCTTAACCATCAGATCTGTCCAAAAATTAATATGGCCAACTCAGCAAAAAATTGTCATAACAGGTATCTGGGGCCAAATATTTAGAACACTGGCAGAGTACAGATCCCATGGCTTCGTCCCAATTTCCCACAGTGCTTGGGCAAGATGTAAAGACTGATTCATTAATGGATCTTCTCTGGCCAATGGCCCACTCAGGTTTGTCTCTGCCAATATTTTCTGACATGGATTTTAAGCTCTAGGAGAACAGAAAGCTAATCAGCTTAACTCACTGTATAGGGCATTACATTATAAAATTATTTAAAGGCTGGCAAAAGAAAATAAGATCCATAAACAGAAATCTCTAATTAGTTGTTCTTGTAGATACAAATCAGAATTGGTACCACACCTTAAGTTTTCATACCAACTTCATAAGACTAACATTCCAATGAACAGCAAGAATGATAACCAATACTTTGTAAAATTTTAAAGTACTTTTGACACTCACCATCTCATTTATTCTTCAAAAACATTCCCAGAGTGAATGTTGTTAGAGATGAGAAAACAAAGCCCACACAGCCTGGTAAATCCAAAGTAACTAAGGGTTAGAGCTGAACTCAGACCGCAGGCTTCTGAGGCCAAAGGTGGTGTTCATCTATATCATGTCCTGCTGTCTCTCCAAGGTCCCTCTTCAACACAGAACAATGAACCACTCTAGGACAGAGGTCAGAGGGTTCCCTAATGTAAGCAAGATGATGCATGAATCTATAGGATGCAGAATTAAGAATTCCCCAGAGTTAGGTACAGCCTTCCAGAGAATGACATGTCATTCATTCTACAGAACACCCTACATGAGAACTTGGCTTCCTTTGTCCCAAGCTGTACATGTGGAGTGAGATGTGTTCTTGCTCTTGTTGGATACATTCACCAAGAACAAGCATAGGGCTGGTTATGGATAGCTTTGCTTGTTACCACATGAGGGTGACTCTATGGGAAGCACCCAATCCAGAACACAGATCCCTTAGAGAAGCAGCCAGTGAATTGCAAGTAGATGCATTCAGGATCAGAAACACAGAGAGATAATGAAAAGAATATAAAAATTGGTATTGGAACCTTCAATCCTAGACTTACCCTTCACAGGGATTAGATGGGTGGTCACACCCTGTTGTAGGCTTCCATTTCTTTTTTTTAAATTTTGTACACAAATGGGGTACAACTTTTCATTCCTGTGTTTGTACACAATGTAGACTCACATGATTCATGTAATCTTATACATACATAGGGTAATACTGTCTGTCTCAGTCTACTGTCTTTCCTTCACCCACCCTCTCCCATTCCATTTTCCTCTACACCATCCAAAGTTCCTCCTTTCTTCTCTTGTCCCACCCCCCCCCACCACCCCTCTTTCCCCTCATTAGGTATCATCATCCACTTACCAGAGAAAATATTCTGCCTTTGGTTTTTTGGGCTTGGCTTATTTCACTTAGCATGATATTCTCCAACTCCACCCATTTACCAGCAAATGCTGTAATTTTATTCTTCTTTATCACTGAGTAATATTCCATTATGTATATATATCACAGTTTCTTTATCCATTCATCAACTGAAGGGCATCTAGGTTGGTTCCACAATCTAGCTATTGTGAATTGAACAGCTGTGAACATTGATGTGGCTCTGTCACTGTAGTATGCTGATTTTAAGTCCTTTGGGTAAAAACCGAGGAGTAGAATAGCTGGGTCAAATGGTCCAAATAAAAATGGTCATACTAACATTTCTTTATTTGCAGAACATAGAACTTGGCCAGCTAACATCAAAAAAGGCTGCATTCTGTGGATATATAGAAAGGGAAACGAATTCCATTTGGAGGGACTTCTATAGAACTCTGTTAAATTCTAAATCAGAGTTCACAGGTGGATGAGAGGTATTCACCCAGTAGCTAATTGAAAGAGTACTTACTCTAAGTCCTGAGTCCCTTCATGTATACCCCACACCTGCCTTTCAAATCTTTGACATGAGCAGACTATCATGTTCCCTGGGTATTCCGGCATGAACTCTAAGGGAAGACAGTAAAACCCTTAATTGCCTAGAACCTCACTAGAATACACTCTGCAGGTGATAGACTGAACCCAATTCCCAAATCAGTATGATCCCCATACCTGAACCTCTTGTAAAATGTAGATTCCTGGACTTCACTCCTAGAAATTCTGATCTGGTATGCCTGAGCAGGACCTGAACCCATATACAAGGAACAACTTCCCAAGTGATTATCATGAACCTCTGTGATCATCTCTGATAAGATAACTTCTCAAGGTTCCTAAAATATTCAACCTAAAGTATTTCATTGGTTTGGCCTATTGAAAGGGATCAGAACCTGAGAGATCTGAAAAAATCCCCCTGCCCAGACCATCTCGCAAATCAATTAATTAACCCAGTCTCCATGGAGGTCCAGGCATTGGTACTTGCAGAAGTTACCAGGTGATCCCAGCCAGGTTCTGGTGTACTCATCCTGCCACTCAGTGGGGAGAGAACAGAGCCCACAGGTCAAGAGTCTTGAACCAGACCTCTGGTTTTATCATTCACCTTGGACAAGTCACTTTATCCCCAGAACCTCAGTTACCTCACAGAAAGGTTCTAGGAAGACCTACTTCATTGTGTGTGGCAAACATTCAGTGTGGTCTGCACATAAATTACCCTGTATGGTTGTATCACTCCCTCAGGGAGGCATACGATACAACTCTATTTCCTATAGTATTGTTTTTGGTATAAACAGAAAAAAATTAGATGACAAGATAAAAGGCAGAAATCCAGAGCCTGCCATGTTATTTCTGGGTACATATTAGTAAAGCAAGAATCTCCACTGTCAAGTGATTCCCAATCTCTCTTGGGGAGACCTGGAAATGCCTGGTTCCCAAACCCTGTTAGACACAGCTCTTTCTCCACTCCAGCCTCCCCCCTGTGCAGGCCATGGGGATGCATGAACAGGGGCCATGCAGAGAGAATACCCAGGCCCTTTCTCAGGATGCCATCTGCGTGCATTTTCTAGTGATGCTGTAACACAGTGCCACAGACTAGCTGGTCAACCAACAGAAACCTATCATCTCACCATTCTGGAGGCAGATATCCAAGATCAAGGCAGAGGCAGCACTGGTTTCTTCTGAAGATGGGCAGGGAGACTCTGCTTCATGCCTCTCCCCAGCTCCTCGTGGTTTGCTGCCCATCTTTGGCATCCCTTGGCTTGTGGACACATCACCCAAATATCTGCTTTCATTGTCACATGGCGTTCTTCCTCTGTGCCTATCTGTGTCTAATCCATGCTGGATTAGTATGACCATAATAACTTCATCTTAATTACCTCTGCCAAGATCCCGTCTTCAAAGGAGGTCACATTCCGAAGTATGGTCAGGAGGCCAACATATCTTTTGGGGGAGACACAATTCAAACCCATGACACTGTCCCAAACCTAAAGACCTAAGCCCATCCCTAGTTCATCCTCCTGCCCCTACGCCTCAGTGACATAAGACAGACTATGGGACATTTGCAGGGTTGCAAGACTCCAGTTACAAGGTCACTTCATCCAGCACCTCTTGCTTCACAGACCCATCAGAAGGTCCTTGGAAGATTATGGATTATGCAGAACTCACTCTATTTTCTTCTGCAATTCCTCCCCCTCTCTCCCCTCTTTTCCTGGGCCCAATATACTGCTGCATGACTTATCAAACATTTAATCAAGTGCTATTTTCTCAGAGTTGCATCCAAGTGGCTCAGCTCTTGGTCAAAATACGACAAAATTTGTTTCCATCTTAGCTTGGGCCCCCTTCCTCCCGGCTGGTTTCTGGTCCTCAGCCCTGTCTTGGCAAACCTCCCAGTCCTGGGTTAAGAACACAGTTCTACCCAGCAGGTAGACCAGGGTGGGATCTCTCTAAAACACCAGGTGGGAAGCCAAGTGAAATGTGACTCCAAGAACTATTTAACAATTTCTGGTTCTTCTAACACTGTCATACTTTAGGTTTAGTTTCCCTAACCTGTTCCTTTCACTTTTCCTAATAACACAGGAAATATCAGAACTTGTGAATAGCTAAATAAGTGAAATGACATTTTGTTCTCTTATAAATTGTTGTATAGATTCAGTGAGCTTATGAATAAATATTCTCATGGATTCTTCATTGAGCGCATTTATTTGCACACTCTCTTCTGCAGTACAAACACCCACACAGATGCCGAGTGAATGGAAAAAAAATAAACCAAACAGATACCTGGAGACAAATATTAACCACCCTCTGCCAAAATGTGGCTCCCATCAGAATGAGGACTGAACTCAATTATCCAATCTGAAGCTACGGCCCAATGAATTCCCCATGGGAATACAACAGGGAGGGTATAATATGAAGCTCTGGAAGCATTCAAATTAATTACAAACAGAGTCTGGCTTGTTGGGAGCTTCATGACCAAGAATGCCTTTCCACAATTCAGCAAGTTTATAGCTCTTTTGAAGCTTGGCAAATATCCCTTTACTGAAGAGAAGCTCTCCCCTTCAAAATATAGAAAGTCCCTGTGTGAGTAAAAAATGACATCTCCGTGGTGACCCATAGATACTTCCAATAAAATTGGGCCTTCCAGACTTGGTCTTAAAAAGGCAGCTGAGCACTCTTTGAAGAGGTGAAGCTAGGTGTGCATCTCAGGTTCCATCATTGTCAAGGGGCTCACCACAGTGCAGTTGGACTCACAAAATAATGGTGATGTTAAGAGCTATGACTGAGTGTTCATTTCACACACTGAAGTCCTGGGACTCACCACCATGAACTCATGCAATCTTCACACCATTGCTTCCACTGTACTGATGCAAACCTGGAGCTCTCAAGCTCAGTATCTTACCCAAGGTCACACCTGCCACTGAAGAAGCCAAACTTCTATGTCATATTTGACTCCAGAACTCAAACTCTTAAACTCTTCATGCTTCTCCAAAGTTAATCCCAAGAACTGGCTGAAATCAAATAGTCAATGAGATCAAGCCAGCAGGTCAGCCTGGAGGGCCTGATCCCCAAGCCAAGACAATACACTGAGTAGTTGCGAATTTTACTTCTCAAGAAGCTTCAGTGGCAGTATACAGACACAGCCATAGGGGTCTTCACCAGTCTGAGAAGTACGGGGCTTATGAGGTCCTTCATAAAAGAATCCAAAGGCTATGTAGTAGATGCAAATGTTAGAGAAAGAAATCTGATAGGCAGCTAGCCTACAGGCCCTGAGGTTTGCTGACCCTGTTATGTTTGAGACAAACTATGGGAGGTAGGGCCCAAATTATCATTCTGTCACATCAGAGGTTTTGCTGGCTCAAGTCATGGTAAGAATGACAGGCTAGGCCAGGAGTGGTGGTGCACACCCATAATTCCAGTGACTCAGGAAGCTTAGGCAGGAGGATCATGACTTTGAGGCCAGGCTCAATAACTTAGTGAGAGACCCTGACTCATAATAAAAATTCAAAACGGCCAAGGATGCAGCTGAGTTATAAAATGTCCCTGGGTTCAATCTCCATTACTGCCAATAAAAGAAAAAAGGGAAACCTGGGGTTCACCATGTGGAACATCCTAAAAAAATGCTTCATTTAATATCTTCATTCCTTTAAAGGTAAAGATACAATATTCATTGCCTCTATAAAGCTAAAAAGCTTAGTTAAAAATATTTGAACAGTTAACTTTAATGTTTCATGCTGTTCAATGGCATATGGTATGTATGGCTTCTCAATTTATATTTTATCATCTCAGTGAAGGAGCCAATGTGATAGATATTTCCAAAAGTTTCCCCAGTTCTTCATTCATTACTTTGCCATCAAGTGTTTCTGCTCCTTTCATCATCGATGGGGTTACCTCTTGAATTGAGGCTGTCTTTGTAACTCAGTCTGACCAGGAGGATCACTGGAAGTGATTCTCTGTCATTTCTAAGCCTAGGCTTCAAGTTGTCTTCTGCATTTCCACTTCCTGCCAACACTCTGTGGACAAGTCTCAGCTAGCTACCAGGGAATGAGAGACAAGTCCAGTTAACCTCCAACCAACCTCAAGCCATCCTAGTAATACAGCCACCCCAGTAGACCATGGGATGATCACAGGCATGTGGACAAGTTCATGTGACATCAGTTGACCCCGACCCAGTAGCATTACTGCTCAGTCAATCCATGGAGACATTAACCACAGTAAATGTTCATTATGAGAAGCTAATGAGGTTAAGGATGGTTTGTTACACAGCTATAACTAACACGATAGGGTTCCCAATGCATAAATGAAGTCTTTCCTCGAGATGCTCACATGGAAGATAAGTTTGTTTAAAGCAAGTGCCCATTCTCTTGATGCATCCACTTTATTTGGAAAAAATATTCTGCTTTGTGAACTACCAAATGACTTTTAATATGTATAAAAAATTAGAATAAGCGCATTTTTTTTTCAATTTTCTTGCTTAATCCTCACAGTAAACTTATTCTAATAAACCACCACAAACAAGAGTTGAGATTTAATGTTCTCATATAAGGAAATAGAGACTTAAGAGGTTGATTGGACTAAGGTCACACAATAAGTGCCAGATCCAAAATATGAATCCAAGACCAACTTATCCAAAGCTCACATATTTAAGAAGTTCTGTCTCTGTAGTTAATTAATTATGCTGTGCTGGGTTAAAAAGTTTTCACCATGGTCATATAGCAAGTTTATGTGCACTGTAACAATAGGAAGTCTTATGAGTAATAAGCCTCACCAGCCCAGCAGAAGACAAGCACAGGCTAATCTAGCTTTGCTCTCTGTGCCAACAGGAAGGAGATCATTTCTCTCTGTACAAAAGTCAAAAAACGAATCTAGGACCAGGATCAAAAAGCTTATTCTATGGATAAAGAAAATATGGTACATATACACAATGGAAAATTACTCAGCCATAAAGAAGAATGAAATTATGGCAATTGTCAGCGAATGGATGGAACTGGTGACTATCATGCTAAATGAAATAAGCCAATCCCCAAAATTCAAAGGCTGAAGTCCTCTCTGATATGCGGATGCTGATTTACAATAGGTGGAGGCAGGGAAGTGTCCGTTCACCAGATAAGACAGGTGGGGGGTGTTGGGGGGAAGGGATAGGGGATGGGAATGAAAAGGACTATAGAATGAGTAGGATATAACTTCATGACTTTCCTATGTTCATATATGTACATGACCAGTATAACTCTACTTCATGTACAACCACAAAAATGGGAAGTTATACTCCATGTATGTATGATAAGTCAAAACACATTCTTTTATCATGTATAACTAAAAAGAATGAATATGTTTTTGGTTCCTTTGACAAGTATGAGATGACTGTATTTATGTGGGTTTGTCTCTGTGTCCTCTATTCTGCACCATTGATCTACCTGTCTATTTTGGAGTCAATACCATGTGTTTTTGTTACTATTGCTCTGTAGTATAGTTGAAGGTTTGGCTGCTTTGCTCTTCTTGCTAAGAATTGCTTTAGCTCTTCTGGGTCTCTTATTCTTCCAAATGAATTTCATGATTGCTTGTTTTATTTCTATGAGGTCTGTCATTGGGATTTTAATTGGAATTTCATTGAATTTGTATAGTGCTTTTGGTAGTAGGGCCATTTTGACAATATTAATTCTACCTATCTAAGAACATGGGAGATCTTTCCATCTTCTTGATTCTCTTTAACTTCTTTCTTTAGTGTTCTGTAGTTCTCATTGTAGAGGTCTTTCACCTCTTTTGTTAGATTGATTCCCAAGTATTTTATTTTTTTTAGGCTATTGTGAATGGTATAAAAAAGACAGCCTCTTCAACAAATGGTGCTGGGAAAACTGGAAATCCATATGCAGCAAAATGAAACTAAACCCATATCACTCACCCTGTACAAAACTCAACTCAAAATGGATCAAGGACCTAGGAATTAGACCAGAGACCCTGCACATAATAGAAGAAAAAATAGGTCCAAATCTTCATCATGTTGGCCTAGGACCAGATTTCCTTAACATGACTCCCAAAGCGCAAGAAATAAAAGCAGGAATCAATGATTGGGATAGAATCAAACTAAAAAGTTTTTTCTCAGCAAAGGAAACAATCAGCAATGTGAAGAGAGAGTCTTCAGAGTGGGAGAAAATCTTTGTCACACACACATCTCCAGAATCTACAAAGTGCTCAAAAATCTTTACACCAAGAACACTAATAACCCAATCAATAAAATGGACCAAGGAAATGAACAGACACTTTACAGAAGAAGATCTACAAGCAATCAACAGATTTATGAAAAAATGTTCAACATCTCTAGTTATAAGAGAAATGCAAATCAAAACCACCTTAAAATTTCATCTTACCCCAATTAGAATGTCTTTTATTAAGAATACAGACAACAATGTTGACGAGGATGTGGGAAAAGGGTACACTCATACATTGCTGGTGGGAGTGCAAGTTGGTGCAGCCACTCTGGAAAGCAGTGTGGAGGTTCCTTAGAAAACCTGGAATGGATCCACCATTTGACCCAGCTATCCCACTCCTTGGCCTATACCCAAAGGACTTAAAATCAGATTACTACAGTGATGCAGCCACATCAATGTTCATAGCTGCTCAATTCACAATAGCTAGATTGTGGAACCAACCTAGATGCCCTTCAATAGATGAATGGATAAAGAAACTGTGGTATATATACACAATGGAATATTACTCAGCCATAAAGAAGAATAAAATTATGGCATTTGTAGGTAAATGGATGATGTTGGAGACTATTATGCTAAGTGAGATTAGCCAATTCCAAAAATCCAAAGGCTGAATGATCTCTCTGATAAGTGAATGATGATGCATAATGTGGAGTGGAATGATGG
>JAJEJO010003805.1:0-13516 GCA_020662805.1 Glaucomys volans | reverse complement strand
AATGTGACTGTTTCATGGTCAATCCTGCCTGACTGTTCTCCTTTTGCTGTCTTCTTTTTCCCACAATTTTATTCAGATATAATTCATATCCTGTACAATTCAAGCATTGAAAGTATGAGATTTGACATTTTTTAGTACATTCACAGGGTTGTACAATCGGTAACTTATTGTACAGATTACTTTCACCATAAATGGTAACAGGCAGTGTGATCTCACAAATTCTTCTGCTCAAGAACCTTGTGGCTGCATCCAAAAATCAAAGTCACTTGCACTCGAGGATCACTTAATACCACTGAGGACAGACAAAAGAATAAGCAATACTTACATCTACGTTGCTCCCTGCCATTTCTAAAAATTACCATGTTCAGTCATGTTCACCTATTTACACTTCAAAAAAATGGGCATATTACTAAAGTGGACTCATTAGTGATATGTCTGTTTTTCAATAAAATGCAAATTCCTATACAAAAATATACACTCTTTGAAAACTCCATTCTTCCCCCTGATTCTTATTGATGCCACAAACCACTTTGATGAAATAGTTCTCTCCTTTTCCCACATTATTCTCAGAACAGACCAAATCCCCCACCTTTCCCAACATCTGACTGACACCCCAACATCTATCTGTTGGGGCCACTGAATCCCCATCCAAATCTGATTCACAGACCCTAATTTGAGTACCATGGCAGTACCAGAGGGATGAGTTAGAGCAGGTAAACATTAAACCAGGGGCGAGTGACAAGAAGACCACTCTCCATCACCCACAAGAGATCCTACTGGAACTGTGGGTGTCACTGTTGAATGTCTTCCTCGGGACACTCATTGTCTCCCAGTATATTCCCTCATCTTTCCACAGGCACATGTGCACACACACACACACACACACACACACAGCCTGCAGTTTGAAAAGTTCTTATTTATTTATTTATTTTTTTATTTACTTATTGATTCATTGAGCACAAATGGAGTACAGCTATTGTTTCTCTGGTTGTACACAAAGTAGAGTCACACCATCTGTGCATTCATGCATGTACACAGGGCAATGATATCTGTCACACATTCTGTTATTATTACCCCCCCACTCTGACCCCACCCCTCCCTTCCCTCTATTCTATCTATCCTTCCTCCATTCTTGCCACCCTTCCCCCCCATATTATGCATCATCATTCATTTATCAGAGAGACCATTCGGCCTTTGGATTTTGGGGATTGGCTGATCTCACTTAGCATAACAGTCTCCAACATCATCCATTTACCTACAAATGCCATAATTTTATTCTTCTTTATGGCTGAGTAATATTCCATTGTGTTTTATTTATTGTACACAAATGGGGTACAATTTTCATTTCTCTGGTTCTACAGGAAGTAGAGTCACATCATTCATGTATACATACATATACATAGGATAATGATGTTTATCTCATTCTATTATCTTTCCTTCCCCCCTCCCTCTCTATCCCTCATCTTCCTGTACATAATCCATCCTTCCTCCATTCTTCCTTAACCCCCCCCCATTATGTATCATCATCCACTTATGAGAGAAATCATTCAGCCTTTGGTTTTTTGGAATTGGCTTATTACACTTAGCCTGATATTCTCCAACTCCATCCATTTACCTGTGAATGCCATAATTTTATTCTTCTTTATGGCTGAATACTATTCCATTGTGTATACATACTACAGTTTCATTATCCATTCCTCTACTGAAGGGCATCTAGGTTGGTTCCACAATCTAGCTATTGTGAATTGAGTTGCTATAAACATTGATGTGGCTGCATCACCGTAGTATGCTGATTTTAAGTCCTTTGAATATCGGCCAAGGAGTGGGATAGCTGGATCAAATGGTGGTTCGGAGTTTTCTAAGGAATCTCCACTGCTTTCCTGAGTGGCTGCACAAATTCGCAACCCCACCAGCAATGTATGAGTGTGCCTTTTCCCCCACATCCTCGCCAACACCTATTGTTGCTTGTATTCCTGATAATAGTCATTCTAATTGGGGTGAGATAAAATCTTAAGGCAGTTTTAATTTGCTTTGCTCTTATTACTAGAGATGTTGAACATTTTTTCACATTCCTATTGATTGCTTGTAGATCTTCTGTAAAGTGTCTGCTCAGTTCCTTGGCCCATTTATGGATTGAGTTATTTGAATTCTTGGTGTAAAGCTTTTTGAGTTCTTTATAAATTCTGGAGATTAGTGCTCTATCTGAAGTGTGTGTGGCAAAGATTTTCTCTCACTCTGTAGGCTCTCTCTGCACATGGTTGATTGTTTCCTTTGCTGAGAAAAAGCATTTCAGTTTGAATCTATCCCATTTATTGATTCCTGCTTTTAATTCTTGGACTTTGGGAGTAATGTTAGGAAGTCTGGTCCTAAGCCAACATAATGAGATTTGGGTCTACTTTTTCTTCTGTGAGGTGCAGGGTCTCTGGTCTAATTTCTAGGTCCTTGATCCATTTTGAGTTGAGTTTTGTGCAGGGTGAGAGATATGGGTTTAGTTTCATTTTGCTGCATATGGATTTCCAATTTTTCCAGCACCATTTGTTGAAGAGGCTATCTTTTCTCCATTGTATGTGTCTGGTACCTTTGTCTAGTATGAGGTAACTATATTTCTATGTGTTTGTCTCTGTGTCCTCTATTCTGTACCATTGGTCTGCCTGTCTATTTTGGTGTCAATACCATGCTGTTTTTATTAGTATAGCTCTGTAGTATAGTTGAAGGTCTGATACTGTGATACCTCCTGCTTCACTCTTCCTGCTAAGGATTGCTTTGGCTATTCGAGGTCTCTTCTTCCAGATGAAGTTCTTGATTGCTTTCTCTATTTCTATGAGTAACATCATTGGGATTTTAATTGGAATTGCATTGAATTTGTATAGTGCTTTTGGAAGTATGGCCATTTTGACAATATTAATTCTGCCTGTCCAAGAACATGGGAGATCTTTCCATCTTCTAAGGTTTTCTTCAATTTCTTTCTTTAGTGTTCTGTAGTTTTTATTGTAGAGTTCTTTCACCTCTTCTGTTAGATTGATTCCCAAATATTTTTTGAGGCTATTGTGAATGGGTAGTTCTCCTAATTTCTCTTTCAGAGGATCCATCACTTATGAATAGAAATGCATTAGATTTATGAGTGTTGACTTTATATCCTGCTACTTTGCTGAATTCATCTATGAGTTATAGAACTATGTTTTCTGGTGGAATTTTTTGATCCTCTAAATATAGAATCATGTTGTTGGCAAACAGTGATAGTTTGAGTTCTTCTTTTCCTGTTTGTATTCCTTTAATTTCTTTGGTCTGTCTGATTGCTCTGGTTAGAATTTCAAGGACTTCTATTGAACAGAAGTGGTGAAAGAGGGCATCCCTGCCTTGTTCCAGTTTTTACAGGGAATGTTTTCAGCTTTTCTCCATTCAGAATGATGTTGGCTGTGGGCTTAGCATAGAAAGCCTTTACAATGTTGAGGAATGTTCCTACTATCCCTATTTTTTCTAGTGTTTGAGCATGAAATGGTGCTGCATTTTATCAAATGCTTTTTCTGCATCTATTGAAATAATCATATGATTCTTAACTTTAAGTCTGTTGATGTGGTGAATTACATTTATTGCTTTCCAGATGTTGAACCAACCTTGCATCCCTGGGATGAAACCCATTTGATCATGTTGCACTATCTTTTAAATATGTTTTTGTATGCAATTTGCTAGAATTTTCTTAAGAATTTTTGCATCTATGTTCATCAGGGATATTGGTCTGAAATTTTCTTTCCTTGATGTGTCTTTGTCTGGTTTTGGTATCAGGGTGATACTAGCTTCATAGAATGAGTTTGGAAGTGTTCCCTCCTTTTCCATTTCACGGAATACTTTGAGGAGTATTGGAATGTGGTCTTCTAGAACTCAGCTAAGAACCCACCTGGTCCTGGACTTTTCTTGGTTGGTAGGCTTTTGATGGCTTCTTCTATTTCATTGCTTGAAATTGATCTGTTTAAACTGTGTATATCTGTCAGATTCAATTTGGGTAGATCATATGTTTCTAGAAACCTGTTGATGTCTTCGAGATTTTCTATTTTGTTGGAGTATAGATTTTCAAAATAACTTCTAATTATATTTTATATTTCAATAATGTCTGCTATGATATTTCCTTTTTCATCATGAATTTTAGTAATTTGAGTTATCTCCATCCTTCTCTTCCTTAGTGTGGCTAAGGGTTTATCAATTTTGTTTATTTTTTCAAAGAATCAACTTTTTGTTTTGTCAGTTTTTTGAACTGTTTATTTTGTTTCAATTTCATTGATTTCAGCTTTGATTTCAATGATTTCCTATCATCTACTACTTTTGGTGTCGATCTGTCCTTCTTTTTCTAGAGCTTTGAGCTCTAATGTTAGGCACTATTTGTTGACTTTTTCTTCTCTTTTTGAATGCGCTCCATGCAACGAATTTTCCTCTTAGTACTGCTTTCATAACATCCCAGAGATTCTGATATGTCATATCATTGTTCTCATTTACCTCTAAGAATTTTTTTATCTCCTCCCTGAAGTCTTCTGTTATCATTGCATTATTCAATAGTGTATTATTTAATCTAAAGGTGTTGGAGTAGTTTCTAGTTTTGATTGTATCATTGACAAGAGCTGCCCAATCTTTAAAAATCACAGCTTGGAAGGATACATCCCTCGTCCTCACATTTTCTGGCAGGACACAGCCTTTGCCTTCACAAAACACCCACCATTGAGCCATAAGGACTCAGTCACCAGCCCCTCCAGCTCACTAAAGAAAAACCTCAGTTCACCTGACACTAACTAGGAGGAACAAAAACTGGAAGGCTGTTTAGATAGTCCTGGCTCTCTAGTCTTCAGAAAGTTCCAGTAAAGGGTGGCATAGGGTATGAGAAGAGGTGGGACTCCACTAACATGTGAGGAAGCCATAGCTTTTATTTCCCTTAAAATGCATGTGAATGGAACCAATATCCCCTTTCATTTTAGGGGTTTCAGTGATTCCCCAAATGCTTCTCTGAAACACTGAGGTAGTTTCCTCCTTGGTCAATCAGGCCTCTTCAGTCATGTTCTGAGTTTCTATTTATTCTTCCCTAACACACAGGCCTGAAAGTAGCTCAACAGGGAAAAAAAAAACTGTCAGAGAGAGCGAGATGCATTTTTGTCATTCTTGACAAGTGTCGAAGTAATGTTGGAAAAAGAAATCTGGTCAACTTTTAGAGTTGCTGAGAGGCACTGAGTGACTGCACTAAAAGATGTGCTTTGGTAGGAAGGAAATCAAAAAAGAGATGGTATGCTTGAATAATCTTGTACTCTACGGGCATTAGCACGAAGAGGATGTAGGTGGGGAGGAGACACAGGTGCGAGGTGTCTGGGTGCTTCTCTTGGTTCCTGGATGAAGGTGGTGACCTTGTTCTCAGGCCATACTGGTGGCCCACTGGTGGCTTCTCCTGCTCAATTTTTCCCTATTATAATTCATATGCCACATTGTAACCAGAGTGATCTTTGGAAACATGGATTCATTTCTGTCACTTCCATTCTTCCAGCTTTCCATTGGAAGAGTAAGGTCCAAACTCCTTACTTGGACAAGACCATAAAATGGTCCAGCAGCCCTGCCCAAGCTTCCAATTCTCCCTTTGCACCTAAACCCCATCGTAATGGCCTTCTCCCTTCCTCAGCACCTCTGTCCCTGTCCTGGATGTGGACCTTTGCAGGGGCTGATCCCTCAGCCTGTAATCTTCACTCCTGGTCAAACGGGACCAGTTCCCTCCCTCAGTCAGGTTCCGTTCCTGTGGCTTCCCATCTCAGCCACCCTTCCCATTGACCTCCACCACCACCTCACACCTTGGACCCCTCTTCTGTAGCACTGATCACACTATCATACTTTCCAGTTGTGCTTTGTTAATCCCTTTATTCTTTCAACACACCCCACTTTATCCTCAGAATAGAAGCTTCATGGGTACAGAGGCTTATGTGTGAGGTATGGAAGATGAGGCCTGACCCAGGCCTGAGGCTCAGTTCCTACAGGAATAGGTGAATGAATCAATCAATAAACAAAGGGGATTCCATTACTGTTTAAACATTTTTGTAAGTAATATCTAATTTACAAATAACCTGAAACAATGCTACATGAAACTTGCATGAACTCGTTACCCAGACTCATCTAACTGTCAGTATCCTGACACAACTGCTTTGCCATTCTGTTTCCATCTGTATATTCTCTCATTATCTATCCTTTCTCTCCTTCTATTGCATTACATATATTCTATCTATATCATTTATTCTGAATTGTTCTAGGTTGTATGCATCATGACCCTTAAAGACCTCAGTGTTTCTTTCCAAAGAATAAGAACATTCTCATCATATAACCACTGCATAGTCATCAATTTCAGTAAGTTTAGCTTTGTTTTATAATTCTTTTATCTAATCTATCATCAATTTTCAAATTTTTTCAAATGGAACCGCTAACATCCACTAGAGCATTTTTCCTCCAGTTCAGGATCCAGTCAAGATCTGACATTCAGCCGTCTTTCTCTCAGGTCTTTCTCTCATCTGCAGCAGTTTTTCCAGCCTGTCTGTCTTGGATGACATTGACTTTTTTGAAAGACACAATCCTTACTTCTATAGGATATTCCCTATTGGGAGTTTATCTAGTATATAATCACATTTCAGTTGATCATTCCTGGCCGGCATACTATGAGAAGGTGCATCCTTCATTCTTGGAGCACCACATCTTGGAAGACACCATGATCACCTGGTCTCATTGGTGACATCAACTGTGATTAAAGTGATTTCCATCAAGGTACTGTCAGATTCCCCCACTCTATAGTGACTATTTTTCCTCTTCCTACTAATAAGCAATCTGTGAGGAGGTACTTTAAGACCCTGCAAATATCCTTTGCTCATCAAATTTTTCCCCTAGATTTTGCCTGTGTTTGTGATTTTATCTGACCTAATCCTTACTGTGACAACTGCAGATTTATGAGTTTCCAAGTCCTGCGCTCCTCTTCATTAGTGACCACTACTCCTTACTCCACTGTAAGTAAGACACCCTGGTATCCCATGTGCTTCTCTATATGTCTATTTATTATAGGCATGGAATCATGGATTCTTAATTTTTTCCAAGTTTATACTTCATTTCTATTCTTAAATGTTTTGATGCTCGAACCTTCTGAGATTTGGCTAGTGGGAATCTCTTCGAGCTGGATCCTGTGTAAAAGTAATCATTTTAAAGTACATCCAAAAGATTCTGGTTGCTTAAAAGATGCCTTTGCTTCCCGTTAAGGAGAAAATAAATATTTCTTTCACTTTGAGGCTCTGGACAGTTGGGGGCCATCTAATTGGCCAAGTCACAGCTCTGCTGTGATCCTGACTACCACTCAGCACAAAGAGAAACCAGCCCTATGGAATATTAACATGTTCAGACCCAGAGTCCAAAAGGACAGTGCTGCCCAGGGAAACTTTAAACTAGAGACACAAAATAGTCCTCCATCTCTGTAACCAACCAAAATGATTCCTTGTTAAGGTAGAACTGTGTTTCAGAAGACAGTGTTAGCTCAAGAATCACGTTAGAGTGGACGTAGTATAAAATGGTATGTGACATGTAAGGAACCCTTTTCAATTAAAATCATGTTTAGAGGCTCGAGATGATTAAAACACTGATTCTAACTAGCTCAATGGGTGCCCAATAACATGACAGACTTGACACATGTCAGCTCACAGAGGGTCCCTGCCTGCTCCAAGGTTAGAACCTTGGCCTTGAAATAGCACAGGAAGAGGACAGCACTCACTAGGTTTTAATCAGAACAGATGAAACAAACAGCAAACCCAGGACCAATGAACACCTTTTCAAACACACACTAACCACCCTGGGTTACTTAGCTATAAAGGGGGAAAAATTCTTTTTGCAGGGTATAAGATCCAGAAGGGGAGATTACACGTGTTCCCCCAAAATGATTCCCCAACTACCCTGCTAGCTAAATAACAAATGTGATAATGGAATATACAAATAGCCTTCATTACTATATAATAGAATACAACAATCAAATATTATAATGGTGGGGGTGATAAAACAAACTTATTGAGTACTCAAAAGTCGTTTGTATGTATCCAGTGAACTGATGAACTGAAATGTGAACTAGAAGACATCTTGCTGGGCATTTCTTATAGGAGTAATGACAGTCTGCATGTACTGATGGGAAGAAGGCACACGTGTGTAATAAAGGAGTGGAATAGCAGATTAGGATCAGTTAATCTGAACAGAAAATGGACCATAAAGTCAGTAACTTCAGGGGAACAAAGATCATTCCTTTAGCATAGACAAGCTATGTTTTTCTAAGAAGTAAAAACTCCTTTTATCCCCACTTTTCCATGAGCAACTGTGTTATTTCACTTCACCCTTTCATAGCCAAACTTCTGACAGGAGTTACCCATCTGATCTACCTCCAATTCTTTTCCCATTCTTTTATGGACACACTTTAATCAGGATTTTGCTTCTACCAGCACTAAGGCTGCTCTTATCCAAGTCACCAGTGGCCTTGGAGATACCTGATATGTTGGCAGGCATACTCCGCTGCTCATTTCCTCCTTTCTGGACACCCAGCTTCCAGAACCACATCTCCTGATCCTCTACGTCTCCTCTGCTAGCTCCCTTAGGGAATGAGCTCAGTCCTTAGTCCCCCTTTGTCCCCCTACTTCAATCTCCAGTTCCTGTGTCCAGCCTTGACCTCTTGCCAACCTCCTGATGAACACTTCTCATTACCATCTCTTCTCATTATTTCAATGTGAATGTCTAGAACACATCTTGAAATTAACATTCCCAAAACAGTACCCCTGATCTTGCTTCACCAACCTTCTTAGTCATTGTCTCACCTGCTCAAGTTGAGAATCCTGGATTCCTCTATGGTCCTCTCACCCACCTCCATGCCTTCAGGATGTCATTATTACCTTCAAATCATACCCAGAATCTGATGCCTCCTCCGACTCTCCCTTGTTACCACCCTGTTGTAAACCCAACAATTCTAATAATCTAAACTTCTCACTTGTCTCCCACTTGTTATTATCAACCCAACATTCTGGTTGATCCTATAAAAAACCTAAACCTGGTCTTGTTACTTCTTGACACAAGAGGTAGCCCTCTATTCCATAGTGAAAGCAAGAAACCTCCATTTGACTCAAGGGCCTGAAGAGACCTAGTTCTCACACCCACCTTGACCTCTTTCCCACCTCTCTCCTCCCTCATCCCATTCCAGCAACTTTGACATTGTGCCACTCACTCCATGGGCACAGCAAGCATGCTTCTTTCAACACTGGGACTTTGCCCTTGCATCCCCTCTGCTTGAATGTTCTTCCTCAGAAATCTCCATGGTTCCCTCTCTCGTCCTTAGAAATTGCTCAAATGTTACCTTCTCAAAGAGCTCCATCTTGGTTTAAAATTGCAACCCACCCTGCACTTCCCCAAATCCTCTTCCCTCTTCCCTTGTTCATTTTTTTCTCCTTTCTACCATTCTTTATGTTCACTCACGTAAGTTTACTGGCTATTATTTATCTTTTCTACCACCCTGAAGTCTGGATGGAAACTATGTGGGTAGGAACACTGGTTTTTACATTCCTTGACTTTATGTTCAAGAACACATAATGGGTGACACCCAGTGGATGCCCAATTAACATATATGGGATGAATGAACATGTTTCTACATAACCTTGTAGAAAAATGGACAAAATAATGAGGAACACATCAAATGTAGTAAACTGAGAATGCTATAGAGGGTCGTGAGGCTGGGGAGCAGATCAGTCCAGATAAGTAATATCTTAAAGCTATTTTGATGATTAGGAGCATATGTCAAGGAAATAAATCATGACAGAAGCAGAACAATATGTCCTGAAGTGAGCTTCCCCTGGGGAAAAGGTAAAGAAGATTTCACTAAAGTCCAAAGAAGTATCATTGAGGTAAACACTAGGATCCTACAGAGCAGCTGGACATGGCACACACTGTTTTTCTCATCTGTTCTGACAGAAATGTGCAGGTGATAGATGAGGTGGTGCACATCCATGTCACCTTGTATGCTCCACCCACTAGGAATTTGGTGGGGGGACTCTTACAGGGGAAATGAAAGAAGGTCTTTCTCTTATTGACCTGTTTGGGAACAAAGTGGTTGCAGCTACCTGCTTCTCTGTTGCTCTCTCTGCCTGCCCATCCATGGAGTGAGAACAGATAGGGAGTCATGAACAACCTCCCCAATTGCTAGAGAAGCTCAAGGTATTTCTATTAATCTACCACTCTAGCAATCATGAGAGGAGAGAATGTTAGAAATTTTCTTCCCATTGTGTGAAACAAAACAGAGCAAAACAATCCAAGACGTGGTAGCTAAATATTAATGAGATATTAAAAAATAAAATTAAAGAAATAAAGAAACATTAGTGAAATAAACGTAGGGAACAGTAAGCCTCCACAAAATGAGTGGGCCGTGTCCCTCTCTGGGCGCAGTCTTGTTCTAATGAATCTCTAAACATACCTAATTATTGGCAGGATTTATTTTTCCTGGCTTTCCAAAGAATCCATTTCTATAAAACAAAGGAAATAAGCTTTGCTTTGTATAAAAAAGGGAAAACTGAATGTGCTGGAAATTCTCCCTGTGCCCCTCCTGACCTAGGCTCCCCTTCCCCCTGCCCTGGCTCTGTGGTCCCAGAGGTCCTTATGAATGGAAAGAGATTAAAGGGTGGGAGGAACCAGCAGTCAGGGTACTTATTCCCCTAGTTCTTTCCAGTCCATGGATGCTCTCAAGTTTCCAACACCCGCCACTCACAGTTTTGGGGCTCCCACATTCCTTCGTTTCTACAGTCACAAGGAATCTAGCAATGGCTTCTTGCTGTGGTCACTCTGGTGCTTCATCATCTCCCCTTGGCTCCTTCATCCTATCCATCCTAGTGAAAAGCCCCTTTGTGAAACTACACTCCATTGCCCCTTCTGAGCATCCCATTCACTGGTTCCCAGACCCTGGCTGAAGAAGAATTCATAGGCCAGGGGGAACAACACACCCTGAGGAAAATACATGCCTTGAGCCTGGTAGCTGTCTCCTCTCTCATGGTTAAGATGGTGTGAGAGCTGGAGGAGACCACTTTCAACTCTGAGAATGAGCTGGGGCTGCTTACCCACGTCAGCACTCCAGGTTGAGATCTAGATTCCTTCTCTTTATGGGGTGACCCCACTCTGACCTAAAGGCCACCTAAAATATTTTAGGAATGCAAGAGAATGACAAGCATGAGTAAGAATGAGATGGTGTCATCTCATATTAAAAAAAAAAAAAAAAACTCTTCCTCCCATGCACCTTTGCAAGCTGTCATAACAGAAAAGCTGTGTTTCTCGGATGTCAACCTCCAGGGTGAAGACTGGAAACTGAAGATACCATGAGGATCAACTCACCGAAAAAAAGTTTGAGACATTTCCTTGGATGGTATGTGTCACAATGTTAATCCAAATACCAGACTCTGTTAAACTCTTTGGAAAAAGGAAGATGATTGACTCTTCCTATTTCTGGCTACATAATTGATGGTATTCTATAGACACAACCTAAGGAAATCTCATCCCTGAATCAACAATTTGCTTTTCTCTGATTCTACAGATGGGTAAAGATGTCAAACCATCACAGAATGGCATCCAGAGAAGGCAGTGAACAGTGCCACCATGGCCACAGAGCACAGTGAATCCCCAGGCTGGGCAGGATCCATGGAGTATGAGATTGTGACACTTCTTGGTGTGAATCTCAGAGAGTCATTTTCTTAAAAGCAGAATATTTCATTTATCAATTAGAGCTGTGAAAATGCCTCAGGATAAATTTTATACATTAGACAAGAAAATATGTTTGTGCAGGTGAGAAAAATATTCAAGTTAAAAATGGTTTCAAATTGACAAGGGTACATTTTTAACAGCAAGGAAAGCAGCATTCTGACTAATTTCTCCTACTCTAATGAAGGGAAAGGACAGTCAAATTTGCCCTCTGACATCCATTTATAGCTTATCTACCACCATGAAAAACCTGGAGAACTCAAATGACTGAAATAAGAGGAATTATTTAATGGCTTAGGAAGAACTTTTTTATCTGAAGTGTTTCAAGTCCAGATCATTGTGATCACGAAAAAGGTACCATAATCATGCCCAGGATCTTCTGAGCTCTTACTGTGCACCAGGCTTTGTGCTAGGACCCCTCTCTGTGCGATCTCATTTACCTCTGAACAACCCCATGAGGCAGGTACTTCTCTTGTCACACAGATTAGAAAGCAAATATTCTTAAATTTAGACTTTATGGAAATGCTAATGATGGAGGTAATGATGTTAACATTAATTAAATGGCTTGCAAATCTACCAATTTTTTTTTTCTTCTTATAACCAAGCAGGGGAAAGGGAGAACATTTCCAACTAAGGCTAATTCTTCACTAGCTGTTCATTTCCTTCGTGGAGAAGTTTGGTTTCCAGAATCTCTGACAGAGGTTCTGTAAAATGTGCAAATGGTACCAAAGTTCCCCTTAGGTCTCAGCCTCCCATATTAACCTCCTGGTGACCCTACTGGATATGGGATTCATGTTAGATACATTGATGGTAAAGGCATCAAAGACAGCAGGCTGGAGATGCACTGGCCTCATGGTGGACAGATGTCTGCATGAGCAGGCTGCTCTTGTTCAGCTCCACAGGGTCTGATTCCATTGGTTCTTAAGGTCCACTTGTATTTAAGAATATCTTAAATATAAAAGACATGATAATCTTTGACAAAAACAATAGCCCAAGTTGAAAGCTCTGAGTCGTTAGGAAAATTCTAGAATGTTTTCAAGTTGCAACATCCAAAAGCTTCTGTGTTACAGAGCTGCTTGCACTTTAACCCCAGTTAGCACACTTACAGTTAAACTTTGCTCCAGATCATTCTGCTTAAAAAGCTCTCTTCTCAATATTTGAAAAGCTTAAAGAATAAAGAAGATTGTATTTATCCTCAACAAAAAATTTATTCATCCCAAAATGGGCTCCTTTTTGCCCAGTGTCTTTGTGTCTCTCTGTCTTTTGTCATCTTTGACAGGAAGAGTTAATCCCAAAGAAGCACAAAGAAAAGTTTAAGCACAGTCCCTGGCTTTGCTGCATTCCATGAGCTCATCATGGCTGCTGGCCCAGGTCTGGCATGTGGATGGCATCTTCCCAGTATGCCAAGTAGACACAGGGAACACCAGATTATTAAGAAGGATATTCGATTGTCAAAAACCATGCTACACTCTAACAGGAGTTCACTGTGCAGGCTAAGGAGAAATCCCAGGTATTTGAAAATCAAAAATACCCAGCAGGAAAGGACAAGGTGAAGGAGACATTGGAAATTCTATTAGGAACATGGAAGCTTATGTGTACTTTCATGGCCAAAACTGGATATTTGAGCTCAAAAAGAATAATAATGATGATGGAGAAGGAAGGAAGGAAGGAAGGAAGGAAGGAAGGAAGGAAGGAAGGAAGGAAGGAAGGAAAGAAAAGAAAAAACAGACACATATACATACAATACACACATAGACAT
>JAJEJO010003804.1:379909-572372 GCA_020662805.1 Glaucomys volans | reverse complement strand
TACAAGCAGGTGATCTTCGAGGAGGGCTCCTGGGGCCGATGGGTCCAGAAGAAGTTCCAGAAATACATAGGCTTCGCTCCCTGCATCTTCCATGGCAGAGGCCTCTTTTCCTCAGACACCTGGGGGCTGGTGCCCTACTCCAAGCCCATCACTACTGTTGGTGAGTCCCAACCTATATACACCAAGGGCTGTCCTGATGGCTGTACTCTTAACCATGAGGACCTCAATATGTTGGGTGCTGATGGGAGTGGTCAGCAGGGGGTGAGGGGCATGGATCCATTGGTATGAACCAAGCAGTGTGACAGGTGCGGAAACAAGATCTGCAGGTGGTTTGCAGCACCCATGAGCCTGTCAGGGAAGACGATGTTCTGGCAAACATCTCGGGGATGTGATGGGGACATGCATAGGGGTACCTATCAGTGGGGACCCTGCCTGCACTGTTAACTGGTGGGAATTATCAGTAAAAGAAGGGAGAAGAGAATTTCTGACAAACAATAGCCTAAGTGAAGTTACAGAAAGAAAGATTGTGTGGATTTTTGAGGAGTAGAAGGAAAAAAATGAATATGACTGGTGCACAGACCTAGGAGAAAGAAGTGGCCAAAGCCTGGGCACACGGGGCCCTCAGCTGCATGGTCATCTTTTCAGGTATATTCAGGACAGTTTATAGGATTGCAAACAATTACCTATTTTGGTGTTTCAGGAGCTATGCATACGTGCATGTAGGCATGAGTTAAAGGTCACAAGCTGGTAATCTCACAGGATTACTGAGCAGACATGTTTCAAACAGACAACTTGAAGGGCCAAAGCTCACACAGATACTTTGCATTATCAGAGGCGGGTGTTTGATCTGTGCTGTGGTCAGAGACAAAGCAGCAGCAAGACAGTAGGCGCACTTCCCTTACATGCGCTGCAGGGGGGCCTGGGTCCCCTGGTAGTGCCAAGGAGTTGACTCTTTGCCTTGAGGATGGAAAGTGTAGGAAGGCATTTGGGAGGGGAGATTCAAATTTGCATTTTAAAGTGATCCCTGGGGCTGCTGGGGATGGGCAGAAATGACCAGGGAAGGTCAGTCTCCAGGCTTTTGTGGCAGTGTCTTGGGCTGAGGGAGTGGAAATGGGGATGCAAGAGAAGCACACGGATTTGGGAAAAATCTCAGAAACAGCCCTCTGCAGACCTTAGGGGTAGATTGGTTCTGCAGATGGAGCAGAATTCAAAAATTAAACAGTGTAGGAGTGTTAGTCTCTTCCTCTCCTGTCCTTAAGGCTTTTCAAAGCATGCCACATTCTACACAGAATCCTTAGAAAAGCCCTATGAGGAAGGCTGCCCATGTGACAGATGAGGAACTGGGGCTCAAAGAGGCAATGCAGAGAAGAGCAAAAGCAAAGCCATTTACTTGATCCTGTGACTTTCACAGGAACTTCTAGCAGGGTACAATGGATTAATTTCATCTGTGGCTCAGAGGCTGTGTTGCCTTGGGCAGGACCCTTCCTAAGTTCCTGGACCTTAGTAATTCTCATCTATAAAAGGGACAATCTGAGATGAAGCACAGTTTCTGGGATATGGTCAGCACATAGCGCAGTCACTGAAATCAGTAGACAACCAGGAAGGGGGTGCCCAATGGCATTGACTAACCAGACGCCTTTGCCCCATCCCTGCAGTGGGTGAGCCCATCACTATCCCCAAGCTGGAGCATCCAACCCAGCAGGACATCGATCTGTACCACACCATGTACATGGAGGCCCTGGTGAAGCTCTTTGACAAGCACAAGACCAAGTTTGGCCTCCCAGAGACTGAGGTCCTGGAGGTGAACTGATTTAGCCCTTGGGGGCCAGCTACCGGAAGCAACCGGCTGCAAATCGTGCTTTTTGTTCTGTAAATTTGGAAGCGTCATGGGTGTCTGTGGGTTATTTAAAGAAATTATAATTTGTTAAACCATTACAATGTTAGGTCTTTTTTAAAGAAGAAAAAAATACTTCAAGCTCTTTCACTTCCAGTGTGTCCTGTTCTAGGTGGTGGTTAATACAGGTGAGCCTTTATGGTTTCTCAAGCAACCCTTCTTCTCCCAAAATGACAGAGAAAGTTCATTCCTGGTTAATTGGGGAAGAAGGACAGCCATTAATGACTCAGGCCAGTTAGATGATTTGCTCTTGCTCCTAGGGATGAGAGGCAGAAGCCACTTCTGACCCAGACACCTCTATTCCCACCACCCCATGCTTGACTACAGGACAGGCCCCTCTTGTTGAGGCGAAGATGCAGAGGGCAGTGGCAAGTATCTGGAATACTCCAGTATGAGTCTCTTCTCTGCCCCCTTCAACCTACCCCAGTCTCTCAAATCTGAGCCTGGACTGGCCTCCAGTGATACTGCATTGGTGACAGGGCTGTCCCAGAGGCACCATATCTTGGATTATCCAGTCACATGCTGGTTGGAGTGACTGGTGTTGCTGAGGAGGCTGATGGCATGGACTCCACACACTCAGCTTTGGCCTGGAGCACATCCTTTCCAGTGGCCTCGCTCTACGACTGAGTCATGCCCCAAGTTTGGTGTGCAGAAGAGTCCCTCTTCTGTTCACTTGACCTCCTGTTCAATACTGGGTTGCACAGGATCGAAGGCCCCGAACCCATTCCTCACATATATGTGCCTTTCTGAGGGGGTGGGGGGAGGAAATCTAGCCCCTCCTTTGTGTGTTCTGTTTTCTCTCTATGAGATCATTGTACCATGTCAGACTTTTGTATATTCCTAGACAAATAAATGGAAACAAGAACCCTCAGGTGTTATTGCTGGGGTTGTGTCTGCGTCCTACTGCCATACATGGGGTGGACCATGCCCTAGCTGGGCTGCCTGCCGGACCTTCTGTCCACTACTCCTCCATGGCTGTGTAACGAATGATTTCAGAACTTATTGTCTTCAAACATTTGCTCTCACAGTCCTCAGAATCAAGAGTCCAGGACTTGCTAAGTCCTTTGCTCAGGGTCTCTGCCACCCCTACAATCTATGTGTTGGCCAGGGCCTCAGTTGTCTCAAACCCTGAGAGGGAGGATCCACTTCCAAGGTCATTCATATGGTTGATGGCAGGATTCACTTCCTCACTGGCCTCCCTCAATTCCTTGCCGTGTGTGCCTTTCCATAATGTAGCTTGTGACATAGCAGCAGGATTCATAAATGAGCAAGAAGGGCCGGTAGGCAGAATGCATGAGCAGGTCAGAAGCCATAGTGCTTCAGAGCCAAATCCTGGAAGTGATATCTTGTCGCCATTCCTGTTCATTAGAGGTAGACATCTAGGTCCCACTCATGCTTGAGAGGAGGGGATTGTACAAGGGAGTGAATACCAGGAGGCCAGGGCCATGGGAGCCACTGGACAAGCTGCCCACCTATGTGATAAAGGGCTGCTGTCCAGCTGGAAGGTTCTAGAATGACTGAGCTGGAAGTTCCTTACAGATCTCTCATCATATTTCCTGCCCCTGGCTCCAGCTACACCAAAAAGAGGGTGGCCCGGCCTGCTGCCACCTAGCGGTTACAAGGTCTCAAGAGATGCCACTTCTCTATGCTCTTGCTCCATTCAGTTCAGTGACTAATTAATCACCTGGAAACCCTTCCCAGCTAAGGCCAAGAAACAACATTCCAACCCCTTTACTGCTAGAATGTCCATCCCACCTGCCTTTGCCAGTCCTCCAAACCAGAAACTGTGCCTCTGCTGGCAGCTGTGAGTGGGCTGACAAACATCCTGCCGAGGACTCAGGATGGTCAGGGCTGTGGCCCAGGCACCTCTAACCCAACTTGGGGTGTCTCACTGAAGAGACAGTGCCTGAGCTGGGCCTCAAGGGGAGCTGACAGTTTGCCAGGCAGGAAGAAGGAAAGAGCAGCAGGTGCAGACAGGAGAGCCAGAGTTGCTAACTCAACAGACCAGGAGTGGAGTCTGCAGTGGCCCTTGACTTGGAAGGGCAGGGAGTTGGCTTCTTCAGAGAGTTTCTAGAAGAAGCAGTGAGAGGAGTGCTCTGGAGGGGCAGGCAGAAGCCAGGTTCTAGAACACAAGACAAGCCTTAGGATGGAGTGCAGGTCAGAGGACAGCAGTTCCCTGAAGATGGGCGCAAGGTCAGCTTTTTGACAAAGGCTCAGCCCCGTCCCCAGCCTGAGGCTGGCTGGACGCTGGACTGCAAGCTCAGCTTCTGGCTTCAGATCAAGCTCTGGTTCTATCCTAGGCCACCCCATAAAGGCAGGCCGTTATTCTCAAGCATTAATTTTGTGAATAGCGATAACTCACTGTGTATTGGGGAATTCAACTGTCTCTACCTAAGGAGAGCATCAGTAAGAACCAGATTCCAAATCCCAGAATAATACCCTTTCCAGGGCAATGTATGTATTGCAGTAGCCTGTGCAGAGCAGAAGCCAGCCCTGCTCTCAAGCTGTGGCTGGGGAATTCCAGGTAGATGTTGGAAATTTTTAACTCAAGAGGGAAATGGAAACTTTTACCAAAAGACTCTGCCCTTGGGTGGTGGTGGAGCTGCCACCAGACTGACAATTGTCATTTCCATGATTGTGAGTGTGGTTCCCAGATATGGCCACAAGGGGGCACCAAGGATGGTTCTGAGGCAAATGTCACATGACTCCCTGAGCGTCTCAGCTCCTACCCTCTGACTAGCTACAAATGCTAAAATCGTGGACTTGCAAATGCTCATGAGTAGACAGTAACAAAGAGGCCAAAGCACTTGCCTTTACTCAGACACAACTAATCAACATTGACCTTGCTTCCTCTTGAGAGGGCATGAAAGGCCTCCAAATGGAATGCTCCTTGTTCCTAGGTGTTTATAGTATAATTAGGAAGGCAACTTTAAATCACTTTTTAAAAAAACTTTTGCCTCCCTTTATACTGTTTGGTTCTAGGCATTGCCTGTGGGTCAGCAGACCAGTCATCCAGTCCTCTACCTCCTCTCCCCAACTCCAGTTTCTGCCTGCTGATGCTACTGTCAAAATGTCTCTTAGACCATTCTCTCCTTTCTCATCTTTCAAAACATGTACTAATGAGCATGGACTCCAGTTCAAAATATTACAAATACCTGTATTATCCTATCACTTATTCTCTCTGAGCCTCAATTTCTACATCTATGAAAGGGGCATAAACTGAATGTGAGGTAATTGGTATCTAAATCTAAATATGTGACTTATGAATTTAAAATGTTCCATCCCAGGGGTTGGGCATGGCCCCTTCCAAGGGTATGACAGCTGTGGGCATCATCATCACACTCTTACCAGGCCTTCTTGACCTTGGGAATGAAACTCCCTATTTTCAGGTCCCCTCCAGCTCACTGTCCTTGCGACAGCCACAGTGACCTTTCTTATTTTCCAATATCTGATTCAAGAACATTTTCATCAGCTCAAAAAGTCATCCTGTGCCCCTTAACAGTCACTCCCCATGAAGCCCTTCTCTCTACTCTTAGGCTAACCATCTGTTTTCTATGAAATTGGTTGTTGTGGTCATGTCATATAAACAGAATTATGCAATATATAACCCTTTTACTTCACATAATGTTTCTTAGGTGCACCCAAATTGTTGCATGGGTTATATAATCATGTGTCAAGCTTATATTTATCCTTTCGAGTGCCCGAAATTTTAACTTTGGTTCAAACAAATTTTTCTATTATTCAGCTGGGCATGGTAGCACACACCTATTAAATCAGGAGGCTGAGGCAGTAGGATCTCAAGTTCAAGGCCAGCCTGGGCAACTCAGTGAGACCCTGTCTCAAAATAAAAAATAAAAAGGCTGGGACTGTAGCTTAGTGGTAGGGCAACCCTGGGTTCAATCCCAGTGCTCTCCCCACATGAAATTGCTAATACAATACAAATCATTTTTTCCCCAAACTATTTGAGAGTGAATTGCACACCTGATGCCCCCACATTATTTTCCATAGTAAATTCATGACGACCAGGAAATTATCATAGAATCATGACTACCATTTAGTTCTCAGACCCAATTAAAATCTTACAGTTTATCTTAATAGTGTATGTTTTTGCAAAAGGATGATGTTCAGAGCAACTATTATTTCAGTTTCCTTTGTTCTTAAAACAGGGCTGGGGTTGTGGCTCAGGGGTAGAGTGCTTGCCTAGCTTGCATGAGGCACTGGGTTTGATCCCCAGCACTACATTAAAAACTCTAAACAAAATAAAGGTATTGTGTCCATCTACACCTAAAAATATAAAAGAAAAACCAGTTCCTCCATCTTTTCTTAACTATTATGACCCTGATAATCTAGGAGATTATGGGCCAGGTTCTTTTAGAACGCTGTTCAACTTTTATCTGTTGTTTCTTTGTGTTTGATTCAGGTTATCCATCTTAGCAGAAATATTTCAGACAGGATGATGGCTCTTCTCACCACATCTGATTCCAGTGTAAGTATCAGAATAAACAATGAACAGTACGGCTTATAACCCGTATGATTCCAGTATGTCCTATTATTGATGGTGATCACAGGGTTAAGATGGTGACTGCCCCACTTTTCCACTCTAAAGCTTCTCTTTTCATACTTTACAATTATATAAATATCTCCTTATTTCTATTGATAAAGACTCATGAATCCTTATTTTTTCATTTTTGTGGCTCTCATTTTTTTCAGTGGGTTATAAGCCATTGTGTCATTTTTTATTCTGATACCTAAACTGTCCCAGATTTGGGAAGTTGGGGCCTCTTCAAGCTGGCTTTTGTGTCCTGTTGACATCATCTTCCTCCATCAGTTTTAAAGCATTCCCTTACTTTCTGGCACAACTAGATACCTCAGGATCATCTTGTGATTTTTTTTTTTTTTCTGACCTAATAATGGAGTCAGTTACCTCTCCAGTATCCTGGTTCCTCCTAATGGAGATGGTATTTAGAAACAAAGATCTGGGCAATTCATATGAATGAACTTCAGGGTTCATCCTAGTTCTCTTTTCTCATATTCTGATAGAGATAAAACTGATTCTTTACTTATCACTTATTTATCTAACTAGCTGCTCAGTCCCTATGTAAGGAACCAATCTCCTATTGTTGCCATGTCCGCATCCTCAACCCTAGTAGTGGCAGGACCAGCTTCTTGGGCCTTTGATCTCTGCAGTGGCACAGGGTCCCATGCTTAGATGGGCCCCATGCTTGATTTAACACTCTCACCATCTCAGAATTCTTAATAATTTTTGAACAAGGGACTCTGTATTTTCATTTTGCACTGAGCCCCCCAAAAATTATGTTGGCAATTGTCATCCTCATCTTGAACTCTGACACCTGTGCCACCTGCCTCCAGAAGGCCCTACCAGATGGACAACTCATCACCCACTTCAGTTCTGAACCTTACGGCAGGATCCTCCCTCCCGCCCTCCTGCCCCTGCATGGAAGCCCTCCTCACATTGCTCTGGTTCTGACTTTCTGCTCTGAGATACTCCTCACCCCCAAGATCCCCCAACAAATCTTCACCATTTTGTTTTTGGCCCCTCCCTATGGGGTTTTGTTCTAAATTATTTAGGAAGAGAAAGAGGAAGAACAACTGCTTAGGAAGTTTTACCCTTAGGACTTTTTGCAGCTGTACTTTGCTGTGGATGAGAGTGAGATTCTCATCCGCTTGGCAAAATTCAGTCTTAAATGGTATATTCTAATTTATAAAGGAAGTATAGTATATGAGACCTGGGTTCACACTGTCAATTTTCCACAAAGAACCACGTGACTATGGGCAGGTCATTTCTATTTCTGAGTCTCTTTGTAGGCATCTGTAAATCTAAGACAATACCTACTTCATAGAATCCCTGGAGATTGAGTTGAGTAATGTGTGAGAGCACTTAGCAAATGTTAGTCTACTCTTGCCCCCAGAGAAATCTGGAGGCTCAGAGAAGGGAATCAATTTGCCTAAACTCATAGAGCTAATAAGCGGCAGGTCCACACTGACCCAGGGCTCTGACCCCAGCTTGGAGGCTTCCAGTCATGCTCCTTTACATCCAGGGTGCTCCTTTTCAGGAACCCAGTGCCTGCCTGAGGAGTGTTCCCCAGTCACAGAATCAGCCTAACAGAAAATCAGGCATCATTTTGAGCTCCTTTATTCCTGGGAACTCAGCAGTATTTCTTTGTTCTGATTGTCCTCCAGTTCAATGAAGAAATGTCACAATTCAGTGTTGTCATTTTCACCACTTCCGCTACCCTTGAATTCACTTTTGACACAGCAGTCAGAGTGACATTTCTAAACCATAAATTGGGTCACATCACTCCCCTGCTTAAACACTTCAACAGTTGTCGATGCACCTTAAAGAAATCCAGGCTCCACTGTGGCCTAAGTGGCGGGGTTTGGCCCCTACCAGAATCTCCTATTTCATTCTGTGCTGGATTACAACTTGAGAAGCTCTAAGCACTGAAATGATAGTGCTGCTTCTGCTATGCAAAATTATGTGTAGAAACCATACCAAACCGTAAAAGAAATGGAAGCAGGTCTTTGGTTTTGCTTTGTTTGCGAAATAGCAATTCTTTCAAACATACTTTCCTCCTCAGCACTGGCTGCTCTCTGTCCACTCCTGCCTGACCTCTTTTAGTTCCCTTAGAGCTCCCTGCACCTTCTTTGGGCTGTTCCTCCTGTTCCTCCAGCTTATACTGCTTCTCTTGCTCACAGTAGTCTTTGTCCATTTGACTCCTCTGCATCCTTTAGACCTCATTATAAAAGCCTTCTTCCTGAGGAAAATTTGCTCTGGAAGCCTCTTGCTAAATCAGCCCCCTAGGTCAGATGTCCTGTATCCATTGTGTCTTACCCTGGCTGACCTGGACAATCACAGAGCCTGTGCTCACAGTGGCCCATATATAGTAAGTGACAGTGTGAAAAACCACTGGAGTGGGGTATAATGGCACATGCCTATAATCCCAGAGGCCCAAGAAGCCTAGGCAGGAGGATGCAAGTTCAAAGCCAGCCTCAGCAATCTAACAAGGCCTAAAGCAACTTAGTATAAAAAGGCCTATGGATGTGACTCAGTAGTTAAGCACTCCTAGACTGGGTTCAATCCCTAGTGCCAAAAAAAAAAAAAAGAAAGAAAGAAAGAAAGACCACTGGAATTGAGGAAAAAGCCCTGTCCTTGAGGACAAGAGACCCAAGTCTTTGTCTCAGTTTTGCTAAAAGCTTGCTGTGACAGCCCAGAGAGAGCTTATGTCCTCTCCCTGGGGCTGTTCCAGTTAGGGAGGTGTAGGGGTGCTACAGTTTGAATCCTGAATGTCTCCGAAAGGCCCATATGTTGAAGGATTGGTCTCCAACCCATGGCACGACTGGGAGGTGGTAGTACCTTTGGGGGTGGGGCCTGGTAGAGGGAAGTTAAGTCACTGGGAACATGCCCTTTAAGTGGATATTGGGATCCCACCCCCTTCCTATCTCTTGCTTCCCAGCTGCCATGAAGTGAGCAGTCCTCTGTCGCGTGCTCCCATCATGATGTACTGTGTTGTCACATGCCCAAAACATGGGCTGAAACCTCTGAAACTATGAGCCAGAATCTTTCCTTTACTGATTATCTCAGGCATTTTGTCAAATAATGGAAAGGTGACTTGCATAGGAGGCCTCTGAGTGACCCAAACGTGTACTTCTTCCAACATTTATCCACTGACTTCATTCAGTCAATTGCTCACTGAAGACTTGTTCCAGGTCTCCTAGTGTTTGTAGTATGTCCTCTGCATCAAGATGCTAGAGATTCAGAAGGACATGAAAAGAAGAGGTTCCAAGAAGAGAGGGAGCAGCAAACACAAATTATCCCATAAGACTAGGACCATGGATATGTATGCTGAAAAGAAATTAGATGTGTGGGAGCCCAGAGAAGGTCAAAATTAGTTCAGATATGGGAAGAGTTTTCAAGACAGTGACCCTGAAGGGAAAGGAAGAGAAATGCTGCCTGGGGACCTGCCCCTCAGCCCTGGCTCAGTGTTGATTGGGTTGATTGGGGGAACTGCCTCTTTCTGGTTTTATATTTCTAACTTGGCCTCTTGCAAAACTATGATTCTTTAGTCCTGCCCCTCTGAGCTGCCTCTCCAGGGCTACCTGAGTGATCTTTCTAAGAGTGACTTCTATTGCCCAAGATCAAACTCAAGTTCTTCAGCCAAGTAGTCAGATTCTTTCCAACTGGCACTGTCTTCTTCTTCCAGCCTTCTTGCCTGCTACTGTCCCATGCAGCCTTTGTTTCAGCCACATCAAATGATGCTGATGCCATGTCCCCTGCTCTGTGCCTTTGTTTGTGTTGTTCCTTCTGCCTGGAATACTCTTCCTTCCCTAGGAAGCCTTCCTGGAAAACAGGCTGCAGTTAGAACTTCCTCTTATGTGCTTTCATGGTACTTTATATGTGATTGCAATTATTACACTTAGCACTTTATATGAAAGGATCTATGAACTCCTTTCAGTCAGGAGTTCTATTTACATCATTTCTTAAAATGAAGAAGGCTGGCCCCTCGGTAAAGGTCTCATTACTAAGCAAGGAAATGAATGGAAGAAAGAGCTCTGCTGAAAGGAAGAGGAGAGATTTAATTTAATTAATTATTACACAATACATTAGGCCTATTAGATGGCAAAAGGAAGAGGAAGGAAAATGGATTGGGGTAGATTTGTTTTTTTTGGCCCTGCAAACTGAATGATTTCAATACTGTTTTGATCTGCTTTCTGTTGCTGTAACAAAAGAACTGAATCTGGCTAATTTATAAAGAACAGAAGTTTATTTGGCAAATGGTTCTGGAGGCTGGGGAAATCTAAAAGCATGGTACCACCTTCTGTTTGGCACCTGGTAAGGGCCTTCTTGCTGCATCATAACATGGGAGAGCATATCAACATGGCAAAGTAAGTGGGCTACTTGGGGTCTCTCCTTATAAAGTCACTAACACCATCATGGGGGCCCCAGTCTCATTCTGTCATGTAATCCTAATTACCTCCCAGAGACCCCACCTCCAAATACCATTAAAGTTTGAATTTGGGGATTAAGTTTCCAACACATGAACTTTTGGAGGATACAAACTACAGCAAATGCCCAATATGGTGTTGATAAGCTGTTAAAACACCAGTCACCCCTGAACCAAACAGATTTAAACACTTGCTGTTTGTCAAATCCCTAACCATCTTTTAAGACTTTTGGGATGCCTACTCAGACCTGGCCCACCAGCCCCTGAAGAGTCAGTCACTCTCTTTTTACCATCTGATCTTGAATCTCTATCATTGCATGGATATTGTATTTGGCCATAATGCAATAACAAAGTTCTCTAAATTTGGATACCTGTTTCTTTGGGGATATATATACTTCCATATAAATATGATGATAATTTACTTCTAAGTGGCTTAAGTTAGTTTAATGTTAAAACAGTCATATGATGAAATAGATTAGAATCCAAATGTAAAAAAATTTAGAATAAGACATATAAAAATGGTGACAGGTAATATTTATTGAACATTTACTATGTCCAAGACATTTCACAACCTTTTCTTGAATGCTTTGCAAGTGTAGGCTATTTGATTTCTCCCCATGTCCCTAGGGGTGGGAGTTCCAGGTCTTCTAGTGTTTGTGGTGTCTGAGATGGGTTGTGTACTTGAGGCCTGCATTTCCAGCAGCCACAGTCAGCCTGTGCAGACAACTCAGTAAAAGCTTGTAGAGAGAATTGATCCTTCAGTCTCTGCTCCACTGTGAAATCTGACTCTCAACTAGTTTTTCTTTTGGCTCCCACTGCCCCTGGGCTTCCCTCCAATCCAGCACTGAGCAACTGGAGTATCACTTTGTTTACTTATTGGACCCTCTGACAAGGAATGGACAGCTCCTGTAGGATCTAGGTTTGATTTCCCAGCACCTAGCAAAAAGCTTGATACAGAAAACCCTCAGTGGACATTTGTTGAGTGTCAAGCACTATTCAGAAATGATCCTGCAAAGGAGGAAGAAATAATTCTGTGTACTCTCTCTAGGCCCATTTTCTGAATTTGTACAGTGGGCTGAATGATGGCACCCTCTGTTCTAACCCCTGGGACCTGTGAATATGACCTTATTTGGAAAAGGGTATTTGCCAATATAATTCAATTAAGGATCTCAAGATGAGATCTGGATTATCTGGGTGGGCTCTAAATCCAATAACAAGTGTCTTTATAGAGAAGGCACAGGAGAAAGAGAAGGCCATGTGAAGATGGGGAGAGATTACATGACACAATCCAAGGGATTCCTGGAGCCACCAGTAAATAGAAGAGCAAGAAAAGATTCTTCCCTAGAGCCTCTGAGAAAGCACCTTGACACCTTGATTTTGGACTTTTGGCCTCCAGAACTGTGTTTTAAGCTATCTAGTTTGTGATAATTTGATTTGGTGACTTCAGGAAATGAATATAGCTTAGAAACAGAAATGTATTTTTTGTGAAATCCCACCAGATCTTGGCACCACAAGAGTTGAACTAAATGAGGTTTGGGATTCCCCAACTACTTTCTTCTCAAAAAAACACCTGACCACACACACCCTAGGCTCCCACCATGAGTAAACCAACTGCTCAATGTTTCAGAATAGAAGACAGTGTGACATCTGTGTGATCCAGCTCTGAGATCAGATCCAAGGTGTTTTTCAGAAAGATAGTATGCTTGCCTTTTCTTAATTTTTTTTCTTATGGTTCTGGGGATGGAACCCAGGGGCTCCTGCATTTTTAGCTTGTACAGTACCACTGGGCAACACCCTCAGCCCATTGGGGGGAAAAACACAAAACTTATATGCATCTATTATATGTCAGGTCCTACAGGGGCACTTGACACACGTTACTTAATCCCCACAGTAACCCTATTACTATTTTACAGTTGGGAAAACTAAAACTGAGAGTGGAAAACTGACTTTTCTAGAGATACATACATAGAGCCTGGCAGAGCCAAGATTCCCAAAATGCCTGATTCCTGTTGTGTCTGACTCTAAAGCACTGTGTTCTTTTTGCTACATCAGTCCAGGTGGTGTAGAAATTCACTCTGGGGGGAGAAGGCAGATCAGTATGCTGCAGAATGACTCAGTGCTATTTATTTTAGAAGCAATTGCTTATAGAGGCTATCATTATGATCAAACAAGTCTGCGTGGAAGAGGAGGCATTTGAGCTGTTTGTTCACATCAAAAAAACCATTTCCTTATTCCCTGTCAGACACGGAATCCAGGAATGAATAAGGCCAGCAATGCCTTTCTGCTTGAGGAATTCAGTATGTGCGTGTGATGGAGAGGGGGCTTGAGATTGAGGGTGGCTATATGTAGTATGTGTTACATGCCTATTAAAGGACGAGGCAGCTGGGCGCGGTGGCACAAATTTGTAATCTCAGCAAATCTGTAGGCTGAAGCAGGAGGATCGCAAGCTCAAAGCCAGCCTCAGCGACTTGGCAAGGCCCTGTCCCAAAATAAAAAATAAAAAGGCTTAGGATGTGGCTCAGTGGTTAAGTGCCTCTGGGTTCAATCCCTGGTACTCCCCTCACCAAACAAGCAAACAAAACCAAACTCCAAAACAATGCAAGAGAATAATCAGAACTATGGTACAGGAAAGGTTCCGAACTCAGGGTCCCAGCAGAAATTTGATGGATATGCGACCTTTAGGGAGAGAAAAGTAGCAAAGGGTTTCCAGGGACAGCATAAGCAACCCATCCGCAGAGATGAAAGAGCGTTCTGGGCAGGCACATCTTTTGGAGTGGAGTGCGAGGAGGGGCGTGGACTTCAGGGTTGAGTTGGTCATGAAAGACTGGTGCCCGACAGGACTCTGGTTTCATGCATCCTGAGTGGTTTTCTGCTAAGCTATAAAGCATTCAATTTTTCGTCTCCGCAAGTTGATTATAATACCCCAGCAAAAGACTCCTTAAGGAGTCTGCAATGGCTGACTACCAGTAGGGACTCAGCTCGCTCCAAGTGGGTCCCCGCCCTCGACCGGAGGCCTGTTACCATGACAACTAGGTCAGGGCGGAAGTGGCTCCGAAGACAGATTCTCACTAATCAGGTGACGCTCCAGCCTTTTGCACGTGACACCGGAGCCCTGGCGCGCGCTCTACCTAATCAAGACCCCGCCCCTCTTCCTTTACTGACAATTGGCAGCTATCTAGAGCAATGGCCTTTGCAGCACCACCAAGAGACTCCGCCCCTTACTAGTGAAAGAACCAATTAGACTGGGACAAAATGAAGCAACTCCCCAAATTTCATCCCGGCTTGACAGACGCAATTGAGGCCACACTCGAGTGCCTCCGCCCCCAGCCCATTCCCCGCCGGCGATGGACTGATCTGTTACCCAATAGCGCGTCCCTTGGCTGCCGTTGGGTCCCGCCCCTGTAAGAACGGAACCAATGAGTGAGCCAGGTCTCAGCCCGGTGGAGGGGGTTGCACTGCGGTAATATGGCTCTTCCCTAGCCAGCGGTGGCGGCCAGCGCGGGGACACAGCAGTCCTGCCTCTCGGGTGGCGGGTGGCGGGTTTGTAGGCAGTAGGAGCTCGGCGGGTCGTGGCGACAAGGCGGCGGCGGATGCGGGAGGAGCGCCCGCCCCGCCGCTTGGCGGCCTCTGGGTTGAGATGAGCGCCTCAGCGTCGGTCGGGGGCCCGGTCCCGCCGCCACCCCCGGGCCCGGCCGCCGCGCTGCCGCCCGGTTCTGCCGCGCGGGCCCTACATGTGGAGCTGCCATCTCAGCAGGTAAGCGCATCGGCTCGCGGCACTCAGCAGGGACCGGGAGAGGCCCGCGTGGAGACCCGGTGGCTCCGGCTGACTACATTTAGCTGGGAGACTCTGGGAAGGGGCCGGGAGGGCTGAGCCCGACTGAGGAGGGCTGTCAGGAGGTCTTGAGGGGAAGGGTCCGGCGATGGCCGAACCTCTGGGAGATCCGTGTGCCCCTGAGAAATCCCGTTACCGGAGATGAGCTTGTGAGGAGACCCCGGAGAGCCAGACAAACTCCCGGGGGGCAGTCGGACCCCTCTCGCCCAGTAGAGAGGGGATTCCCTTGCTCATACCCTCCCCTCATTCCTTCCGGGATCGCAGCCGGAGAAGCCCCGTGCACCAGGAGACGCGGCGAAAGCGCTTTCCCTTTCAGTCCCCACCGGGAGAAACCAGTTGGTGCTCTGCTGCTGGAACGGCAAGTAGTTAGGGTTTCTAGCACTTACTCTCATTTCCCTTTACTACGAAGCACTCTCCTCCGTCTCTCTAGAGAAATGTCTTTGGGACTTGGAGGTTTCCCTCCTAATTCTCAGACCCCCAAGAAATGTGTCTTAGTAATGAGGAGGACTCTTTGCTACTTCATTCCTTCCAGTATCTGGATGGAGGGCTGAATGTATATATTGATGTCTTCTCCCATCCTTTAGTAAGGGCTTTGAGGACTTCTCGATCCACATTGTTGGGGGATAAGAAAGAGGGAACAATGAATTGGGGATCTGACAAAATTCTTGTGACACCAACAAATCTGTAGAGGACTTTTCCTCCTATTTTCCTTCCTCTGTCCTCTAGAGGAAGCTTTTGCAGAAATCTTAGCATTAACGAGAGTTAAAGTGCCTTTCACTTTCCCTTTATTCCTCCTTCCAAGAAGAGGACCAAAAGAAACTGTCAGTCATTGAGAGTTTACATGCTGGCTTTGTGTAATGTGCTCATCGGTGATTAAGCAGTGAATCCTCATAACTCTGTTAGATAGCTATTTCTCTTATTCCCATCTTGTAGTTAGAGAAACTGAGGCTTGTCCAAAACCTTCCTGTTAAAAAGGGCAAAAGATTTATATGATTTGAGAGAAACCAGAGTATAAGCTGTGCTGTTAGTGAGTGATGGGGCTGGGTTTCAGAATCCAGTGTCTGACTTTGTAGTCCCTGCATAGCCTTGTTTGCTTGAAGCTGGAGCCACCTTCACCCCACTACCTTCACATAGAATAGAGCAAGTTCCTCCTTACCCTTTCTGTCACTTTCCATTCCTGCTTGGGGTATTAGGAAGCATTCCTAAAGAAAAAAGCAGCAGTTGTGGGGAGAGGGTGAGATTGGAATGAATCTTAATGTAGGAAAGCAGGGGACTAAAGGGAAGAGAAAAGTTGGAGGCAATAGTCATAGTAGTGGCTATTGAGTAGGAAGGCAGAATTGTCTGCAGAAACAAAGCTGTGGTAGGAGAGGATTTAAAAGAACAGGGTAGCATGTGCCCTGGTTTTGCGGTGGTATTGGGCAGGGAGTTTGTGGAGGATCTTAGGAGTTTGAGGGCAGTGAGGTTTGGATTGTATTATGAGGTCTTGGGAGAGGTACAAATGTGGCTGGGGAGACAGCTCTCTAGATTGAGCTTGAACATGAATTTTTTTGTGTGTGTGAGAGTGAGGTGGAGTGTGAAGGTGGATATTGGGAGAGGCAGTGGTGGGTACTTTTAGAAACTGCCTGGAGAAATTCTGAGGAGTTAGAATCAAGAAGGGTTTAATTTGGGGGAGATTTGAGAATTTGTGGGATTAGGAAAGAGAAACATCATTTACTTCATTGAGCCTGTTCTCTTATAACAGTTCACAGTTTAAAACTAGGAGAAATAATTCTGTTCATGGAATAAATTCAACTGCATTTGTTAGTGTTTGTCAACGTTTTGGATTGGTGCCAAGGAATATATAGTGGCTTGAGTGTGCAGCTGAATGCTGTTTGAGTGCTGAGTATGCTATTTACAGCTTTCTGGGGGTGTCATCCTTCTTGAATTCTTGGAAGGCAGCCTATATAACAAAACACTCTTACTTTTGTAGTTGATACTAGTTTAGCTTTCTGGATCAAAATGTTCATCTTTTTAGGGTACAAATATATACTATTAAAAATAAACATTTTTGTTGATGTGTTAGCTGTATAGAGTCAAGTGCACAGATTATTAGCATACAGCTTGATGGATTGTCACAAAGTGAGCACAGTTATATAACTACTACCCAGGTTAAGAAATGCAGAATTATGAACATTCCAGAAGTCGTTCTTGTGTTCTCTCCCTTTCCTTTTTCTCCAAAGGAACCACTTTGATTTCTAACACAAGAAATTAGTTTTTGCTGGTTCCAGAATTTTATGCATAATTTCAAAAATTTAAATAAATTGAAGAGTCAGTTATTTCCTTTAAAGCAACACTTTGAAAATTGTGCATGTCAATACATCCCATGCTAGCTGGCAGGATGTCCATATTTCTAAACAAATAAACAAACTTTGTTGATTTAGAACTTCCGTGTTAATTTCCGTGTTAGATTTCAGTGGTCCTCCAGCCTGCTTGAAGGTTGGTTTTCTCAGACTTGGCACCATCAACATTTGGAGCAGGGCAGAGGATATAAGATGTTTAGCTGCATCCCTGGACTCCGTCCATAAGACCAGCAGCACTTCCCCAATCCTGACAATAAAAAAATGTGTTCTCTTACAGCCACATGTCCTGTAGGGGGACAAAAGTACATCTGGTTAAGAACTGCTGTTCTAAGGCATATTTTTATTTTAGGATAGAGTATCCCTGCTATTTTATGCTTGTTTATTCCAACTTTATTAAGTCTCATTGATTGTAAAAGTGATTGTAGTGTTGAAAATGTTAATTTAATATATAACATGAATTCCAAAAATATTAGACTTTTCTTGCCTCATCTGCCTACAAGAGATTTGTTTTTATTCGCAAAACTATGTATAAGACCTAATCTATTTGTCTTATTTTAATTCACTTATCTTAAAAAAGGCACTGTGTAACCCCGGACCTTTGTCGTACATGTCTGAGTCCTAGCTGTAATGCAGATCAGCTCTCTGTTGGGTCAAGTGGGACTACTACTTGATCTTTGTTTCCCTGTGCTTCACTGTGCTCACACTTTAACTGTAATTTAAGCATGAAATAGTCATACATTTTGAAGACTCTTCTTGCTCTTTAATTTTTGGTTGAGGTTTGCAATTAACAGATGAATGAGTATAGGCTCATCTGAAGAATAACTCCCTTTACACCCTACATTTAGGAGTCTTGGGATAAAGATTTGTGTTTTGTGGTAGAGGCATTTGGTATGTTCGTAAAAGCTTAATTGAGAGAATTTCTTTCCAAAGACTTCCTCTTTTGGATATAGTTAACTTCATTTCTCTGATACTCAGTATCTCAGGAGGCTTTTTAGTGATCATTTAGTGACCCTTTTTGAAGGTCACATTTCAAGATTCAGTAAAAGGTTTGAACTCTTTTTTTTTTGGTACTGGGGATTGAACCCAGGGGCACTCCACCACTGAGCCACATCACCAGCCCTATTTTGTATTTTATTTAGAGACAGGGTCTCACTGAATTGCTTAGCACCTCGCTAAGTTGCTGAGGCTGGCTTTGAACTCGTGATCCTCCTGCCTCAGCCTCCCAAGTGCTGGGATTACAGGCGTGTGCCACCACGCCTGGCTTCTATATATTTTTGTTATTTAAATTTTCAGTTCTTTAATCATTATATTTTATCAGCTTCATGTTTATTTAGCATTTTCATGTGTTGCAAATTGTTCATGTCCTTAGCATTAATTTTTCTAATTGTTTGCTCATATTTTTCTTTAATTTGAAGAGTATTCTTTTCTTGTCCTTTTTTTTAAAGGGAGGTGGGTTAGGGCTATTAGTCTTTATGAATTTTTTTTTTTTGTAGTTGAAATGGACAGAATGCCTTTATTTGTTTATTTTCATGTGGTGCTAAGGATTGAACCCAGTGCCTCACACATGCTAGGCAAGCACCCTGCCACTGAACCAAAACCCCACCCCTGAACCGTGAATTTTAAAAATCAGACTTTTTTTAAAAACAGTTTGAGATCTACAGAAAAATTGAGAAGATAGTATGGCAAGTCCCCAGTTGGGTGTACCTTACACCCAATTTTCCCTTTTCTTAACATCTTCCATTAATATGGTACTTTTGTTATAATTAATGAACTAATATTAATATGTTATTAACACGTTCATAGTTTATTCAGGTTTCCTTAGTTTAAAAATTATGATAAAATTTACATAAAATCTACAATTTTCCATTTTCATATGTTTTTAAAAAATTTTTTGCAGTACTACAAATTGAACCCAAGGTCTCACTATGCTTGGTAAGCACTGTACCTGAGTTTCATCCCAAGCTCTTTTATTTTTAATTTTTGAAACAAGGTCTCATTAAGTTGCCAAGACTGGTTTCAAACTTTGATGCCTCTGCCTCAGCCTCCTGAGTAGCTGGAATTATAGGTGTGTACCACCATGCCTGACTTGCCATTTTAATAATTTTAAGTGTATAATTCAATGGCATTAAGAACATGCTCAGTATTATACATCCATCACTACTAATCATCTTTAGAACTTTTCTTATTGTCCCAAACAGAAACTGTATACCCAGTAAGCTACTGCCCATTCTCCCTTCCCACCAGCCCTTGGTAAACTCTGTTCTACTTTTTCTTCTAGGTTCCTCAAATAAGTGGAATCTTTTTTTTTTCTTTTGCTACAGGGAATTGAACCTAGGGGCACTTAACCACTGGGCCACATCCGCAGATCTTATTTTTTAATTTCAGGATGGATCTTGCTAAGTTGCTGAGAGTCTTACTAGGTTGCTGAGGCAGACCTTGAACATGTGATCCTCCTGAGTTGCTAGAATCAGGTGTGCACCACTGTGCCTGGCTGATATTTTTTTCTTAGACTGGTTCTGTGGGCTTTTAGGAGCAAGGCTTCAGAGATAAAGTGCTATTTTCATTATATCAAATGTATATACTATTAACATGATTTATCACTATTGGTATTAACTTTCTTCATCATCAGCTGAGGTAATGTATGATAGTAAAAACTGTTTTCTTCTCTTATGCCTTCAACACAACACCTCTGACACCAGATATGTGTGGGTTTTGTTCCCCATATACCAAGCCTTTCTCCAGTGGATACCAATGAGGTGTCCCATAATTCAGTTCAGTTCTTACTATTTAGTATCATATTCCATAACTTAAAGACTCAGTCCCCCACTTCAGATGCCAGTCTTAAGTCTGGGCTTCCAGAACTTCTGAGGAACTGGCATAAATTGAAGCTTCCCCTGGTCCCCTCCTTCATTTTCAACATTTGCTAGAGTGGCTCAGAACTCAGGAAGGGATATTGCTTCAGTTTACTGGTTTATCATAAAGTATTACAAAGGGTATAGAGCATCAGGCAGATGGAAGACACACATAGGGAACAGCATGGGGAAGTGAGCCAGAGCTGTTGCACCCTCCCACCCTTCATGTGTTCAGCAACCTTAAAGTTCTGAGATTTTTTTTTTTTTAGTAGAGGTTTTATCACATAGGCACAATGGATTATTTCCTCAGTCTCTAGCCCCTCTCTCCTTCCTGGTGGGAGTGGGCCTGAAAGTTCCACGTTTCTTCTGATCATGCCTAGTCTTTCTGGTGATCCATAATGATCCAGGAGCCTACTAAGAGTCGCCATATCTGGACAAAGATGGTCCTATCACCCAGGAAATGCCAAGGTGATCTGTGTTAGGAACCAGGGTCAACCACCAAATATTAGTAGAACATATTTTCCTAGCACCTCTGTTGCTCAGGAAATTAGAAGGGAGTTTTAGGAGTTATGTGCTAGGGCAGGTGATGAAGACCAGTGTGTGTTTCTTATCAATCACAGTACATAAGGAGTGTGTGTCCAGTTGCTCTGTCATATATTTACTCATCGCACCTTACCACTCCCTGCTGTGATCTGGAAGGAAGTCACTATGTATAGCCTACATTTAAGGAGCAGACATTTATTTATTTGTGCTCCCTGTCCTTTTTTTTTTTTTTTTTTTTTTTTTTAATCCTGGGGATTGAACCCAAGGGCACTTTACCATTGAGCTACATCACTAGTCCTTTTTTTATTATGAGACTAGGTCTCAGTAAGTTACTGAGGGGCTCAATGAGTTGGTTGAGGCTGCCCTGAAATTTGCGATCCTCCTGCACCAGTCTCCTGAATTGCTGGGATTACAGGAGTACGACTACTGTGCCTAGCTGGAACACAGAGTATCTGCATGGGAGGTTTATATCAGTAACCACTTTTCTTTTTTCAGATAAGAAATCTAAGGTCTAGGTAACTTTCCTAAAGTCAAGAGAGCACATAGGGACTGCAATCTTGTCTTGTGTTCCCCTTTGCTGTAGGCAACTATTCTTTGTAGGGTTCTGCTGAAAAGTTTTGTTACCTCAGGTTTGGGACCATTGTGCTTTATATTTTAATTCCCACAGCATCTACATCTAGCACTGTGCTGATTATGGCATATATTTATTTATTTGTTTGTTTGTTTGTTTGTTTTGGGGTACTGGGTATTGAACTCAGGGGCACTCGATCACTGAGCCACATCCCCAGCCCTATTTTTTTTTTTTTTTTTGGGGAACCAGGGATTGAACTCAGGGACACTCGGCCACTGAGTCACATCCCCAGCCCTATTTTGTATTTTATTTAGAGACAGGGTCTCACTGAGTTGCTTAGGGCCTCGTTAAGTTGCTGAGGCTGGCTTTGAACTTGTGATCCTCCTGACAGCCTCCCAAGTGGCTTGGATTACAGGCGTGCGCCACCACGCCCGGCGGTATTTTGTATTTTATTTAGAGACAGGGTCTCACTGAGTTGCTTAGTGCCTCGCTTTTGCTGAGGCTGTCCTTGAACTTATGATCCTCCTGTCTCATCCTCTTGAGCAGCTGGGATTACAGGCATGTGCCAGTGTGCCCGGCTATTTTTATTTTTCGCATGTGGGTTTTCTCTTAAAGGACTTTATATCCTAAAGAGAAAAAAAGAAAAGATTAGATTGAATGGGATTAAAACACATATAGGAACAAAATGATAGAAGTGCAGAAGCAGATATAAAGCTTAATTTAGCTATACATGACATGTATTTTCCCTTTATATGTTTGTGTTTAATTTAGGTTTCTTAAAGTCTAATTATCCATTTTTTGTTTTTTAAAACTGTGTATTGGTAAGGCCACCAAAGGCGGAGAGGAATCTGTATCTTATTGGGAACACATGCCCCACGCAGCACAGTACCATGCCATGTACAGTTTATTCCTTCCACAAATGTTTATCAAGCCCCTTGTGACACACACACACAAAAATGCAAAATGCAGTATATAGTTTTGTGTCTGTAAAATGAAATGACAACAGTTTTCAGCAGCTTAGGCTTTTATGAATACAACTATGGGGAAACTTTGGAAACTTAAGATATTAACATCCTAAAATTATTATTTTAATATGACAAAATACCATCAGGAATTTGTGTTTTTTCCTCTTTGTTTTTGTTTTTACTTTCTTTTGTTTTTCTCTTGAAAATGTTTAGTTGTCATTTGAAAGGAAAAGCTGTGTTCTTATTTAGTGTTTACTGAAAAATTTCTCCACAGGATCACAATTCTTAACTTTGTGGCAGAAAATTCAGAAGTGAAACTGACTGGAAATAGAGCAAGAGCAGAATTGAAACTAAGTTGGGCCTGAAGTGTGTGATAAAATGAAAAAATTAGATTTTCATAGTTTCCAAATGTGCATGTATTTTTGATAAGCTGTTTATTTTTACCTGTCAGACATTATTGCTGGAGAGAACAAGAAATATTTGTCATTTTTAAGTCATTGAAATGTGTGCAGCTATAAACCAGAGGTGTTTTATAATAATTAAAGACATCTATTTTAAGATGGATTGAAATATTTAGGTATTATACTTTGTTTTAGATTTAATGACATTGGTAATGTCTTGCACTGTTCATAGTTAAATTTTTTCAGTGTTTGCATCGTGGCAGTTTGAGGAACACACGGAGAATGAAAAACTTGTTGGAATTTTTTATTTGTAGTAGACTTTCTTGTTTTATTATCACATAACCGTGTTTTTTTACTTCAAGATGAAAACATGAATTTTGAATCATGGAATTTTACAGATGCAAAGTCTGAAGTCCTCAGATGTGAAACTATTTCCCTGGCTGGTCCATTTGTTTATTTCTGACATCAAGGACTTTGTGAAGAGTATTAGTTTAACAGATCTGCATCGTCTTCTTGTTCTTGCTTGTGGCAAGAACATGAAATGACTAGAACCTGTGTCTCATGAGCAGTTCCACTGTGCTTGCCTGGGTGTGTGGAGAACTTGTTTTGTAAATTTCTCTCTGTGCTTTGAAACGGTAATCCCCATAGCTTGCTAGAATTAAAATGGGGTAGAGGCTACTCAGATCCACTCTCATACCCACATTTCATGGTGTGAATTAGAGTGAAACTTTGGAATATCCCTCTGGAGTTTGAGTGATCAGTCTTCCTGTTTTGGCCCTGGGTATTTACCATGCCTCTCCTTTTTTGAACATTCTTAAGAACTCGTGAATCTCTACCTCTTTAAGTTTCTGAAACAGTAACCTCTAATGATTTTAGGATTTTTTGATTACAGGAATTTTAGAGTATTTGGTGATGATTGATGTAGATTCTACTTAGTAGTGGTGTTATTAGACATTTTACTTATTCATTCTTTGTGAAAACTCTAGTAAAGTGTATTCGATTAGAAGCCAAGACAGAAAATGCTAAAGTTGGTGGTCTACTGGACTATCTGGCATTTTTTCTTACCATGGTACATGGTATTTAGAATATCCTAAAAGATGCAGTCAGACTTTTTTTTTTTTTTAAATAAAGAGAAGTATTAGGAAGCTCAAACTAGCCCCTACTTTTAGCTTTTGTTGGTAGACTCTTGAGTAAGAAAAAAGGGAAGATGTAAAAGTAAAAGTGGGTATCAGACTTGGATCTATATTTTTCCAGAAAAACTTGTTTTTTTTAACGTGACAGTACTTTTTGTGACTAAGGGTTTATCTTTGAACTGTAAGTAATTCAAGTTCATGTTAGCTTATGTTAAAATGAATTCTAAGCACAGAGTAGGGTAAGCTACTGAGGTAGCTTTATGCAACAGATACTTATTTTTTTAAAATTTTTTTAGTTGATGATGGATCTTTATTTTACTTGTTTATATGGTGCTGAGAGTTGAACCTGGTGCCTCCCACATGCTAAGCAAGCGCTACACCACTGAGCCCCAGCCCCAGCCCCAACAGATACTTATTAAAGTCCCTTTGAATTTGTTAGGCACAGGATTCTGTATCTCGTTTCTGAGGATATGAATTATTTCCTTCCTCAATTCCAATCATTCTTTTGTATCAGAGCCAATCCAGAAAGTTAAACCTTTTAAAATGCAAAATGAAAACTGTCTTATTTAGAATAATGAAAATCTGATTTTTTAACATTGTTTCTTTTAATGTAAAGAAGAATGAATGTTCTCAAGAAAATTGGTACTACCTTTATCCACTAAAATGTACCTAGCAACCTGAAGAAAGCTTTCTAATTTTTGGTTCAGAAAGCAGATTACCAAGCACAGTAGGCAAATGGGCTCATTACAGGTCAAGTGTATTTTACAGGAATGTACTCATCATAAGATAGAATTTGTACCATTATAGGCACAAATAGTAGGGATTTCAGACTTCTTTTCATCAATTGACTGAATGGAGTTTATTCTACATGGAACGTGTTTAATATAAATAGACAAAGAGTAGCTGCCCTAGAATATCACTCTGGAGTGATAGTCATAAATTTCTATCAAAAGACATCTGTGTGATGAATAGATGGGGACATTGTAGAGTTGCAGAATTTCTTTCTTTTTTATTTTTATTTTTTTTGGTACTGGGGATTTAACCCAGGGGTATTCGATCACTGAGTCCCCAGCCCTATTTTGTATTTTATTTAGAGACAGGGTCTCACTGAGTTGCTTAGGACCTCGCTAAATTGCTGAGGCTGGCTTTGAACTTGCGATCCTCCTGTCTCAGCCTTCCAAGTCCTGGGATTACAGGCCTCCCAAGTGCTGGGATTACAGGTCTTTTTAAAATATATACTTTTTAGTTGTAGGTGGACATAGTTCCTTTATTTTATTTTTATGTGGTGATAAGGATCAACCCAGTGCCTCATGCATGCTGGGCAAGTGCTCTACCACTGAGCCACAACCCCAGCCTAGAATTCTTTATTTTTTTGTGGCATTGGAGATTGAACCCAGGGGCATTCTACACTCTTTTATTGCTCTTTTATGGCTCTTTTTTTTTTTTTTTTTTTTTTTTGAGACAGGGTCTTGCTGAGTGACTGAGTCTGGCCTCATACTTTAAATCTTCTTGCCTCAGCTTCCCAAGTTGCTGGGATCAAAGGCGTGTGCCACTTTGCCCGGCACAGATTTTACTTGCACATTAACTGCATTTTTACTGAATGCTTTTTTTTTTTTTTTTCTTTTTTGGTACTGGGGATTGAACTCAGTTGCACTTGACCACTGAGCCACTTCCCCAGCCCAATTTTTTATTTTATTTAGAGCCAGGGTCTCACTGAGTTGCTTGGTGCCTCACTTTTGCTAAGGCTGGCTTTAAACTCCCAATCGTCTTGACTCAGCTTCCTGAGCCACCAGGATTACAGGCTTGCACCACCGTGCCCGGCTTATTGAGTGCATTTTTGATATACAAACTCGACTATTTTAAAACTACTTGAATACTACTGAACCATTAGAAAGTTGCTTCTCGCTGGTCATAGTGGGGCATGTCTGTAATCCCAGCAGCTTGAGGCTGAGGCAGGATGATGGCAATGAATCAAAGCCAGCCTCAGCAATTTGACAAGGCCCTAAGCAACTAAGTGAGACCCTATCTCAAAATAAAAAATAATAAAAAAGGCTGGGGATGTGTCTCAGTGGTTAAGTGCCCCTGGTTTGATCCCTGGTACCCTCCACCCCCCCCCCCCCCCCAAAAAAAAAGAAAGTTGCTTTTCATGTACACCTAGATATTAACATTTTTGTGGATAAAATCTATCACTCTTCTTACAGACATTTTTCTATTCACAGGGTATGCTATAAGGACCAATGTAATTGCAGGATGCTTTAGTTTGGATAACTTCCCCCAAAGACCTATGTGTTAAAAGCTTGGTTGCCAACCCATGATATTGAACCTTTAGGAGGTAAGGCCTACTGAAAGGAACTTAAGTCATTGGGGCATGCTTTTGAAGGGAATATTGTGACCCCAACTCTTCCTCTTTTTCACTTTCTGGTGGCCATGAGGTGAGCAGCTTCTTCTACCATGCCTTCCCACTGTGATACACTGCCAAGCCGCAGGTTCAAACGCAGTAGGCCAACCAACCAAAACTATTAGCTGAAATAAACCTTTTTTTTTTAAGTTTGTTTATCTCATGTATTTATTACAGTAATGGAAAGCTGACAAAGATAAAGGACTTATTCTAGCAAAACTTTATAGACACAAATTTTTAATTTTTATGTGCTATGAAATATTCTTTTCATTTTTTTATCTACTTTAAACCCTAAATAAAAACATTATTATCTTGTAGGACATACAAAAACAGGTAGCATCTTTGGAATGATAGTTTGTTGACTCCTGAGATAGATTATAAACAAGTAACAATATAATTTCAGGCGTTGTAAAAAAAAAAAGTTTGTTATACCAGAATTGGTTTGAACCTAGGGCCTTGTGCATGCTGGCGAGCACTCTACCAACTGAGCTATATCCCCACAAGGCCTCTTTAACAAATTTAGGAAATACCAGATTAAAAAAGTCAATCTCTCTCTCTCTCTGTCTCTGTCTCTCTCTCTCTCTCTCTCTGCAGGTTACCCCAACCTTTAAATTGCTGGGATGGGATTGGGATCAGGTACTAATATGAAGTATTTCCCAAATTTATTTGTTTATAGAACTCTTTTTCTATGAAATACTTAGGGAATGGTTTTTCCTAAACTTTTTTTGGGGGAAGCAGGAAGCTACTATATATAACCAACTGACCACAAAGTAAGCAAAGACTTGTGAATTCAGAAGGTGCCACAAAATTGTGCAAAATGCATGGATTTCCTTTTTTTTTTTTTTCATAGTACACAAATGGAGTACACCTTTTCATTTCTTTGGTTGTACACAATGTAGTCACACCATTTGTGTAATCATACATGTACCTAGGGTAATGATGTTTGTCTCATTCCACCATTTTTCCTTTCCGCCACTCCTTTCCCTCCCCTCATTTCCCTCTACACAAAGTTCCTCCATTCTTCCCTTAGGCACCCTCCCACCTCTTGTGTAGCAACATCCACTTATCAGAGAAAACATTTGACCTTTGGTTTTTTGGGATTTGCTTATTTCACTTAGCATGATATTCTCCAGCTCCCTCCATTTACCTGCAGATGCCATAATTTTATTCTTCTTTATGGCTGAGTATTATTCCATTTTTGTATATATACCACAGTTTCTTTATCCGCATGAATTTACTTTATAGGATATCTCCTAGGCTTTCACTCAGAACTTGTATACTTTTTACTTGTAGAAATTATTCGAGCAAATTTAGTTATTAGATATTTCAAGTACCAGAAGACTAAAAGCAAATGACTAGGAGGACAAGAGGTTCTAGACAGGCAGGAAAACAAATAATGAAAGTGGAGTCATGAAAGTTCTGTGTCAAAACACCTTATAGCCTTAGAGCCTTGGTAGGTTTCAAACACAAATTCTGCCTGAAATCAGCATACTAAAGCTTAATACTTTTTAGTGACTTGTACCTTCTTAATGAATTATTTGGAGCTTGATATTTGCAATTGAATTCTTTCTTGCAGAAGAGGAAGTTGATGTATGTACAGAAGGAAACTGTTTTTCATAGTGTGAATAGTAGCTTTACTGCAATAAATGAAGGATGTGGAAAAGAACCAGGTGCCAGAGATACTGTGAAGAAAGAATTGATGGATCTGGATGGTTGATTAGAATGGGGTTGGAACATGAAGATCTGAAAGGCAAAGATATCTCATAGGTTTCAAGCCGTGTGTCTGGGAAGCGAACACATGATGTAAGGAGTCCAGGAGCTCAGACCTGAGTTCAGTTCTTGGTTTTGCTGCTTATTAACAGTGTGAACATGAGTAGGTAGCTTTACATAGGGCCTCAATTTTGTTAACTAAAAAATAAACAAGATGGCTTAGATCACTGCTCCTTAAACTTAAAATGTGTGTATAAATTATCTTTCATCTTGTTAAAATACAGATTTTGCTTATGTAAATCTGTTCAGGGACCTGAAATTCTCTGTTTTTAATACATTCCCAGGTGATGCAGAGCAGCAAAAGCATAGATGACCTTCAGGGTCCTTTCCAGTTCTGCAGTTCTATTTATTGAATGTTTCTACTTCAGAAATGTTTTGCCTTTCTGACTTTCTTACCTCTATTAAGATAGATGAATTCTAAATCTGTCTCTTTGCTTCAAATTAGAAATACCAAAATCAATTCATCATTTCCACTGATAACCACATCCCTCTCTTGACATTCTTATTTCTGTTTATAAAGTACTTATTCTTAAAGTATTTATGTTTATAAGGTATTTTCTAGTTTTTAGGAGAGCTTTTATATCCATTATTTCATTTGGTCTCTGCTATAACCCACAGAGGTAAGCAAGTAGAAACATCTCTTTTTTATGGAAAGGGAAACAGTATGAGGTTTGCCCACTAGTGAGTGGTAGAACTGTCGTAAAGTTAGGGTTCTTAACTCCAGTTGGTGCTCTTAACATTATATCACACTGCTACAGGGAATGGCTGTCACATATACCTGTTTAACAGTTTGGCGTCATCTCTCTTTTTTTGAAAATGTAAATTTAGTTTTATTTAAAAATGATATATTCCTATGATTCATGATTCAGAAGGCATATAAAGGATATAAGGGAATAGTCTCTTGAATCTCGTGGGACAAGTAGTCTTACCAATTATAGTTTATGCCTCTCCAGTAATTACATAATTATATTCTCTTTTTCCCTTTGAAACACAAATGACAATATGCTTTACACCCTGATTGTACAAACTGTAATTAAAAAAAACAACAATCAATAATATATTTTTGGAGATTGTTCTACAACAGTGCTCAAAGAGCTGCCTCTCTATTCTTTATGGCCACATAGTATTTCACTGTAGTATAGACTATCACTATGCCCCTAATGATGGACAAATTACAGTGTTTGATAATATAAGCAATATTTCATTACATGAGTTTGTCAGCTTCATGTTACCATAATATATACTTGAGACAATCAACTTATAAAGAGAAAAGTTTTATTTTTGCTGGCAGTTTTGGAGATTTCAGTCCATGGTCTGTTGACACTATTGCTTTTGGACCTGTGGTATGCCTTGGGGAATGATGGGGAGCAATAGGCCATAGTGGAGACCATCACCTCATGGCTGGGACTCAAGAGAGGAAAAGGAAGGGCTGGTATTCCTCTGTTCTCTTCAAGTGCAAGTCCCCAGTGACCTCCCCTAGGCCCTACTTAGTGTTACCCCTGTATGCTAATTAGCACCACTCTGAGAAACAAACCTTTAATACATGGGCCTTTGGAAGACATTTAAGATCTCAACTACAGTACTATATCATATTACATATCTGGGTATATTAGCACAAATGCAGAAGTAGAATTATTGGATCAAAGAATATTCACATTTGTAATTTTGGTTGCTATTGTGAGATTTGCCATCATACAGGTTGGACTAATTACATTCTTTTCAGCATAGTGCCTGTTTTGTCATTGCCTTTCCTCAGAATAGGTTATCAGACTTTTTGGTCTGTCAGTTTTAGTTGCTTTTTTTCCCCCTTTTAAATAAGGAGCATTCTTTGATGTTTAAAAGCTTTTATGTGTCCTTTTCTGTGAATTATCTGTTAGTATTCTTTGCCACTTTTTTATGTTGGGTTGCCATACTTCTTACTGATTTCTCAGAATTCTTTATCATTTATTGAAATTTTCTTTGTTTTGTGAATTAAATTTTTTCTTGGTCTGTTTATTCCTTTGAATAATATTACAGCATTTTATGTAGTAGCATTTTCATAGTTTTATATCTTGTGTCATTCTTAGACATTTGAGGTTATAAAATAACTCCTGGTTTTTTGGAGGACTTTTGTGCTTTAATTGTTGACATTTAAATATTCATTTGATTTTTAAAAAAAATTAAATTGAAAAGACTTTAGGTGATACATACAAACAAAAATTTACAAGTTTATGGGATACCAATTGATATTTTGATACATGTACAAGTTGTATAATATTTAAATTAGGGCAAATATGTCTATTTCCTCAAACTTTTGTCATTTTTTTATGGTGAAAACATTCACACTCTTTTTCTTCTAGCTTTTCAAAATATATAATGCATTCTTTTTTTAAAAACATTTTTGTTGTTGTAGTGGAAGCAACACCTTTATTTTATTTATTTATTTTTATGTGGTGCTGAGGATCCAACCCAGTGCCTCACACGTGGGAGGCAAGCACTCCACCACTGAGCTACAACCCCTGCCCTATAAGACATTCTTGATATCTATAGCCCTCTGCTGTGCAGTAGTTCACTGGAACTTATCTTATCCAACTGTATACCTTTTTAAAGCCTTCTGAAATTTGATATAGGTGTGTGGGTTTTTGTTGTTGTTGTTTTGATGACTGCCCTATTTCCCTAACATCTTATTGATTAGTTCTCATTTCCCGAGGGCTCATCTTTGATTCCTTTTTCTCTTTTATCTGTTTTCTTCATCCCCAAGCATATCCATTATCTATAATTAGTAACTCCATTAAGCTTGGTTTTTCTTTAGGCTCTAATATGTTATCCTTTCTTTCTGTTTATATTGTTATTACTTTAAAACTTCGTTTATTATGGAAATTGCAATGTATATTGATTATATATACATTTATGTACAATATATATTGCTATGTCCATGTATGTTGAAATGAATATCTTATAAATATGGGGAGAGAGAGATATTAAGAGATGAATATAATGAACTCCCAGGAACCTATTACCTGACCTCAATAATTATTGCCTCATGTTATTTGTTTAATTTACGCCCTACCTACTTGTCCTCCCCCACCCACAATTATTTTGAAGCAAATCCAGGGGGTAATACTACTCTTAACACTTGGACCACTAATATCTGTCTTCTGTCTCCCTTTTGTTATACTCTATGGGTAGGTCATCCTGTGCTTAACACTGTGTCTTTCTTCTTTGGTGTTATATTTCTAAATACTGCTGGACACTGTTATCTAAAATTTATTCTTTTTATATGCACAAACTCACATTCTTTAGTAAGGTTACATATTGTGAAATTAGGGGATACCATGTTTGTATCCCCAGAGTTCTCAACATAGTCTGTGCAGGAAATGCCAACAAGATAGGAGAAAGAAGAGAGCAAGAGAGGGTGAGGGAGAAACCACACAGAGTTGTCCTGGATGTCACTCCAAAGGCCTGTTTCTTAGCAGCTTGGAGGGAAAATGGAAGAAAAGGGCAAGTTCATACCTTTCACTGAGATTGGGGGTAAACAGGACAGAGGTAAGAATGTGTAACAAAGGGTAGAGAGTTCAGAGGTGTATTTTATCTTTTCCTGTGGAGAAGCCTGTTTTATAATTTAGTAGTGTTCAGTAAATGCATATTCCTGAGCTAAAATAAAGTTGAGGAAGAAAAAAGCATGTTAAAATAGAGGCTTTAGTTCCAAGGTTGTATAATTTGTGCCAGAGAAAGGTCTCATTTAGGAACAAGGACTATAAAATATTTCATGAGAGATTAGTGTTGTTGGATTGTTTGTTTAAATCTGTAACATTGACTGTTGGCACTCTTTATTTATAGCCAATAGCACCAAGCATTAGTTTTTAAAGCATTCTTATTTCAAAACTTCTCACAGTAAGTTTTTCAGGTAGGATCAAAGGATTAGGAAAAAATAGGTGATGGAGGGTTCTATAATATAAAAGGCTTTTATGTTTTTTTAAAAAATGCTGACTTGAATTTATCAAGCTTAAATTCTTGGCTCAATAATTCAGTGTTTACCTTCTGTGGAAAGCTAATTTTCTCCTAGGTGTGCTTTTGTCCCTCCCTAAATGTTATAACAAAGTAATAGTAACTTGAATTTGCCTGAAATACCCTGAGCCATTCATACCTGCCATTCATACCTGCCATTCATACCATTCATACCTGCCATTGTCCCTAGGTTGAGAATAAGTGCCTAAACGAAAAAACAAATGAAGCTGGGAGTTCAGTGTATGAATGAGAGAAGGTGTCCAGGACAAGTTTGACTACATTTCAAAAGCAAACACTGTTTCAAAAAATTATCTCATAACATCTGTGATTATATATATCAGGGATCAGCACACTGAGGCTAACAGTGGCTGGTTTTTCTAACAACTAATGAGCCAAGACTGGTTTTTACATTGTTAAAGGCTTGTAAGTAAATAAAAAAAATATGAAGACAGACTGGATTTGCCCTGAGAAAGCTCAAAGTACTTACTCTTCAACCTTTTCAAGTTTGTCAACCCCTGATCTATATTATTTAGGGAATATAGCAATTTTTCTTTCTGTGAATATTTAAATAGCTTGCTCTTTTGTGTTTCATACCGGCACTTTTAATGGCCTTTTAAAAATTGTTATATGGTTTTCTATTACGTGAACATATCACCATTAAAGAGTGGTTATTGAGTTTAGTTTTTTATAGCATACTGGAATAAACAAATTTGTGTACATTTTTGTGACTTAGAGAATTGCTTGGTCAAGTATTATATACATTTAAAAATTTTGTAATTGTTGCTAAATTGCCCTTGCTCCAAATTGAACCAGTTTGTTTTCCCCAGTACTGTTTTCTTTCCTTGTGTCTGTCCTGACAGACTAAAATATGGTAGTTCATTTAATCAGATAGCTTTCTTCTGCTGTGTAACAAATAAAAAATGTAGTGGCTTAAAACAACATCATTTATTTTGCACATGACTGTGCAATTTGGTTTGGACTTGTTAGGAACAACTTGTCTCTGTTTACTTTACTGTCGCTTTTGGAGGCTCAGAGACTCAGGGGCATGGTCACTTACATGTCTGGCTATCTCCTAGGATCAGCTGGGGTTGTGGAGAACATCTGTGAGGTCCTTTCCATCTGACTGCTTGTTTCCACACAATATAGTCACCGGGTTTCAAGGAAGAGTACACTAGGAGGATCAAGTGCAGGCCATATCAGCTTTTATGATTTAGCCTCAGAAGTCGCATTCAGTCATTTCTGCCACAATTACAGATCTGCCCACATTTAAGTGGGAGGGAACACATACCTCACTTGTTGGTACAGGAGTGGCAACATCAACATTGTAAGAGAACATGTGAGATGGGATGTATTGGTACAAACATGTTTGGAAACTATAGATGCCACAAGGTAGAATATTTTCATGTGTGTAACTTTAATTATGGTTGTGATTATATTTTTTTCCATGTGTTCATTGACCATTTCCATTTCTTTTCCTATGACCTGCCTTTTCATATCCTTTGCCCCCTTCCCCACCTTTTTTATTGTGCATTATAGTTGTACATAATGGCGAGATTTGTTGTTACATGCACACAGTTTTAACAATGTAATTTGGCCAATATCATTCTCCCTTTACTTCCCCGCTCCCTCCCCTCACCCCTTCCCCAAACCAAACCAAACCAAACCAAACCAAAATGAGATATATCTTTGTACCTTTCCACTAAGTTTGAATGTTACACTTCATCTAGTAACCTGCCCTATGGGACAAATCCTTAGCAGTTACTGTTAAGTCCTATCCATATTTGTAATCATTGACAGTTCCATAAGGATGGGCTAGTGTTTTTTATTGTAATATTCATTTTAGGTATGATTTGATCCAGAGACTTAAATGGTATCTGCAGGACTAAATTCCATGTTTGACTTTGTTTTCTTCCTCATTGGTTTCATTTCTTTGGTTTCTCTGTGATGGAAAGATGGCTGCTAGTATCTCTAACCCTGTGTCCTTCCAGGCTCAGGGCCAGTGGGGTGGATGGAGGGTGGATGAGGATGGGATGGTGGAAAAAAACTATTAATACAATTCCTAGCCCTCATGTATTACATATAATGATCAGGGAAATGGAATGTGCTGATTGGCCTGATCTGAATCACATGAATATCCCTGATGCTGGTGCTCCAGTTCTGCAGGACTGATAGTGGGATGGAGGTTCTACAAAGGAAGATCTGTTTATTTGTTTATTTGTTTTTACCAGAATAGATGCTTGGCAGGCCAAAGCAAGTAAGCAAACAAACCAACAAACACAAAAAGCAAACCAAAAATTTTCATGTAGACAACTATTAAATTATAAAGCAGCTTTCTAAGAAAATTAGTAGTTAACAAGAAAAGTAACTATTTTAGGTTCTTTTTCTAAAGAATTGATTTATAATCCTGCTAATGAGTGATTCTTATTTTCTTGCTGAAGGACATGTTTCAAATTTACTGTGTATGCCACTTAAGTTTTGTATTGGAACACACACACACACACACACACACACACACACATTTTTTGTGGTACTAAAGTTTGAATCCAGCCCTTTTGATTTTTATTTTGAAACAGGGTTTTACTGAGCTGCCCACGTGGGCCTTGAACTTGCCCTCTTCCTACCTCACCCTCCTAAATAGCTGGGATTATAGGTGTGGGGCACCAACCCCACCAAATTTATATTTTAAAGATTTTTTAGAAGTTCAGGGGTTGGGGATGTGGTTCCGTGGTAAAACACTTGCCTAACATGTGTAAGGCCCTGAGTTTGATTCCCAGCATTGCCAAAAGAAAAAAAAAAAAAAAGTTAAAGAGCTTTAGGGTCACACTGTCTTTTTGCCCACTGCTAATCAGGTTTTCAAGTTGTGCTCTCATTCCATCAATTCTTCCCCCAAATCAAAGCTGGGTGTTTTAATTTTATGTTTTTAATCTCATACAGCATGCTTTGTAGATAGTATTTTAAAGATTTTAAAACTATGTTAATTCAACTTAAAAATCAGAATTTCCTGATTAGTTGTGGGGATGGATGTTATTAGACCACAACTCAGCTGCCTAAAGAGAGACCACTGTAGAATGACGCACAAGGAGTATTTAATAATCTTGAAAGAAATGGAGTAAAGCATTTAAGGAAGTGTTAGGAGATTGCTGCTAAGGAAAACTGCATGGAATGTTATGTTAAAGAGTAATTCCAAAGTCTGTATAAATTTTAATTATTCAGAATATTTCTACCTTCATGAGATAGTGAAACAATTTAGAACACAGGACAGTTTGGTTTTAACCATCTATGAATGGACCACTTGAAGAGATGACCTGGTATTTAATTCTATTTAGAGAAGGTCACAAGCATTGTGCTTATGTTAGATACTGCTGCCAGCCCATGGAGTACCACTATACTTTATACTCTTGGTACTGGAGTACCTCAAATATATGTGAGTCCTAAGGATTTGTGCTAGTCCAGAAGACTTTTGAGGCTTGACAACAGGTTCAGTTCTTAGGTCTTTTCTTAGATTTGAAGTGCTCTGTGTTCTCCCACCATTTGGTAGATGGGCATCAGATTCCTTTAAGGATTCTGCAACACCATTACAAAGCCTAAGTTTATCAGTTTCTTCTTCTTCTTTTTTTTTTTTTTTTTTGGGTACTATGGTTTGAACCCAGGGGCACTCGGCCACTGAGCCACATCTCCAGACCTATTTTGTATTTTATTTAGAGACAGGGTCTCACTGAGTTGCTTAGGGCATCGCTAAGTTGCTAAGGCTGGCTTTGAATGAGATCCTCCTGCCTCAGCCTCCCAAGTGCTGGGATTACAGGTGTGCACCACTGCGCCCGGCTTCTTCGTTCATAGATGAATGCTTTTGGCATTGTATCTGAAAAGTCATTGCCAAACCTAAGGTTACCTAGATTTTCTTCTTAGTTATCTTCTAGGAATTTTATAGTTTTGCATTTTACATTGAACTCTATAGTCTATTTTTAGTAAAATATTATGAAAGGTGTAAGATCTATGTCTAGATTTATTTTTTCCTTGCATGTGGATGTCCAATTTCAGCACCTTTTGTTGAATAGACTTTCTTCAATGAATTTATTGCCTTTGAGCCTTCATCAAAAAACAGGTGATTATATTAGTGTGAGTTTGTGTCTAGCCTCTCTATTCTGTTCCATTGATCTATTTTTGTCTTCTTTTGCCAATACCACACTTTTTTGAATATTGTAGCTTTATAGCAGTGTCACTTCTTTTACTTTGTTTTTCTTGATATTGTATTGGTTATTGCTTTTTTAAAACCCCTCCCTGCACTTGGAATATTCCTCTATGTATTGAAATCTTAGTCGATAGTTTTCATCAGAGCTTTGCAGTTTTCTTCATTTTGATCTTGTACACATTTTGTTATATTCATGTCTAAGAATTTCTTTTTTGGCTGCTCAATTTTTTGAAAAAATTTTTTAGATGTTGATAGACCTTTGTTTTATTCATTTATTTTTATGTGGTGCTGAGAATTGAACCCAGTGCCTCACACATGCTAGGCAAGTGCTCTACCACTGATCCACAAGCCCGGCCCTCAAATAATATTTATTTTAAATTTAAGTTTTTAAATTTTTTGTTTTGGTTAGTGCTTGGGAATCAAACCCAGTGCCTTGTGCATGTTAGGGAAATGCTGTAGCACTGAGCTACATCCCCAGTTTAAATTTAGTATTATTTGGGTCTCGATCCAAGTATGCATATTTATGTAAATTAATAAATGTTTAGATATAAAAAATAACTAGAAACAAAGAAAGGTATAAATGAGTCTTAGCACCTGGCAGTGTTGGTTAGTTATGTGAACCACCTTGAAGTTGTATCCTTGGAGTTGTTAGTCATTAGGCAGATTACTATTTCTTCACCACCTCAATACCCTTTTATTTCCTCTATATTTTTCTTCTTATCCTGCTTTTCTTTTTCTCATACCAACTAGCTTATCTGTTCCTTTTTATCTTTCCTTGATCCTAATGCAATTTATTTTCTTTCTAACTCTTCTCAGCATTTACCTACTTTAAGCAAGTCAATTTTGAAAGTTCCTGCAAAGAACAATAAACTGAAGAATTTTTTGTCCTAACAATTATTTATAACTCTGATAATTATAATGATATGAAATAATCTTGTTTAAATTATATTTTATTACAGGTTAGCATTTTTTAAATAAGTAACTTGATGATAAAATCATAGTAAGTATTACCAAAGAAGAATCCAAGACGTAAGACACAAGAGGGGTCAGGTTTACATGTACTGCCTTTTACCAAAAGTTCTTTGTCCACTTTAGTGGCTGAGAGCATCTTGTATTTTAATTAATGAGAATACTTACTCTAATGTTTTTGAAGTAAGTAAATAAAGGAAAATATAGAGTCATACAATCCAAAGTCAGTGTTTTTAGTATAGTTGAATTATTTGTGGAGTTTTTGTTTTTTGTAAACCTTTCAAAATGCCCTTATGTGGTCAGTTCTGTTTTATTCATGTTGGTGAATTACCTTGGTAATCCACCCAGATGAGAATCCTAAACTTCAAGTCAGAAGGTGCTTGGATGTGGTTGCACTAACTTCCTTCGTAATATAGAAATCTCTCTAGCAATGTCTACACATCCATTACTGATTCAGTTTCCATCTAAGCCCTACATATTGCTTTGCAAGGCAGTCAGTTCCATTATGATTACATTTATCATAAAATTACTCTCTTGAGTAATTGCTCTGTCCTTTGTAGCAACAGAGGAGTGTAAAGACCACATTGTATATCTCAGGTATGTAAATACTATATATAGAGATAAATACCCATGTATGTAATATGGGTATAACCCCCTAGCTTTCTTTCCTTCTTTCTTTCTTTTCTCTCTTTTATTTATTACTTGCTATCTTTTTTTCTTTTTTTTTACATTTAGTTACTCAGAACTGTTGGAATAAAGAAGTGACTAATGATAATAACTAATACCTAAGCTTACAGAGTTAGGAGGATTAAATAGTCACACGAGGATTAAATGGTCACATGTATGAAGTGTTTGGCACAGGGCATGGTACATGGTAAGCATTTAATAAATGCTAGCAGTAGCATGCTGGAAGTGATCTCTACCATCAAGCCTTTTCCTCCTAGATAAATAGGGAAGATAATTGTAAACAACAAACTATAACAAAAGACTGAATTAAATAAGCAAAGGTCTTATTCTTATGAAGGAGCAAAGACTTGTGGTTGGAGAATCAAGGAAGAATCTTCTCCTAAACATTGAAGTGTGAATAGAATCTCCTTAAAGAGAAGGGGGGATTCTAGATTGAGGGGCTACATGAGCAGAAAGCAGAAAGCTGAGAAAGTGTGTTTGATGGATTCTTAGACGTCAGACTGCAAAGGCTTTGATAACAATGATGGGAAGTTTGTACTTAACTCTGAAGCCTTTGGGTAATATTTCCATGTCTTTGAACTGAGACCCCATTTTGTAATCATACAACAAATTAAATGTGATTATTGTGTATAGATGGTTAGTGGTTCCTGTAAATTTAAAATTTCAACTGAAAAGGCTAATGAAAAGTGTACAGCAGGAGAAAATGGTCATTGTAATCCAGGGCATGAAATGGAAATCACAGGCAGATTGCAAAAATTAGTCTTTCAGAGTAAGCCCTAGGAAACTTTTGTAAATACATTTGGAGTTTTTCATACTGAGAGGATTAAGCAAATTTATTAGATGATAACCTCTCTAAAAGAATTTGAATCTCTAGTTTGGGAGAAAGGATTGAGTTGGTACTTGTATGGAAAAGGAGCTGGGCCCTTCTGGCTGTCTGCATGTGTAACTGTAGATGGACTTACCTCAGGAGAATGGACTGGCTTTCAGCCTGAAGGGAGAGCTTAAAGCATATTTTGAAGCTAGCACTTGGCTTCTATTTTTAAGTCTCTGAAGAGAGTTATCTGACATAGAGAATTAGTTTTGGGGGATGGATCTGATGTGCCTAAGACTTCAGCATTACTGACATATTTTCTCTTGGATATGAAATGATTTATCTATCCCTTAAGTTTATCTTGTATCTTTACTGATTTCTACTGTTATTTTTGGGGTTTTTATGTTTCCAATACTTATGACTCCAAATAATTCAAGCATCGGTTGAGAGAAGTTGTTGGGAAGGAGGCTTGATTAGGAAATAGAGACTGGTTGACTGTTGGTAAAGCCCGAATTTAATATAAGCTCTGGATAGGTGGGTTATTGCTGGATGGAGTGACTTCTTCTAATTATACAAATGATCTGACAGCTAGACTGAACTGGGGGTGGTGTTGGTGTTGGTGTTGGTATGGTCGTAGTGTTGGCGTTGGTATGGTGGTGGTATGTTGGTGGTGGTGGTGGTGGTGTTGGTGGTGGGATGGTGGTGGTGGTGGTGGTGGTGGTGGTGGTGGTGGTGGTGGTGGTGGGTGTTTGTAATAACTGCTGATTTTCTATTTGTATGAGATGGACTTTTCATGTCTACCAGAATCCTGCAGAAAAAAAAGCAAGCTACTGTTTAGTTTATGTTCTAGGGAATACTGGTGTTCTTCTGTAGGAGCATAGCACTTACATGACACATATGCTTTTCAAAAAATTTCATATCTGCTGTCATTTCATATAACTGGTAAATGAGATAGGGCAGGACTAATATTTGACAAGGGATGCTGAGGCATAAATGAAAGAGGATTATAGTTGCTGGGTCAACAACTGACTGGCTGGGGCAACCTACTATAATTTCATTTTTGAGCTGTAGCTTTGAAAACATTGTATAGGAGGAGTGAAAAAGCTGAATGCTGTCTCTTTTTGTTGTTATTTTTTAGCGGCGTCTTCGACATCTTCGAAATATTGCTGCCCGGAACATTGTTAATAGAAATGGCCATCAACTCCTGGATACCTACTTCACACTTCACTTGTGTAATACTGAAAAAGTATATAAAGGTAAGGGAATTTATGGACCCACCAATTGTTAAATCTCATTTTTATTCTTTGGTAACACAAGTGATTTTCAGTGCCTCCAATTATTAACTGCTGTTGGAAAGTTCAATTGTCATGCTGTCATGTTGAGCAATTATACATATTAAAGAAGCATGGCTAATAGTTCTTTCTGATAACAGAACCTTTCATTAATAAGTTTGTCAATTCTTTTATGAATGTTAGCTGTTAACGTTCCAGTAGCTAGCTTTTAAAATGGATTATGTGAGTCCAGTATCTGACACTAAACATTTTCTTTGATATTATGGTGAAATAGAAATCTAGTTTGTGTCTTCTTATGCCTGTAATTTCTTGTTGATATGGGGTCCTTTTCTAAAGAATGTCATAATTTCTTCTCTTTCATATGTTGTACTGTGGATTCTTCCATAAATGACAGTTCTAATAGACCTGATATTTGATTCAAAATCACAATCATCTTTGGAACACATGTTGAACAAAAGACACTTGTATAAAACCATTTGACTTTGTGGGATGGTATTAGAAAAGAAGGCATGGTAAAATAATGGGCATAGGAGCTTCGGATTGAAAAATACATTGATACTAGCTATAGCTCAGCTCCTTATTACTCGCTTCATGACTTTGGATGAAGGTCATGGTTTTTTTTATTTTTATTTTTTGGTTGTTTGTTTTTGAGATGGGGTCTTGCTGTGGTGCTCACGCTGGTCCTTGAATTCATAGACTCTAAGCAATCCTCCTACCTCAGTTTTTCCAAGTAACCAGGGCTACAAGCATGTATCCCTCCCTAACTTGACTCAAGATGATGATAGTTTCTTGAACCTTGTTTTTCCTGCCTGCAAAGTGATGATAGTTATGAGGTAGGCAAGACTGATTTGTATGAAGATCAATAGAGATAATGTAATAACGTGTGGTAAGATGTGATTAAAGATCCATTTTTGTTAACAAAAGGTGACATTATTTTAATAAGTGGTATTGAGGATCTATTTGAATCTTACCCCCTGGCAAGGATGAAAAAATTGAAACATTTTATCTTTTTAGTTTTAAAAATTACTAAGACATCCTTATTAAAGGAGCGATTATTGATTTTTTTTTTTTTTTGGGCTAGTGCTGGGGTATCAAGCCCAGGGCCTCACATGTACTATGCAGAAGTACCCTGCCACTGAACTACATTCTTAACCTTAAGCATGATAATAATTTTTATCTTTTTTTTTTTTTTTTTTTGGAACCAGGGATTGAACTCAGGGACACTCGGCCACTGAGCCACATCCCCAGCCCTATTTTGTATTTTATTTAGAGACAGGGTCTCACTGAGTTGCTAAGGGCCTCGCTAAGTTGCTGAGGCTGGCTTTGAACTCGTGATCCTCCTGACTCAGCCTCCCAAGTTGCTTGGATCACAGGTGTGCGCCACCATGCCCGGCTTATCTTTTTTTTTTTTTTGTAGTGTTAGAGATTGAACCCAAGGCCTTGCATGTGCAAGGCAAGTACTCTACCATTGAGCTACATCCCTAGCTCATCTCTCTGTTTCTTTTTAAATATCCGTATATGCTTATTAAACAATTCGGTCAAGAAATGTTCAGTGTTTAGCTTGGTACAGTGGCACACACCTGAAATCCCAGCAACTTGGGAAGCTGAGGCAGGAGGATCACAAGTTCAAGGCCAACCTCAACAACTTAGTGAGACCTGTCTCAAAATAAAAAAGACAAAAAGAGGACTGGGAATGAAGGTCAGTAGTCAAGTGCCCCTGGGTTCAATCTCTAGTACCAAATAAAAGAAGAAATGTATAGTGTAAAACCCCCCTCATAGTAGTAAATAGCATTAAAATAATTTCTAAGGATGAAAAAAAAGAGACTCTAAATGCCAATATTCTCATCATTTTATTTCATTTTCATTTCTTATTCTAACCATTGCATGTTTTTTAAACAATTGTATTAATCTGAATGATTAAAACTAGCTGACTTTAACAAATACCACAAGGCTCCTGGTTTAACATAATAAATTTCTTTTCTTTTTCTTTTTCTTTTTTTTTTTTTTATAAATTTCTTATACTAATTCCAGTACAGGTGTTATCAATTCTTTAAGTAATGACTGTTTGCAAGTTCCTTCTATTTCCAAATGTTACTGTCCTCAGTATATGGCATCTGGCACTGCAACAGAGAGGACTGCCTGTGGGAGATTTTTAAGTGGAAATGGTCCATGTCAATTCCACTACATTCCATCAGCCATAAACCAGATGCATTGTTCTTTTTATTTTCTATTTATTTTTTTGTTCATCATCTTTTTTTAGATGAAAAGGGAGCTGGGAAATGTAATCTTCCTATATGTTCAAAGGAAATTGTAAAAGTTTGGCTAATATGTGGCTTAAGGTATAAACATTTCTGTAGACCTTAGTACATTTAGTCTACTGCTCACTAATTTGTTTTGTCACTAGCAATATGACAGTATTGGAGTATTTTTTTTTGGTACCACAGATTGAACCCAGGGGCAGTTAACCACTGAGCCACTTCCTTAGTCCTTTTTTGTATTTTATTTAGAGGAAGGCCCCCTGACTTGCTTAGGGCCTCACTAAGTTGCTGAGGCTGGCTTTGAACTCACAGTCCTCCTTCCTCAGCCTCCCAAATCCCTGAGATTATAGGCATGCACCACTGTGCCCTGTAGTATTTTTAATTTTTGGTGGATTTTATATAATTAGTCCTTGATTTTGCTATTAAAACTGTGTCCTTGTTCTACTGTTACTTCTGATTGTAGAAATTAATAGTACTAAGCACATTTTAGGAATTTGGAAAATGATAGCAATTATTAGAATTGTAATATTAATCATAATAGTTTCTAAAAAGAGTAGTCATGGAACTGTTTGATCATGGTATAAAAATGAAAGCAAAATAACTTTTTCTCTCTTCTGGCTTAGGGTACATCTTGAATTTACATGTTATCATAGACTGTTTTTTGAAGTTATCTCTATGAAATGATCATTAACATATTTAGGGAATAGGTGGTAAAAAAAATCACAGGGAATTCCAGGATCTGGTAGTAGTATTGAGTCTTTCACTCACTTGGAAGCCTTGTGAGCCTCACTTAATTTATCATTAAAATGAGAGAACTGATGATTTCTGAGACTTCTCCAAAATTTCATGGTTGAACGAAATCTCTTCATGACTTTTGTTAGGCTTTGTAAAATTCAGCTATCATAGGAAGAACTGGTGAATGTCACCTTATCTTTTTTTTGTTTTTGTTTTTGGTACTGGGGATTGAGCCCAGGGTTGCTTAACCACTGAGCCACATTCCCATCCCTTTTTATATTTTATTTAGAGACAGGGTCTTGTTAAGTTGCTTAGGGCCTCACTAAGTTGCTGAGGTTGGCTTTGAACTCACAATCCTCCTGTCTTAGCCTCCCAAGCTTCTAGGATTACAGGCATGCCCCATCATGCCTGGCATGTCACCTTATCTTGTTGGACCTGTCATGACAAACATGAATATTTCATGATCATTTTGTGTCCTTGGTATAAAATGACTATGATGAAAAGAAAGTTGTCTCAGTTGGCTCTTCTCACTAAACTACTTGTACCACCTGTTTAGAGGTATCATTTCTTAGTTTTACAAGAAATTTTTTTATTGAAAGAATATCTGAAATACTGGTTTCTAAGTATTCTTATACTTTAGCATATTTTAAATACGTGTGAAATTTTTTGACTTTTGACATCTTTTTAATGCTTGCAGGAGATTTTCTACATTCAAGGTAGTTCACATCAAATGCCAATTGTTATATTCCATAGAATAAAGCCTGTGAGATGGATGGGGAATTAGGTTCTGATTTTGTTTCCCTCTGAAACTGGGAATTTTTTATAAAATAAAATTTGTTATTCAGTCAGTTACCTATGAAATATAAGTGCCTGTCTTCTCCTGGAATACCAACTAGCTGGAATACATCTGAGGACGAACTCTATATAATCTAATTTGATGATCTCATCCTAGTCTCATATTTAAATATCATGTATTGACCTTTCCTCTGAACTTATACTCCTATATCCAGTTGCCTATTGTACAACCCCCTTTGAAGTCCAGTAGGTAACAACCTTGGTGTCACCTTTCCATTGCTATGATCAAATACCTGAGATAAACCACTTAAAGGAGGAAAGACTATTTTTGCTCATGTTTCAGAGGTTTCAGTTCATAGTCAATTATTCTTGTGAACTTGTGGTGAGACAGAACATCATGGTCAAAGGAGAATGTTGAAACAATGTTCTTTATTCCATGGTGGCCAAGAAACAGAGGCAGGGGGCAGGGGGCTAGATGTAATTCCCAAGGACCTTCACCTAGGTCCTACCTCCTCCAGTTTCCCATCTCCCAGTAGTCTTTTCAACTATGAATTCATCAGTGGATTAGTTCATTGAAGAGGTCAGAGCCCTCAATCACTTCCTTAAAGCCCCACCTCTGAACATTGCTGCATTGGTCACCAACCCTTCAACGCAGGAACCTTTGGGGAACATTCCAGATTTAAACTATAACAATTGGTATGTTCAAAAATGAACTTCTGATATTCTAGCCCTGAATTCATTCTTCTATCATTCTTCTCCATTTCCTTGGCTAAAAACCTTGTAATCCTCCTGGATTATCATTTTTCTGTTGTATCCCACATCCAGTCTGTTAGCAGATCACTTTTTGCAGTCTCCAAACCACTATCATCTCTTGCCTAAATTGAAGTATTCTTATAACAGGTTTGTCTCTCCATCTCTCCCCTACAGACTGTTCTCAACTAAGCTCCTATTAAATGAAAATCAGATTGTGATATTCTCCTCAAAACCCTCCGGTTGCTTCCTCCTTCATTCAGAGTAAAGCCCAAATCCTTGTGGATTCCTAGAAGGTTCATGATTTGACCCTCAGCTACCTCCAATACTCCTGCTCCTCCTGACCTTGCTGTTTATTTGACTCAAGCTCTTTCCTTCGGATATCCACCTGGCAAGACTTTCACCTTTCTGTAGGTCTTTATTCCAGTTGTTTCTCAGAGAAACTCCTTGATCACTGACTAACCCTTTTGCAAATTGTGACCATCATTCTGCCTGGCTTTATGCTTTATTTTTGTCCACAGTATTTAAGATCACCTGGCATACAGTAAGTTCAGTTATTTGGTTAATGTATGGCTCCTCCACTAGAACGTAAAAACTCCACAAGAGCAGAAATTTTAAGTTCACCTTTGCTCACTGTTGTGTTCCTAAAACCTGCAACAATGCTTGGCACTAGACTTTCATATCTTTTTTTTAAATTTAATTTTTTGAATAGATAATTCAGTCTGTGGTTCAAAATATATAAAAAGGTTTAAATTAAAACCTTCCTTTCACTTATCTCCCATCATCCTAGTTTTCCATCTCACTTATAATCACTTTTCATTCATCTTTTCCTGAGATTCTTTAGGCAAATACATGTAAAAATAGGAGTGTTCTTACTCTTTTCTCCCCTCTTGTTTACACAAAGATACCATACTTACATACTGCAATCTTTTAAGAGACTTTTTCCATGTTGGTTCAGAGATCCTCCCTAATTATTTTCCTACATAATTTAACACTGAATATGTGTCCCATAATTTATTTAATTGGCTCCTGTTCTTGGGCATTTAGGTTGTTTCAGTCTTTCGTTATGGTATTGCATCAAATAACTTTGTAAGTACTCTGTTTTGTTTGTGTGTTAGTATACCTATAGGGTAAATTTCTAGAAGTGGACTTACTGGGACAAAAAGATTGTGCTTTTGATTTATTATATATTGCAAAATTGTCCTTTATGTGAGCTGCTTCATGCCTGAGTGCCTTTTTTTCTATGCCCCGCAAATGGACTATGCAAACTTTTGAATTTTTGCCAGTCTGATGGTGAAAAATACTTTTGTAGTACAGTTTAAGCTTGTATTTCTCCTGTTTTGAGTGAGTTTGATGCACTAATAAACATATTAAATGAATTACATGCAGTATGATAGCCAAAACTTGCCATTGGAGCCATGGTTTGCCATCTCTTAGTTTCGGTTTCTGTAACTTCAAATAATGCTGTAAAAAAGCAACGTTTTAAAAGATGTTTATCCTAAAGCACATGATTCTATGGGACAACCTTTGGCAGTAAAATTGCAAGATCAAAGACCAGTTCATTGTTTTAAAACTTACGTCTACACATAATTTGTGAAATTGTTTAATCAGTTAAAAATGTTTACTGAGTGTCCACCCCATGCCAGGAGTGGTTTTACTTTTACATGCTTAGGAAAGAGTAGATGTACAGAACAAATGCTGTGGCTCATGGGGCTTATAGTTAGGGTTGAATATGTGATACGTAAATTTCAACATAGTATGGAAAAATTTGTGGTGTATCACCTCAAATCATCTCAAGTACTAGTAGGATGTACACCACACTTGGGAAACACTGCCCTAGGATAACATAAGGATGCAGGAGTCCTTATAGGCTCTGCAGGGGCAGAGTAAGCAGAGGGAACATTGTTGGGATATCTGTCAGAAACCTAACATATTTTGATGTTGACTTTGGGTTTTGTAACACCAACATACAGAGGACCTTTGATTACTACTTTAGTTCTCTAAGTTGTCTAGTGAAGAAGTTGACTGAGGAAATTAAAGAGACAGAATGTTAGTGACAGAGGTGGAGGCTGAACGTTTAGCTTACCTGGTTGCTAAGTCAGTATTTATTCCACAAGACAATAGTAAATAATCATAGAGATTTGCTGGGGGGTACCAGGAATTGAACCTAGGGGTGCTTAACCACTGAGTAACACCCCCATCCCTTTTAATTTTTTTTTTTTTTTTTTTTTTTTTTTTTTAGTTTGGAACAGGATCTGTGTTGCTTAGGGCCTTGCTAAGTTGCTGAGACTGGCCAAAAACCTGCAATCCTCCTGTCTCTTCCTCCCAATTTGTTGGGATTATAAGCGTGGACCACCTGGCCTGACTTACAGAGGTGTTTGAGTAAAACAGAATAAATGGTATCAGCTGTCGAGAGTAGAAGTGGGAAAAGGAAGAAGAAGGTTTGAGATTTTAAGGGCTTAAGGTAGAATCATGGTTAAAGGAGCCAGTTAGGCAACAATCACTAAATTAAATCTGAAAAGATTTTAACCTTCTTCACTGATATTTTTCCCCCAAAACACTTTTATTTAATCTTTATTTCTATTTTTGTGTTTTTTTGTTTTTTTTTTTTCTTGTAGATGAAGACAACACAGAAAATAGAGCCCTTGAAAATGCTTAAAATGTTTTACTGGAACATATGTTTGAAAATATACAAGATTAAGGATTAGTTAATTAGCTGATTTTCTTTCATATCACTTATTGTTCTTTTTCTTCTTTTCCAGAATTTTATAGAAGTGAAGTGATTAAGAATTCCTTGGTAAGTTTGCTTTCTGACAGGTGCATATGACTAAGCCTATAATCCTTCCTTCAGAAAACACAGAGGTGTAAAATATATTGAGGTTCAGTTCTTATATCATGATACTTTGGCAGATCTTTACTCAGTTATTGTTAAATCATCACTTACTTGTTCATCACTTTTATCTTGTTTAGAAAAATGCCTGGCACATAGTAGGTGCTTGATAAATATTTACTGACTGAACTAATATTCTTTTTTCTATTGAAAACTTTGTTAAAAACTCAAATTCTTTCACTTCCATTTACTATAAAGAGGGTTTTTACTATTTAACTTGCCAAACATCAAAATAAATGGTATCTTTGTTTAGTATGGTTTTGAAGAATATTTTGCATAGGTATGTCTTTGTTTGTTTTTTTTTTTTGTTAGTATTATTTTTTTTAATTAATTAATTTATTTTTTAAAATTTACTTATTGATTCATTGAACACAAATGGAGTACAGCTATTGTTTCACTGGCTGTACACAAAGTAGAGTCACACCCATAGGTATGTCTTTGTATAAGGAATGTGGTTTCTTGGTCATGGCATAGTTAGAAAGTTAGAGGTGTCCTACTTTTGATAATGTATACTGGATATTTGCATAAATGGCTTCATTTATTAGGCTGTGTTGAAAAAAGAAGAGCTTTTTGCTAATGAAGAACTTTTTAGGGCTGGGTGCAGTGACATGTGCCTGTAATTCCAGCAACTCAGGAGGCTTAGACAGGAGCATCAAAAGTTCGAGGCCAGCCTCAGCAACTTATTGAGATCCTGTCTTAAAATAAAAAATAGAAAGGACTGGGGATGTACCTCATTGATAAAGTGCCCTTGGGTTCAATCCCCCAATACCAAAAAAATAAATAAAAATAAAAATAAGAAAGAAAAAACGAAAAAGAAAGAAAGAAAACATCCTTTTACTGGTCTAAGCCCATACTGGGTTTGGCTCCTGTCTACTTTTTCAGTCTCATTTCCTCACACTCTTTTCACCCATTGTGTTCATGCCAGCTGCCTTTCTCGGCTTCACACACATGCCTTGCCTGTTGTTCCTTATGCCCTTGTTTCCTCAGCTTTTGCTTTGCTGAAGAGGTCTTTGAGGTTTCAGCAAGTTCTTCTGTGACCACTCCATCCTTTCCTCTACTCATTTTTATTTTCCTTATTACCCTGTTTTATTTTTTTTAGAGCATTTATCACTGTTCCTCACTTATTTGTTTGGGTTTATTAACTGTCTTCCACCTACTACAATATAAGTTCCACGGGTGCAGGACCTTGCCAGTCTTGTTCATGACTATAACCCTGGAGTCTGGAGTAGTGTAGATGCTTAACTGCTTGTTCAGTGAATAAATGCATATCAGTGACGCACTGTATTTATAGAATCCTTGTACATATGTTTCTCCATTTTCATCCTTAGAACAGCCTGTCAGGCAGATGAGACAAATCTTAAGAAACCAATGGCCAGAGAGGCCCAGTGACTTGTGCAGAGACACTTAACCATGGGACCGGAACCCCAGACCAGACTACTGTCTTCAGGTGTCTACTGTTCTTTGTTCCTCCTCAAGCTATCTCCTAAATATCTCTACAATGTCATAATAGATTTGGATCCTAGGGCAGAGAGGTTCCTTGAGCCTGTCTTGGGGTGGGGGCCAGTGTCTAAAGCTCTGGTTCTATAAATGTTAAATGACAAATGATAAATGCCTCTTGCCATGCCTGACATAGAACAAATAATTTTTCCTGTCTTGGCTCGGGTGGACAGAGATAGTCTTGCAGTGTAGAGTGAAGGGTGATTCAGGCCCATATAGGGTAGAGTTTTGCCTTGTTTCTTCTACACCTTTCCATGGCCAGAGATTTCTCTAGTTGGGAATAGCTCCTGACTTTTTCTCCTGGATTTGTGTCATAATGGATCCCATACCAAGTGGTACTGGAGTATGTTGTTCTACCTTCTTGGTATTGTATTTACTTGATATTCATTTGATTTCCAAATTCTTATTTCTAAACATCATCTGTCTGAATGTTAACTGCTATTTTGGACTCCTTTTGGTTCCCATATTCAGTTGCTTTGGAACTGTCTGTGAAGTTGTGATAACTGCCTTCCTGGTACATGTAGGCTGAGTAATGTCTTGAAGGACGTTATAGAATGGGTCCAAGACAAGGGAGTGAATCCGACTGAAAGTCCCTTTCATCTCCCAGTTTGTAATGATTATTAATTGTTCCTGATTATATTCTTTATAACATCTGCTTGCATTGTAATTGTTCATAAACATTCTGTCTCCCAAATTAGGTGAAAGACTCTGGAGGTCCAGGACTGCAAATCTTTGTTTCTTGAGTTCCCAGGGTACTTATTCTATTGGGCAGTTTAGTAAATGTTGATTTGCTAATGTTTCTTTTAAGGGTATTCTTTGGCATTTTATTTTTTGGCAAGGATTCTTTTTTGCTTCTTTTATATTTTAATATAGGTTCCATAAATTTCATTTTTTTTGTCTTTTTGAAGGATTCTTTGTAGTTTTCTTCCTAAATCATTGTGATTGGTTTATTTTAATGGGCATTGAGCCCTGAGGTAGTTATCAACATCTAGAATAAGCCAGAGGCAGCACATCGTTCCTTGTATCTTGCTGTCTCTGAAGAACCACGACCAGGGCTGCGGATATAGCCCATGTGGTAGAGCGCTTGCCTCGCAAGCACAAGGCCCTGGGTTCAATCCCCGGCACTGTAAAAACAAACAAACAAACAAAAAACCCACAACTAGGTCAACAAACAGATTTCATTAATTTCTTCCCTGTTTAGCATTTTCTAATTCTTCAACTCTTGTGATTCTTGCTTGGTAAAGTTAGTGGTTTAAATGCTTTTCTCTCTTTTGGATTACTATTGTAGTTGGCATTTAGAAGACGCTCAGTAAACGTTTCTTGAATAAAATAATTCTTCCAAAAAACGGACTTATTGACTGACCTCTATGTAATCATATCCTAAAACCTCACATTCACAATTAGGTATCAGAAGATTAGGTAAAGATTTAAATAGTTTTATTTCTAATCAAGGCTTAGGTAAATTTGCTCTCAGGTGAACTAAGTTGGACCCTGATGAGCTTACACTCATGTAACTTTTAGACTGTCATCCTAGGTTTATATCCTGAGCTTGATTCTCAGACCAGAGTAGCTTGGTTTTACCACTCTGATGTCCAAGGAGACATGGAAACATGGACTCAAGAGTATTAAAAAGGAATTAAAAAGAGTATTTTCTCTCAAAGTTTATATAAATTGTCCTTATTCTGTGCCCCTTTTCAACTCTTAAGTGCTCCAGATTATCACTGTCCCAAAATACTGTCTACCATGATGGTGATGTTCACTGTACTACCAAGTACACTTGGCCCTAACCGTATGTGGCCATTGAGCTCTTGAAGTGTGGTTGAGTCTTAATTTGAAACTGAATTTCAAATTTTATTTGAGTTAAATAGCCACATGTGGCCCTTAGCACTGTATTAGATAACACAATTCAAGATGCTTCTGAAAAGCTTTCTTATCATTCTTAGCAGGAAGAAATTTCCCTTTTTTAAAGTACTTTGTACTTTTCTTGTACTACTGGTACCATTCTAAATCCATACAATAACTGCATGTTTGTTTTGGCTCCTCTTATATATAATAAACTTCATAAAAGCAAGCACCTTGTGTGCTTCATTTTATAATTTAATAAATTATAAAATTTATTAGTATTTAATAAATATTATAAGTATTTATAATATCATCATTGTAATGTGCTTTCCTTGCACTTGGCAAACAAGAAAATATGTATTTTTGCTGGGGATGTAGCTCAGTTGGTAGAGTGCTTGCCTCGTAAGCACAAGGCCCTGGGTTCAATCCCCAGTACTGCAAAAAAAGAAAAGAAAAGAAAAGAAAATATGTATTTTTTATATATATACACACACTCACAACACACACACATATATACATGACACACACACACACATATATATATATATCCAAATCCATGCTGCCACTTTTAAAGCTTACCATTATTTTATGTTCAAAAGCAATAAAATTAAATAAATGAACAAACACTTGTAATTAAATTGAAACACAGGACCAGGGTCATAGTCTTGTCAGATTTGTGATTGACTTTTACTAATCTCTTATTACTTTGAGTTTTTTTTTTCATCTATTTCAAGATGTTTAGCAGTCTTTCCTTGCTTCAGTTGTATTACTTGACCTGTGTTAGGGAATCCTTTATTTATATGCCAGTAAAATATAAATCTATTTCCTCAGCTTGTGAGAATTTCTTTAAGTCTCATAGGAAGTTGGATGAGGCTGTTCTCTCCATGGTCAAATATTTGCTTCTCAAATGCTAAATGCATGTCTCTCATCTCTTGTTTCTCTACTTTGCTGCCTAAATAAAAACTTAACATTTTAAATTGAGGCTTAACACACAACAGAAGGGTTTATAGATTATAAGCATATAAATGATGAAATTTTTCAAATGGAATGCACCTGAGTAGTCAGCATTCAGATCAAGAAATAGAATATTTCAGTACCACAGAAGCTTCCTCATCCCCTTTTCACTCACTGTTCCTCTTTTGATTTTTAATACCATGTACTAATTTTGTCGTATTGTGTATATTCTTTGCTGTCTGATTTCCACATTTCAACTTGATATTTTAAGATTAATTCATATTGTGCAGTGTATTTGGTTTGTATAGCATTCCACTGTGACTCTAACAGAGGATTCATTTTTCTGTTGATAGGCATTTGGTTAGTTTCTGTTTTTGAGCTAGTATGAATAGTGCTTCACTGTACACATTTTATGTCTTTTGGTAAATGTATGTATGCATTTCTGTTCAGTATGAATCTAGGAAGTTCCTGAGAACGTGCATATGATTAGCTGAAGCTACTGAAAAATTTTCCAAAATATTGTTTTGTTTACACTCTTACCACCTGTCTGTGAGAGTTCTGGTTATTCTGCATTGGTGTGAGCAACTGATTTGTTAAAAATTTTTTGAATATAAGTTGTTGATAGATACCACATACAGGATTTTTTTTTTTGTTTCAGTTGAAATCAAGAGAGAGATTTTAGATGGCAATTAAACTCAGCATATGTAATGCCAAATCTGTGCCTAACTTAAAGAATTGATAACAAATTCAGCTATTTTTAAGGTATGCTTGGAAATACAGTGACTCCTGAAGACTGCCACCTAGTGGCTAAAGATGATAGGATCTTGTTGATTTTACTCTTTCTCAGATCAGAATTCATCTTAATAATGCAAAGAAAAGTACAAGTTAGAATTGATGATACATGGGCATATGTTAGATGTAATAAATGTAATGGAGCAAAGTAAAGCATAACAGTGGAGTATTTGGCAGTGGCAGTGGCTGTTTTTCTGTGATGGTTACATAGAAGAAAGTATTGAGCAGAACCTGGAAGAAGTGAGGGAACAAATTGTCTATGTTTGGAGGAAAACTGTTGTAGGCCAAGAAGCAGGAAGTTATAAGGATAGGAATTTACTTGAGGTTTTAAGAAAACAGCTAAGATTTTGAGTAGAGTGAGTAGGGTGGTTTGCAAGTTTGTTAGACAAGTTTGATAGAGGGACAAGGTAGTTGAGGATCAGTGCATCAGAGGAAATGAGCTGTAGAGATCAGAAATGGTAGTCAAGGGCTGGATAACATGAGAATGAGTTTTTGGAAGGCATACAGTTACAGGTATTACAACGTTGGGGGCTGCTGGTGGACGAGGATTCATTATTTTCGTTTTTATATAGTCCCTATTGCTTTACCCGGAAAAGCAATGTATATGTCTGTTACATTGAGTAACTAGAATAATCTACCTTTGACAGGTAAGATGGAGATGTGCATCCAAATTATGTGTCAGAGTTGAGATTTCTTCTCAGATTGTTATCTTTAGCAGATAACAATTAACAATGAATGTCTAATTTATTGTTAATGCTTTGGCTTCAGCTAGACATACTCTCCAGATTATCTCTTTCTCTCTCTCTCTTTTTTTTTTTTTGGTTCAAGAGGAGATTAAATACTTAATATGCTTGAAGGATCATTGGATTCAGTGATAACTGAAATGATTGAAGCAACATCAATGGAAGTGACTAGACTCTCTAAAGTTGATTTTGTACTTATACAAAAGTAGAGACAAATTGTATAATGATCCCATATGACACTATCTTTAAAGTTAATCATTAGATATTTTTCCAAAAGCAAGTTTTTAGTTTTTTGGGGGGGACTTTTAAACTTTTATTAGGTTGTTTAAAATTCCATGGTAGAAGTAAGAATGAGGATAGCTAACATGTGTATATTTTGAAATTTACTTAAGCGCCCATCTGTGATTTAAGTAGTGTGTTAGATGTGTTATATATGTTATTTCTAACCTTAACAATGTTTCAAGGTAAGAGATTTTCCTGTAGTGTAGTTAGGGAAATAAGCTGAGGACCTTGATCTAGGTCACATGACAGGTAACTGGTAAAACTGATGTTCAAGAGGCCTGCTCTAATCAGAGCCTCTCTTTTATCATGCTTCCTTCAACTGATTAAATGTTGGCTGGAGGTCTAATAGAGGTCAGTGAGACCTACAATTAAATAAACAAGTCTTAGAGCATGTATTTTTAGTGAAAACATGTGACAGTTTAAGAGAACCACAAGTTCTACTGAAAATGTGACTGAGTTGTTTTTAAATTTTGGGGGAAAAACTGAACAGTACAAATACTTTTTATGAGTTACTGGCTTGAGTGGTTCTCAAACCAAGTTTATGTTTTAGTTGAATTGTGGCTGAATGAATTAGCATTTAATCTGTGTGTGTGTGTGTGTGTGTGTGTGTGTGTGTCAGATTATGTTACCCTGTGATGAACTGCATCATCTTCAAAGTTGTTCAACTTCTGCCTGGTTAACCACATGATTTGCAGGGAGTCTGGGATGCAATTATAGTACCAGGAAGAACAGGATACAGTGAAAACACAGAGGAGTGTTATTTATCATCATTTGGAGAGAGGAATTAGGAAAGGTTCACAGTAAGTAATTACTAAATTGGGAAGTCTGAGGAGAGATGAATATGACAAGGGAAAGAGTTTATTGCTTACCTGGCGTATACAGGGCCCTGGGTTTGATCCCCAGCCCAAACAAAACAATAGTTTATTGGACTAAGATGGGCATGGTGGCACACACCTATAATCCCAGTGGCTGGGGAGGTTGAGGCAGGAGGATATCGAATTCAAAGCCAGCCTCAGCAATTTAGTAAGGCCCTAAGCAACTAAGCGAGACCCTGTCTCTAAATAAAATATAGAAAGGGGTGGGGATGTGGCTCAGGGGTTAAGGGCCTTTGAGTTCAATCTTCAGTACCAAAAAAAACCCAAACAAACAAAAAAAGAATTTATTGGACTGTTGTTCAATAAATAAAATCTATATGCAATTCTAATAAGCAATTTAGCATAACCCAAAAGTACCGCTCTTTGCTCTGTAGAGTAGTTTTGCCTGGTTTTGAACCTTTATATGACACATACTCTTTGGTTCAGCATAATACTTGTGAGATTTGTCCATCATCCACGTTGTTGCATGTAGTAGTTCATCTATTGTAAGGAACATATCCTTTGATGAACATAGGTATGCATTTCTCTGAGGCATGCATTTAGGAGTGTAATTGTGTGCTGGACTATAATAGGTTATTTTAATAGATATTGTCAAATAGTTTCTGAAGTATTTGTCCCAGTTATATCCCTACCAGTAGTGGGAAGTTTTTAGTTACTCTATATCCTTGCATCGTATTACCTTTTAGCCCTTCTGGTATTTTTTCCTTCTGGGATTGTTGTATTATCTTGTGACTTTAGTTTATACTTCCTTATGGACAGTTCTAGTTGAGCATATTTTCAAGTTGTTATTGGCAGTTGGGATGTTCTTTTTTATCAAGTACCTGTTCTGGAAAAACATGCCAATTATTGCCAAAGAAGAATAAACAGATTTTGTACAAAAATTTGTGACTTTAGTTTTTAAGTTTATGAGATCTATTCCTTCTTTTGTACTTTCAGTTTTTGACTCTTAAAGACATGGAGTTGTGGTTGTATTCCAATTAAGTAAAATGTTCATATTTGAATTTTTTGTATCCAAGTTACCTTTGGTCTCTTTCCTCTTTCCTTTCTTTCATAAGACAAGATTATTTAGCCTTTGCTCAAGGACTAAGGGTTATCATGAAGAACACCAATTATTATATGATTCTTATCCTTCAGGGGTCACCTGGGACATAAAGTCTAATTGCTCTTTTGCTCAGTGACCTCCAGCAACATGGCCCACCTCCTGTACAAAAGTTATCTAATGACTTTATTTCTTTAGAGTCCAATAACAGACTTTGTCTTTCTGTTCCAGATACGACTAACTCTTTGAGAACATATATATTTTTTTTTTTTTTTTTTTTTTGAACCAGGGATTGAACTCAGGGATACTTGGCCACTGAGCCACGTCCCCAGCCCTATTTTGTATTTTATTTAGAGACAGGGTCTCACTGAGTTGCTTAGGGCCTCGCTAAGTTGCTGAGGCTGGCTTTGAACTCGTGATCCTCCTGTCTCAGCCTCCCAAGTCACTTGGATTACAGGCGTGCGCCACCACGCCCGGCTAACTCTTTGATATGAGGCAAGTTTTTTAGTGTTTCCTAGCATCAGTTTTCCTTTGAAAAATTGAATAAGGCTATTTATTTGATAGGACTTTTGAATTTTATGAAGGTTAGTAAAAATATATAGTCACATTGGTGATATGGTGCCTGACATACAGAACTTCTAGTTATAGGGTGCCAGGTACTGTGGAGGTCAAATACACTGATAGATAACTCCCCTTTTCTGAGGGGAAGGCAGATAAGAAGCTCAAGGTGATGTATCATGGCAGGTGCCTTAAGAGAGTCATCTAGTCACAGGCACCTGTGGGAGCACAGGGGAAGGCAGTCAGCCCTAAGGACATTGGGGCACACACAGCTCTCATTGCTTCTTCCTTTCTTGTAATACTTATAACAGTAGTAAAAATGAGCAAAATAGTTTTTATTCTCCATTTACAAAGCATGATTCATTCATATTGCGTGAGAAAATGAATCACTTTTTCCAAAGGAATCTTAAGCTGTGCTGTCTAGTCTTGGCTTAGCTTTAATACTTTTTGATCCCAAACTGATTAGGTCCTCTTCCAGTAGAGTACTAGGAATAGGATGTTTTTTCTTTATTCGTTCAACAAATATTTTAGTACTTACTGTGTCTCCATGGTGTTACATTATCTAGTTGGAAAAACAATAGCAGACAAGGTCCTGCCTCATGGAGGTCTGGCAGTGGAGCCTGACAGTTCCTGGGAGATCAGGGAAGGCTTCTCTGAGGAAGAAATGCTTGAACTGAAACCTGGTGATGAGAGAGAAGGGACCAGGAACAGAATGGGTGGGGAGAGGCAGGGAAGGGCTCTAGTCAGAGGCCTCAACTTCCTCATTTCAAAACGAGTTGGACTGGGAAGTCTAAGAGTCTGTTTTATTTCTCACATTTCTAGAATATGTAACCTAGAGGACACCCTTATTTTGTCTCTTTCTCTGTGGTAGGCACTGCCTCACTTGTACTTAACTAGACCATGGTAAATTAAATCAGGAATAATGCTTGGCTTGTAGTACAAGGCCCATGAGAACTGCTGTTATTCCTGTGAGGCTGGATGGGTGAAGGAGACTCAGACCAAGCAGAATAGGCACACCCTCAAACTTCAGAACTAGAGGAGCTGGGTCCAGAACTGGCTCCAAGCTTCTCAAGTCCTCGATGGCAAGTTGGGTGAACGGGTGAAGGACAGGCCCTTCCTGGTTAATCTGTGTGGCATACTTTATCTTGCAGTAATATTCTTGCTTTTAGTTTCACGTTCAGTCATTTATTTGTGTGCCCTTCCTAGTCAGTGGTAGTGTGGGGTGGAGCAGCAAAAGCAAGTTTGAGTTCTGCGTTGTTACTCCAGGGAGTAGGATGGAGTTCTCTCTTCCTGCTGTAGGGAGCTAAAATAATTAGGAAGATGTTAACAATCTCTTAAGGTTTCTTTTCTAAATTCTTTTTGACTGCTAGGATTTAGTGGGGACAAAAACAAAAACAAAACTAATGTACAAAAAAGAATTTGATTTTTTAAAAATTTTATTTTATTTTTACAGACTGCATTTTGATTCATTGTATACAAATGGGGTACAACTTTTCATTTCTATGGTTGTACACAATGTAGATTCACACTGTTCATGTAATCATACATGTACATAGGGTAATGATGTGTGTCTCATTCCACCATCTTTCCTACCTGCCTTCCCCCTCTCATTTCTCTCTACACAATCCAAAGTTCCTCCATTCTTCTTTTACTCCCCACCCCTATTATGTATCTTCATCCACTTATCAGAGAAAATATTTGGCCTTTGGTTTTTTGGGATTGGCTTATTTCACTTAGCATGATATTCTCCAACTCCATCCATTTACCTCCAAATGCCATAATTTTATTCTTCTTTATGGCTGAGTAATATTCCATTGTGTATATATACCATAGTTTCTTTATCCATTCATCTATTGAAGGGCATCTAGGTTGGTTCCACAATCTAGCTATTGTGAATTGAGCTGTTGTAAACATTAATGTGGCTGCCTCACTGTAGTATGCTAATTTTAAGTCCTTTGGGTATAGGCCACAGAGTGGGATAGCTGGGTCAAATGGTGATTCCATACCAAGTTTTCTAAGGAATCTCCATACTGCTTTCCAGAGTGCCTGCACCAATTTGCGACTCTACGAGCAATGTATGAGTGTGCCTTTCTCCCCACATCCATGCCAATAGCTATTATGGCTTGTGTTCTTGATAATAGCCATTCTAATTGGTGTGAGATGAAGTCTTAGGGTGGTTTTAATTTGCATTTTTCTAATTGCTAGAGATGTTGAACACTTTTTTCATTTTTGTTAATCACCTGTATATCTTCTTCTGTAAAGTGTCTGCCTAGTTCCTTAGTCCATTTATTGACTGGGTTCTTTGTATTTTTGGTGTAAAGTTTTGTAAGTTCTTTATAAATTTTGACCATTAGTGCTCTATCTGAAGTGTGCGTGGAAAAGATTTTCTCCCACTCTGTAGGCTCTCTAGATTCAAATCCTGGTACTGTTTTTATTGGGCAACCTTATGTAAGACACTGAACTTTATTCTAAGATGCACATTTTTTACCATTCTTTGAAATCTAGATGCATCTTAAAAATTAATTCTTTGTAAAAGTCATACAGAAAATGATACATCTTAGAGTTGTGGTTTCTTGAATTGATGAAATACAGGGTTTTGTCTTTTTAGCTTTTGAGGTTAACAAGTTGTCTTACTTCATGTGGACTTACTGTTGGGATCAACAGGGCTAATGTTTTCAACAGATTTTATACTTCTGTGTGCTAGGTGAGGCATTTTGCTATGCTGTTTTCACTAGTGAGTGTTAAGATTTTTAGTTATTTCTATAGTTAGTTATTATTACTGTACTACTTAAGCTTCATAAAATTCAGTGAGGTGATATCTTGTTCAGTTTTTATAACTGAAGATTCTAAGACAGAGAGGGGATTGTGTAACTTAGCAGTGTGACTAGATTATAGCACTTTTTTCTACCATATTGCCTCTCAGCTCTCTTCCTTGACAGAGAAAAGCTGAAGTTAAATGACTTTACACCATTCCACAAAACAATGATTCTGTCTTATTGATTGCTGCTGTTCCTAATCCATCCACATTTCTAGTGATTACTCTTGGGTCTGCCTAGTGTAGTGGTCAGCCAATGATTGGTCAGACTTTGTGCTCAGATTCCTCACTCAGTGACCTTTGCCAAAGGATTGGGAGTGCACTTCAAATTTGGGCAGTCTTTAAGTCTTCTGTGGCTTTTGTTTTCCACTGGACTTTCTCAGGTCTGCTCTACGAGTATATGCCAGCTCAGTTAGGAATATGTGGGTTGTTTGGACCCTCTTTGGGCTCTCCTGGGTGGATGCATGGATTGCTTATTGAAGCCTCCTATAGCTATCTCATTTTCTAGATCTTCCTATTAAATTTCTGGCTAGTTTCCCAGTCCGTTGCATATCCCAAACAGGACTGTAAATTCAGGCTACTGAGCTGTTGTTCTTCCCTGTTCATTTGTTATTGAGCTTGAGAGTGTTACTGACATTATTGCTGGAGTTGGGGTTTTTCCAAGCTCCATTCCAGATCAAGCCAATCCTTTTACAATTACCCACCTCTCCCAAATAGAACAGCTTTGCTGATCAAGCTGGGCTTGGGGATAAAAGCAGCCCTAGGTAAGAATGCCACACATTCCCCTTTTCTTACCCCGAAGTCAGTTATTTTGTATGAATAGCCCTTCTTCAATTTGGTTGATTTCCACAGCCCTGAAATTGTCATTTGACTGTTTTATCCAGTTTTATCGTTGGGATTTTGGAGAAAGTATGCTAAGTTACTCAATCTGCAGGGTGAGAAATTACGTCTCTCCTTTAGATTTGCTCTTATATTTACCACTTTTTGCTCTTCATCCATTCTTGCAACACAAACGTTTTATCTGGGTTCATTTTTCATGTGCCTTAAAATATATCCTCTAGAATTTTCTTTAATGAGCATGTGCTGATGTCACATGCATTATGATTTATGAAGAATATTCCACTGCAGGTAGAGTTCTAGGTTGTCAGTTTGATGTGGTGGTACACACCTGTAGTCCTAGAGACTTGGGAGGCTGAGGCTTGAGGATCACAGGTTCAAGGCCCAGCTCAGCAACTTAGTGAGACCCTATCTTGAAATAAAATATAAAGGACTAGGGATGTGGCTCAGTAGTAAAGTACCTTTGGGTTCAAAACCCAGTATCAAAAAAAAAAAAAAATTCTGTGTTACCATTTATTTTCAGGACATTTAAAACAAAACTCCATTGCTTTCTGGCTTCTATTTTTGCTGTTAAGTCAGTGGTTTGTCTGTGATTCCTTTAAAAGTAACTTTACTGAGGGAGCACTTAGGATGCACTTAGGATTCCGTCTTTGGTGTTCTGTAATTTTTGTTTTTGTTTTTTTTCCTTACCCTTTTTGGTACTGGGGATTGAATCCAGTGATGCTTTGCTACTGAGCTACATTGCCAGTCCCTTGTATTTTTAAAAAAATTTTTTTTTGTAGTTGTAGATGGACAGAATGCCTTTATTTTCTTTTTTATGTGGTGCTAATCGAACCCAGTGCCTTACACATGCAAGCGGCAGTTACTCTGCCACTGAACCATGCCCCAGCCCCTATTTTTTAAATTTTGAGACAGGGTCTGGCTAAGTTGCTGAGGGTCTTGCTAAGTTGCTGAAGCTGGCCTCAAACTTGTGATACTCCTGTGTCAGCCTCCTGAGTCGCTGGGATTATAGGTGTGCGCCTGTTTGGTGTTCTGTAGTTTCACTTTTCACTTTATGTGTCTTGATATGTTTTTTGGTGGAGCAGTATACCAGGGACTGAACTCAGGCACTTGACCACCGAGCCACATTCCCTGTTTTGTATTATGTATAAACAGTGTCTCCCTGAATTGCTTAATGCCTTGCTTTTGCTGAGGCTGACTTTGAACTCGTGATCCCCTGCCTCAGTCTCCTGAGCTGCTGGGATTATAAGCATGTGCGACTGTGCTCAGCTTGGTTTTACTTTTATTTACCTTGCTTGGAACCTATTGGATATTTTGGACCTGCGAGTCAATGTTTTTTGCTTTATTTTGATTGATTGATTGATTGATTATAGTACTGGCAGTTGAACCCAAGGGAGCTCTACCATTGAGGTGTATCCCCATTCCTTTTAATTTTTTTATTTTGAGGCAGGATCAAACTTAGAGAGCTAAGTTGCTGAGACTGGCCTCAAACTTGTGATCCTTCTGCCTCATCCTCCTGAGCTCAGGGATCACAGGCATGTGCCACCACACCTGGCTGTTGTTTTGTTTTTAAGTCAGCCTAGGAAATTGACACTCTCTCTTCAATTAATGCTATGCCCCCTTCATTTATCCATTTTCTCTTTCTAGATTGTGTGTTAAATGCATTTTAGATGTTTTCACTCTTCATTCATGTTTTAAAACCTTTTCTCCATATTTTTGTTCTTTTCTGTCTGTGCTGCTCTCTGTGTAATTCCTTACTCTAAGGCTTGCTTTCTCCCCATTCTTCATCATGGCTACACACATTTAACATAGGAGTTTGGTAGGATTTAGTTGTTTCACTCATGGACTGTGGGTGTACAGCCCTTTTGTGGTTCCCTATTCAATGTGGGAAGGGACTTATCTAAATGTGAGTGGGGCTTGTGCCTGTGTCTTGAATTATGTCTTTGTGTCCTTTGGAGACTGCCAGGACCAAAATCCCAAGTCTATAAAGGTCAGTAGTGGCTTCCAGGCAAAAAGTCTCTAGACCTCCACTTAGTACTCTGGGTTCTTTCCTTCTTGGTTTAGAAATTTTGGGGTGATTACTATTAAAACATAGGTTAGCCAACATTTTTCATTGTTTTCAATGGGAAGATTGTCCAACCTGCCATTATCAGAAATGGATGGATTCCTTTCATTCACCCCTTTGGCAATTTTGTCTTTTATATTTGCCCTCCACATTTTTACCATTGCCAGTGTTCTTCATTCCTTGTTGAAAATCCAGGATTCTATCTGGTGTCATTTTTCTTCAGCCTGAAGAACTTAAAGCATTTCTCATGGTGTAGGTCATCCATCATGTTATTTGTAGACCTTAAAGATATCCTCAGGTTTAAATGAAACTCTGCCCCTATTTAGCAGGACTGCTAAAACAATGATGAGATGGAAACTAGGGATCACGTAAGAATGGAATTCTGCTGATCTTAGATTATAATTCTTGATAACTGGGATTTATTTATTTATTTATTTATTCATTTATTTATTTATTTTATGGTACTAGGCAGTGAACTCTGGGGGTGTCCCACCACTGAGCTACATTCTCGCCCTTTTAATTTTATTTTTGAGACAGGGTCTTGCTAAGTTGCCAAAGCTGGCCTTAAACTTACAGTCCTCCTTCTTTAGCCTCCCAAATGCTGGGATTACAGGTGTGTGCCACCACACCTGGCTTGGGATTTAGTTTTTATACAATCCAATACAAAAATGATTGCAAAATGTGCTTACTGTTTTATCATCATGCTGTTTAGACCTTTTTATCCTTTTGGGCTTTGGGTCTCCTCCACATCTCCTACTTGTTCTGGAGTTTTGGAAAAAACTGCCACAAAGCTAAGAGTGATTACCCTTCTATGAAGACCTTTTGATTTACTGATTTAAATAACGTGAAGATTACTAATTTAATAAGATCAATTATGTTTACCTTCATCAGTTAAAGCCCTAATATTTACTTTTGGGGAAATAAATAAACATAAGTAATCAATGCCTAGTATTTAACTTCTTCTGGTGCTATTAAAACCCCTTAGGATTTTAACTTTTCACAGAGTGTTTCAACTATCTACATAAAAAGTAATGTCACAGAGCATAAAGTTGATCTTGTCACTCCTAACTGTAAAATTTTAATCCATTCATCTCTTGTACAGAGTAGCATTGACTCCTTGGCAAGGCATAAAAGATCCTTCTGTTTATGTAGTCCCTGATTCTCTCTTCATCTTTGTGTACTTCTACTCCTGCCAGTAGTTGTTCTTAGTTCCCTGACTACACTTTGCTATTTCACACCTCTGGACCCTGGCATGTCATGTTTCTTTTGCCTGGAATTCCTTATTTTAGTCTGGTGAAATTCTACTTGTCCTTTAAAAGCTGAGTTTCACAGCTTCTGATTCTTCCCTGTTCCTTCAGAGTTTAGTATTCCTTCCTGTGCTGCTGTGTACCTTTTGTATAATTCTGTTATTGAACTTTTTATGAAACAATATGATTATTTTTACTTATATATTTTTTTCACTGCTGGGGATTAAACTCAGGGCCTTTCACATGCTAGACAGGTGTTCTATCATTGAGTTATATCCCCTATGATTATTTTAAATAGAGATTTGAACTGCATTGTGAGTTAGAGGCCCTTTGGGTGCATTGTTTATGCATTGGTTTTTAATAATGATTTACTAAGTGTTGAATAAATGAGTGAATTGCCATTTGAAGCCACATTAATGAGACATGGGATTTTATGCTCCTTCCAGTGACTATAATAAGTAAGCAGATAAATTCAGAAGTACCATTATTGCCCTCTTTGTATTAATTGGAATAACTTCTTGGCTCATATAAGTTTGCAATTTCATATATTTATGAGCTCTTTTGGTTTTTCAAAGCAATATGATTTACTACCTAATTGAAATAATTATAAACAAGTTAGAATTTTCTTAAAACATGTTTTCATTTCCATCAACAGAATCCAACATGGCGAAGTCTTGATTTTGGACTAATGCCAGACCGTCTTGATACATCTGTGTCTTGCTTTGTGGTAAAGATATGGGGTGGAAAGGAGGACATCTACCAGCTGTTGATTGAATGGAAAGTCTGTTTGGATGGACTGAAGTACTTGGGTCAGCAGGTAATTTTTAGACTGTGGTTTCCAGTGGTTGTCATCTCCAAATTAACCTGTCTAACCTTTGTATTGATGCTCCTGTCTTTACATTTTCTGTGGTATAGAGAGACATTTATGATTCATTACATAGTTTATTGTTTATTTCTATTCCTTATATTCTTATGTTTGAATTGTTGTCCAGTTTAAAAAAGACCTTTAATTGAAGAAATGTATGCAGAAACACCCTAATCTGCTAATTTAAGAGAGTTTCTTTTTTTGTGTGTATGTCTCCAAAAAAGAACATACTATCTCCTATCATTCTGCTGCTTCTGTCTTATTGGATGTTCACCCCTGGAATTTGAATATTAAGTTGAAATAAGAAATATGCCATTACATACCTCTCTTGACCAGTGAAGTTGGGTTATTCCAGGAATAAGAATAGCAACTCTTCATTGAGTATAGGGATGACAAATGCCTGGATTATATACTGCTACCTGTCCTCCATCTTTGCTGTTATCAGTGACTAATGTAGTTCTCTTAGCCGAACTTTAAAGTAGCTTTATAATTGTTTCTAATAGTGTTTCAGGACACAGCTAGCAATCTATTAGAACTGCATATGAAATGAAACCTATTTGCCATCCCCAGACATAGGTTATCATCATTAATGTTTATAGTAATCTTGTGAAGGTTGATATTATTGCCCCTTATTTTGCAGATGGGAAAATTGAACCTCAGAGTTTAAGAAAGTGCTCAAGATTGCACAGATGGGTAGAGCTAGAATTTAAATCTAGTCTTGGATGACTTCAAAAGTCATTCTTTCTGTGCTGTGCTACACTGGTGTATATGTGTGATATTTGGTAACCCTTAACCCCGCCTTAGATAGAATGAGTGCCATTTTCATTGTGATATTTATGGTATTACTATTAGAGGTGACCCTAAAACGTTAGTCATAGATTATTTACATCCTTGATGTTTTCTTAATATTTATTCAATATTTGTATTCTGATTTGTTTCTTTTTAAAGAAGCAATTTAATCCTGCATCTGTTTTTTCAGATTGAAAAAAAATCTCCACCTTCATTTTGCTTACTATATTTGAATTTTAAAAATTAAATTATATATTTTTTGTAGTGCTGGGGTTCCAACCCAGGGCTTTGAGCATGCTAGGCAGGATTCTACCGTTAAGCTATATCCCCAGCCCTACAAGTTTTATAGTTTAGGATTTTACATTTGCATTCATTTTGAATTAACATTTGTATGAACTGCAATGTTCATTGTTTTGAAAATGAATGAATAATTATACAGGAACAATTGTAAAAGGCATTATATTTCTCCATTGAATTACTTTGTTCTTACTGTTGAAGGACAAAGTTATTGTAAGTCATTTGTATTTGCATCTGTTTCTGGACTCCCTAGTTCATTGATCTGTACATCTGTCTTCATGCCAATACTAAGACATCTTGATTACTGTAGTTATAAAACTAAGTGTATCTTGAATTCAGGTAGTGTGAGTTCACCAGCTTTGTTCTTTTTTCAAAATTTTTCTGGCTATTCATAATATGTATCAGTTTAAAATTAAATGAAAACAAAAGCAAAATTAATCTGGCTATTCTAGGTTTTTCACTTTTTTTTTTTTTTTTAATTTAATTTTTTTTTTTTTGAACCAGGGATTGAACTCAGGGACACTCAGCCACTGAGCCACATCCCCAGCCCTATTTTTATTTTATTTAGAGATAGGGTCTCACTGAGTTGCTTAGGGCCTTGCTAAGTTGCTGAGGCTGGCTTTGAACTCGTGATCCTCCTGACTCAGCCTCCCAAGTTGCTTGGATTACAGGTGTGTGCCACCATGCCCGGCTAGGTTTTTCACTTTTCTATATATTCTTTAGAATTGTCAATTTCTACAAAAATCCTGCTGGGAAATTTGTTGGAGCATCTTAGGAAAATTTGGAGAGAATTGATATCTTATTAATATTGTGTCTTTTAAACATGATATATCTCTTCATTTATGAAACTATGATTTGATTCACCAGTGTTTTGTAGTTTCCAGCCTACAAATCTTGCATGTGTTTTGTTAGATTTGCATCATAGATTCCATAGTTTTTGGTAAGTTAAATAGGAATATAATATTCCTATTTCCAATTTTTGTTGCCAGTATAAAGAAATAAAAGTTTCTATATTAAGCGTGCATACAATAATTTTGCGAAACTCACTTGTAGGTTCAGTACTTCTTTTTTTCTGAGACTCTTTTTTATAGATTTATAAATAAGAACAGTTTAATTTCTTCCTTTCTAATTTGTATGTATTCTTAGTTCTTTTTCTTATTTCAGTAAGACTTGCGAGTACAATGTTGAACACAAGTAGATACCGTGGAATCCTTGTTGTTTTTCTTTGAACTTGGGGGAAAACATTTAGTCTTTCACTATAATATTAGCTATAATTTTCGTAAACACTGGATTGGTTTTTAGTTTTGTCAAGATCCTCCTCCCACATTCCTGGTATAAACTTCACTTAGTTATGATGGATTTTCCTTTATGTGTACAGTTACAGTTTTAAATATATAAACATGTTGGTGGAATTTTGTATATTGTTAGATCTGGTTTGCTAATATTATGTTAGGATTTTTTTGTATCTATATTCATAAGGGTTATTTGTGCTTTTCTTGCAGTATCCTTGTTTATTTAGTTGGATATGAGAGTAATGCTAATCTCAGAATGGATTGGAAATTGTTTACTTCAGTTTTCTGCATAAATTTTTGTAGACCTGTTACTATTTCTTCCTCCAGTGTTTGACAGAATTCTTCAGTAAAACAATCTAGATGTTAATATTTCTTTGTGGGAAAGTTTTTAAGTTTGACTTTAAGATATGGAGCTATTTGGGCTACGTATGAATTTTTTGTGAGCTTTGATGATTTTTCTTCCACAGAAGTTGTCTATTGTCTGGTTGGACGTGGGCTGCTGTAGGGGAGGGGGCAAGGACACCTAGTAACCCACTGGAAGCACAGAGAGCAAGGCAATGCACCAGAGCGACCAATCAGCTGCAGACAAATAAGGCCCGCTGACCCTAACGTCCACCTGGTCCACCTATACCTGGGCAGAACCCTCAGCATATTCCAGCCTATAAAGACCCTGGGCAGCTAGGACCCCGTGCAGTTTTCTCCTGCTGTCTACCCCATCTTTCACCCAGGAGGGCTGGGAATTTCGGCCGAGAGCCACAAACTCTAGTAAAGCTTGGTTGTGGTACTTTGGTCTGACTCTGGTTTGGCCGCCTGCAAGCTTACATTCCACCTACCTGTGAGCTCACATCTGTCACATCTGAGATTTCAAATTTATTGGTCTAAAATTTCCCACGATATTACCACATTCTTGTAATTGTGTAGGCTCTCTGTAATGATTCTTTCCTCTTTTGTTTTTGCTTCTGGTGTTTTCTTTCTTCTTTTTCTCTTGATCACTCTGACTAGATATTTATCAATTTTATTAACTTTTCAAAGATCTGATGTTTGGTTTAACTGATGATTGTTATTTTCTTTCTTTCTTTTTTTTTTTTTTTGGGACCAGGGATTGAACTCAAGGGCACTCAACCACTAAGTCACATTCCCAGCCCTTTTTTGTATTTTATTTAGATACGGGGTCTCACTGAGTTGCTTAGCACCTCACTGTTACTGAGGCTGGCTTTGAATTTGAGATCTTCCTGCCTCAGCTTCAGGAGCTGCTGGAATTATAGGTGTGCACCTCTGTGCCCAGCTTGATTTGTATTTTTATCTTTATTTTTTTCTTTCTTTTGCCTGCTTTGGATTTAAGTTGCTCTTCTTTGCTCGTTACTGATTTGAGACTTTTCTTTTGTTCTTAAAATAAACATTTAATAAAATTTCCTTTATTGCTTAATATATATTCCACAAACTTTTGTATTGTGCTTTCATTGAATTCCAAACATTCACTTTTTTTTTTTTCTTTCTCATTACTAGGCTCTGAATCCAGGGCACTCTGCTACTGAGCTACACACCTAGTTGCCCCACCCCTCTTTTTTAAATTTTGAGACAGGATCTTTTTAAAAACTTTTTTTAATATTAATTTTTTATTTGCTCTTTTTAGATATACATGCCAGTAGAGTATATTTTGACATACATATTATACATACATGGGATGCAACCCATTATAATTTTGATCCCACTCTTGTGGTCTCGCTAAGTAGCATAGGCTATCTTTGAATTTGCAATACTTTTGCCTCAGCCTCCCTTGTACCTGGGATTACAGGAGTATACCATGGCACCCCTGGATATTTTCTAATTTACCTTTTATTTCTTCTTTGAACCATGGATTATTTAGAGGTGTAGTATTTGTGGATTTTCCTGATATCCTTCTCTTGTTGATTTCTACTTTAATTCTGTTGATTTTGAGAAAATTACTTGTATGATTTCAATCCTTTTAATTCTTTTAAGATTTATTTTATGGTCCCAAGTATTTGGTCTACCTTGGTGAACATTTCATGTACATCTCATGCATATTCTGCCATCATTGAATGGAATGTTTTACAGTATCAATTAAATTATATTGGTCCTGAGTAAAGTTTGAATATGTTAGAATTAGCCAGAGGGAAGAAAAGATGAGAAGAGGCACAGAAGTCTGATGTGATAGAGCATAATCTATTCCTTTTATTTTTAGCTGAGGAAATCATAGTGACCTGATAACACAACTTGTCCAAAGTCATATGTATGTCCAAAGCTACAAATGCAATCCACATTTCCTGAATAGCTTTTAAAGTTTATCAGGATTTTTTGTTGTTGTTGTTGTTTTTTAGTTGTAGGTGGACACAATACCTTTATTTTATTTTTATGTGGTGCCGAAGATCAAACTCAGGGCCTCATGCATGCTAGGTGAGCACTCTAGCACTGGGCCACAACCCCAGCCCCCTGTCAGGATGTTTTCCCCAGAAGTCATGAATTAACCTGGGTTTGATTTGGATTTTGATGGTAGAGAAGAGGGAATTTGGAAATAGATTTGTTCAAGGTGGGAATTCAAAGAATTTATTGATTCTACAAACGGGGAATGTGTAGCATCCTAGTTTGTGTGTGATGACAGAAATGCTTGGCCTTAGGTTAAGTGGTTAGAATTTTGTATTTATAACAGTAGCAAATAGCCTTTAGTGTTTGAGTATCTTTTTTTTTTTTAACAATTGAAGACACTTTATTATTATTTTTTAAAATCATCTCTCAACATTTCAACTCTTGGTAGAAATCAAATGTAAAACATCTGCATTTTTAAATTAGCATATACTTAACTATCTCAGTCACAGCAACCTCATAGAGTAAGATACACACCAAGAAGGACTGCAGCTTAGTATTTCCTATTCCAGTCTGAGCTCAGTATCCGTGATCGTAGGGACACTGGACTTTGTCTTCCTAGTACATCTTTTTACCTGCACATAATGACCTGGTGCCTTTTGAAGATCATGTGAGCAAGTATCCATAATTTTCTTTAGTATTTAATTGAGAAAACAGAAACTTAGAAAGATTAAGTGATTTGCCAATGCTCACATAAGTGCTTGGTAGACTTAGGTTGTTATTTGTTCCCATGGTTCAGGCACTATTATTCATTTCACTAACTCTAGTCAGCTGTTTTAAAAGGTTTGCTGTTTTTCATAAAAATATCAAAATATGAGGCTGTAGTTAGATTAATAGAAATCTATAGTCCTTATTTTCCTATTAGTATTCTAATGCTATTATTGAGCCAGTAATCTTTAATTAATGAATAAAAGAGAATACATATTTCCCTGTTTGTGTGTGGTGCTGGTGAATGAATCCAGGGTCTTCCACATGCTAGACAAGTGCTTTTATCACTGAGCAACACCCCCAGTCCCCATATTATAGTTTAACAGTTTTTCTTATTATAGTTTAACAGTTGTGCTGTGTACATACTCATGTGCAATGTGTTACAGCCTGTTTGGTGACTCATGATTTTTTTTTTATTAGGAACAAAGGGCTCTTTCTGAGCTTTGTGGTTGCCTGGTGTCTAATGCATTATTAGATTTTTTTCCCTAATTATTTCTTAGTTTAACTTCCCAAAATACTTTCACATCCATTTCATTCCATGTTTTTGACATGCCTGTAAGATAGAGCAAGGAGTATTTCTGCTTTTGGCTGATGAGAAAATTAAAGCACGTGCCATTAAAATTGACTAACTGCTGTATGTTGAGTAGAGTGGGGTGCACCAGGGCTGTCAAGATAAAAAAAAAATCAGAGTTCTCTTCTGAAGAGCTTCTTGTGAAACAAAGTTGAAATTAGAATTCAGGTCACTTAGTTTTTAGCTGCATATCTTTTTCAAGTGATAGAATTATCTTTCAGTGAACTAATTTAATGTCCATTTGCACGAAGCTTATAGTTTTGAGAACTTTACTTTCATGCTAGATTTGTTTCTGTTCCTATCTTCCCACCTGCTTCTGTATGGTATATGTATTTATTTTCTTCTGATATAATAAAGTAATTCATGTAGGCTGGGGTTGTGGCTCAGTAGTAGAGTGCTTACCTAGCATGCATGAGGCCCTAGGTTCTATGCCCAGCACCAAAAGAGGGGGGCAGGGAGGGAGAGGGAGGGGGAGGTGAGCTGACTAAGACTGCATTTGCTTGCTGGGTGTGCCTGTAATCCCAGTGGCTGGGAGGCTGAGGCAGGAGGATCTTGAGTTCAAAGCCAACCTCAGCAGTGGCAGGGTGCTAAGCAACCTAGTCTCTAAATAAAATACAAAAGAGGGCTGAGGATATGGCTCAGTGGTTAAATGCCTCTGGGTTCAATCTTCCATACCAAAAGGGAGGGGGAAAAAAGTATTACATATTCTTTTGGACAATTTGGAAAATTTTGAAAATCGTAGAGAAGAAATTTTTAAAAAAATATGTAACCCTCTGCCCAGCTATACATTGTTAACATTTTGATGAATATAATTTTAATCTTTCTCCCAGGTATATATGTCTATAAAATATTTAATATAATTTCAGATTATATTTTGAACCTGATTTCATAATGCTTTCTCTTTTGCCTTATAATTTGGAAAAACTTCTTGATTAGTGTATAGTATTTATTATAAATTCATAACTGTAGACTCATCTTTTGGTATTGTTTTCAGTTCAGTAAATGATGTAGGTAAACAGGAATGTGTTTTAAAATTTGTTTTAGTAATAGAGGTTGTTATGGAAGTCGTGTGAATGTTCCCAGGAATGTTCTGCTACTGTCTTGGGCTATTGTGTCTCTCTAGCTAGAGACAGAGATCAAATATTTGGTTCTGGTAGCCCTCCTTGTCTTTCTTTCACTTGAACCCTCACTTTAATCCTTCACAAAAGAAAAAATGAATTTTTTTTAAAGCCACGAATTAAATCTATTTGTATGCTTCATTGTTGGGCACTTTATATTATTTTGAGTTATTTTAGATCTTGGTTCTTCTAATTTTTTTAGTTTTATTCCCCCTACCTTTTAGGTGAATCTGAGTTTGGGGTGACACTGTATGCAGGTCCCAACTGTGGCATCTGAAAGACAGTGATATGCAGATAGGAGTTAAGTAGTCTTTTAAGACTTTATGGATTGGCTACTAATACCTTTAAATTGTGCTTTTGAAAATAGGAAATAATATTAATCTCTTTTTTCTAGGGCTTTGTATTTTTAAAGCATTCATATAGACTAACAGTTATGTTTTCTTTGACATCAGAGCATGTAGAGTAAGCCTCTGAAGTCCTTCAGAAATAGCTATGACAACCTCAGAAGTGTTTGTGGAAAATATGTGTGAATGCCTGTTATCTCATGTGAAGCTTTTGTGAGACCTTTGACTAAAGCAGGAAATGCTTCTTTGATCACATGGTCCTTTGTTAGGTGATTTGTTTTCTGCTAGTTTAATGTAGCCAGCATTTTCCTCACCATTGAAGTAGGCTGTGTTTTAACTATCATTCTCTGATCATGTTAAAACGTGACTAGAATGAGAATAGCTAATTGTGTGTTATCCTCCTCTCTTAGATTCATGCCCGCAACCAAAATGAAATAATTTTTGGACTAAATGATGGCTACTATGGTGCTCCATTTGAACATAAGGTAAGAGAATTCTCCTGAAACTAAGTTTTCTTTAGTACAGGTGTGCCTTGCACCTGAGTAGATATAATCCTGTAAAGCTCTGTGTAAATAGAATTATGTTTTAAGTATCATTGTTAGTTTGCTGTGTAGTGTGGCTTAGGTTGAATGCTTTTTAGAGTGAAAACTTGTTTTGTAAGGCATACAACCACTCCAGTTAATCTTTTCTAAATCCAGATCATATTTTCTTAAAGGAAAACCTGAACTAGCTGTTTTCTCGTATTCTACATAATTCCTTGGTGGATAAGAAAAAATGGTGGATTTTGATTAAATGTAGTAGTTTTATTAAAATGTTTCAGATGTCTTTTCTAACTTTCAGTAAGCTTAAGAAACCAAAAGTCAAGGGGTTTTTTTGTTTGTTTCTTTTTTTTTTTTTAAATCAACTCTGTTTCTATGTCTAAAGGTTATTAGAGCAAGGAGAGGGCAGAGTCTGTATTCACCAAGTACCTACATTCTGGTGCTCTGCCAAGTAACCCATGTTCTTTTCCTGACTTAATTCTAGCCACGAACAAATGTGGTGAGTTTTATCTTCTCCATTTTATAAATTAGGAAACAGGTTGTGAAGGATGAGCTTCTCAGGATCTAAAAAGTAGCTGAGCTGAAATTTCAAGTTGTCTGCCTCTAAAACCTGTGCTCTTTCTATTCTGTTATGGTGTTTTAGTTAAAAATTTGGAACTCTATGCCTTATTTGCTCTTAGTGATCATGTTGTTTTATAATTCTTGATTGTCTGAAATACCATTGCTTAGAACATTCCATTCATTCAGCAACATTTTATTAAGCACCTAGTGTATGTCAGCTACTGTGCTCCAAGTGCTAAGACTAAAATGGTGAAGCCAGGTGTGATGGTGTGCTCTTGTAATCCCAGCTACTTGACTGAGACAGGAGGGCACTTGAGCCCAGGAGTCCAGGCCAGCCTATTTTAGTGCCTCTAGAAAGACCTTCTTGGGGACTTGACTGTTAAAGCTGTAAACCAAATGACGAATGAAAGTTAACTAGTGAAGTAAGTAGGGGCTGAAAAGAGAGCATTCCCAGCAAGAGAAGGTTAAAATGCCAGAGACCATGAAGTCGCAGGGTACATGGCAAGTCTCAGAGACCAAAAGAGGGTCTGAATGATGAGAAGGAAGGATGCCAAAGATTCCACCCGAGAACAGGGGCCTGTATTGAAGTATTTTTTAGCATGGCAGTGTTGTAAATCAGATTTGTGTTTTAATGATTTTACTCTGACTGCAATAAGGATGATTGTAGAAGAGGCAAGAATCTATTTGGGAAGATAGGAAGGGAGGATCTTGCAGTGTATCAGGTAAGAGATGTGGATACTATAAAACAGGATTATGGTAGAATAAAGGCAACATAGATTTGGGGTGGGGAAGGTCCTGGTAACCAAACCCAGGGCCTTGTGCATGCTAGGCAAGTGCTCAAACTCTGAGCTACACCCCCAGCCCAAAAGATAGACGTAGGAAACTTTTAGGATATAAAAATCATTAGGACTTGATAATTGTTTGAATTTAAGGTAGAAAAAAAGATGTGAAGGATGACTTCTTGGTTTCTGGCTTGGCTGAAGTAACTGGATGGACAAAGGTGTCCAGTACAGAAAACTAAGGGATACTAAGGAAGACCAGGTTTGGTGGAGGCAGATGGTGAGTTAAGACCTGTTCATGTAGAGTTTGAGATGCCTTTGAGACATTCATGTGTGAAAGGCAAGTAGGCATTCAGATATATGAATCTGGAGCTCTCAGGAGCTCTCAGAGTTAGAGATATCAGTGTGGGGCCAATGGCAAATGGTCATTGAAATCTTGAGTGTGGATGATAGAGTAGGAACAGTCAGAACAGTAAGAAAAAAGAGGTCTAAGTAACCAAACCTTGAAGACCTCCCACTATTAAAAGCCAAATAGAGAAGGCAACGTTGGAAAAGGTGAGGAATGGTCAGAGGAAAAGAGAAGAAAGTAGAGTTTCTTATAGAATATCAGGGACTAAAAGACTAGAGAGAGGGCTGTTTTGGTTCTGTCTCTCTTTCTTTTTTTTTTTTTTTGCTTTTTTTTCTTTTTTTTTTTTTTTTTTTTTAAGGGGATGTGGATGGCAATAAAATAAGAACTAAAAATTGCATGTTGAACTTTGTAAAATGGAAGTTATTTTAGGTGACTTTTTTGAAACTTGGTTCAAACTCTGATAGACATTTTTTTTTAATTTTAGAGCTTTATCTTCTGAATTCTTGTAGTATGTCAGCATCCTATGTATCCCTTTGATATGACATGCCACTTTGTAACTAAGCTAGTTTTTCTTCCTAGAAGTCTAAGTTTCTTTTTTTGCATTTTTAAAATTCTTTTTACTTATACATGACAATGTATTTTGACATATCATACATACATGGAGTATATCTTCCCATTATTGTAGTTGTACATGATGTGGAGTTACACTGCTCATGTATTCATATGTGAACATAGGAAAGTTATATTCAATTCATTCTACTGTCTTTCCCATTCCATCCCTCCTCTCTTCCCCCAACTCCCCACTGTGCAATCTGGTGAACCTCCACTCTTCCCCCTCCCGCTGCCTATTGTGAGTCAGCATCCACATATCAGAGATTCAACCTTTAGTTTTTTGGGATTGGCATATTTCACTTAGCATGATAGTCTCCACTTCCATCCATTTACGGGCAAATACCCTATTTCATTCTTCTTTATGTCTGAGTAATATTCCACTGTGTATACGTACCACATTTTCTTTATTCATCTATTGAAGGGCACTTAGACTGGTTCCAAAACTTAGTTATTATAAGTTTCTTAAGGATATATTTCTGTATGTAATATTAAATTCCCAGTCCCTGTCTCAGTTCTTGGGACATGTCATTTGCTTAATAAAAATGTGGTTTAATGAAAATTGTGAGACTGTTACAGCTGCTGTTTGTAGTGTCTTTGCCCAGGATTAGCTGTCCTGACTGGGGAGAGGCATTCAGTCCATCTTGTAGCTAGTAACTACCTCACAATCTAGTACAAGTCTGACACATAGTAATAAGAGTAACACGTTACGCTGATAAGAACTTTACATCTGTTATTGTATTTACTCCCCCAGCAACCTTGTAGCTATATACTAATAGTCATTGAGGTTTGGGGTGGGCCAATAACTGGTATTCCTTTCTTCTTCTTAGTTTGGAACAAGTTCAGAAATAAATTAGGTGGTAAATAAATGAAGATCAGAATATTTGCTTTATTACTGACAACACTAGTAAGGAAATATGGCTTAAATTCTGTGACTAAAAGAGTTGACTATAATCGAAAGGTCTTTTATATATTTCCTTTTGACCTGAATCTCTTTCTCTGCAAATAACAAAATGAACGAAACTGAAGTGACCCTTTAGGAACAAAAATCTGATCCTCCAAGCCAAAAGCAGAGTTTGAGTGTGTGATGTGGATAGCTGTTCTTGATCGGAGGGAATCTAGAACTGAGCTAGCCATGTCCAGTTCCATCTCCAAAGCACAACAGTAGCCAGGTGTGTCATCTGCCAGGCCTGGGACGGAGTAAGGGAAGGCATCTGAGAACTGGAAATGTTCCTTTCATGACCTTCTCTTTTAGGACATTGAGTGGAAAGTTTTTCTCCTGGGTGGAGATGTGGGAATACAGGATAAAATGTTTTCCTCTAACAGTAATAACAATAACTAATGTTCAGTGAATACATGTGTACCTGGCACTATTCTAAACACTTTATGTATCTTTACCTCATTTAAACTTCACAATTGTACTTTTATAGAAAGGGAAACTGGCACAGAGGAGTTAAATAACTTTTCCAAGATTCCATAGCAACTAAATAGCAATGGCAGTCAAAACCAGACTGTCAGTAAATGTTTGTTGAATATATGATTGTGATAAGTAGTGTATTTTATTCTGTAGTTCTTCAGTTAGTCAGTTTAGAAGTCCAGCCCAACTTGACATATCAGCTAAACCTTTAAAAAGCACTTTATTTTTTTCTTTTTAAAAAAAGCCCGCCGGGCACGGTGGTGCACGCCTGTAATCCCAGCACTTGGGAGGCTGAGGCAGGAGGATCGAGAGTTCAAAGCCAAACTCAGCAACTTAGCAAGGCCCTAAGCAACTCAGTGAGATCCTGTCTCTAAATAAAAAATAGGGCTGGGGATATGTCTTAGGGGTCGAGTACCCCTGGGTTCAATCCCCAGTACCAAAAAAAAAAAAAAGCAAATATAATTACTAACCATAAGCTGACAAACAAAAAGCAATATTTGATAAGTGTATGTGTTTTAAGATAAAACAAACTAGACGATTGTTGTTCAGAATGTGGTCTGTGGGCCCATGGTAGTCCAAGAAGGGTCACCAGTCTGTGGTGAGCTAAATACACTAAGGGACAGTAAAAAATGTTTAAAAACTTTCATACAGTTTCATTATTGTGACTTTTTATTGCATTTTCCAAAAGTATCAATTCACAATGGATCAAACAAAAAAATCCCCAGTTTGTCCTTCCCCACTGAGAATTAGAGAAGCACTGCCCTAGACACTAATAAGGTGAAGTGAATTTCAGGATTAAAACTCACTGATGTCTCCAATTTGTTTGGGAGAATAGAGATTGTACGAATTTAAACAACTTTACGATTTGTTAGAAAAATTTATGCTTAAATTAAAATTTATTTTAATATGTGTGCACATTAAAAGTTGAAGGACTAGAAACAATATGGATTTCTAATTAGCAAAGGAAAAAAGGAAATAGAAAGCTTTGTTAACTAGGTAGGAGACAAGGCAACAGAAAGTAAAATGGTAAGCAGAAAGAAGCATGTGGGGGTAGCAGTAAGTCCAAATATATTTGTAATTATAGTAATAGTAAATGGATATCATGTCCTTGTATTTGAAATATTTCACAAAAATACTAAAGCAACAAGGCTTTGAGAGCAGGACATGTGTTTTAAGAACATGTGTTCTTGAAAACGTATTTTTAAAAAGTTATACTGTGAAATATAACAAAGCACATTTTTTTGCAACCAAAATTTTCATTGACCAATTCTTTGGCCATGTTTTTTTACATTAGTTGTGGACAGGTACACGTTTGTTATTGCTACTGCTGATTATATTGATGTTATTCTTTCCTCTGTTCACATACACTTTAAAAAAAATTTTTTTTTTTTTTAACTAAAAAGAAAGGCCAATGGACCTTTATTTTTACTTAGTTATGTGTGGTGCTGAGAATTAAATCCAGTGCCTCACACATGCTAGGCATGCGCTCTACCACTGAGCCACAACCTCAGCATACTCTTAATGTGTCTTCATTCACTTGGGTCTCAAAATTGGAATTACTTGTTTGCTCAGAACTTTCCCTGTTTTATTTATCTGCTTCTCCAAAAGTCTTTTCTCAGTTTTGTTGAGTTTTTAGAAGCCTAGTAAACTTCTCAGCTTTACTGCAGTGGATAAAGAGTTTGTTCTCCCTTTCCAGAGTGTGTTTGGAAACTAACACACCCTGAGCCTTGCCCTCCAACCTGTACGCACCCATCTTTGACCAAAATGTGCACTATGGATTTATCAAGGAATGATATGCTCTTATTAATTTTCTACAGTAACATTTCATTCATTTGGTATACAAATGTGGTACTCAAATATTTAACAGTAGTGCAAAGAGGTAATTGAAAATATTTAACAGTAGTACAAAGAGGTAATCGAAGAAGTGATGATGAAAATCTTTGTTTATAAAATTGATTCCTTTTTTGTCAGTGAATGTCAGGCATCTACTACATGTGTCTTACTAGACTAAATACTGTGGGCTCCAAAAATGTAAAACACCAATTCACAAACAATTGTTTTTTGGTCAATGAGATAACATAGCATGTATTCTAGAGGTTCTCCAGTTTACAGAGGTGTGTATTTGAAAAGCTGATTTTGATATTTGTTTAGGTCTTGCAGATAATTCAAGTGAATTGTAGCAAAACTTTAAATAAACTGAAGAGTACCTCAGAAAGAGATTTTAATGTTTGGAGAATCAGAGAGGGAACACTGTTATGGCTTGATGGGTGGGCGCAGGTTGGTGGATAAGGCTTGGTGGCCTGGAGAGATGTTTAGTAGGTAGGCTTAACTGTTAGGATGGCTTTTTGGGGGAGGATGGGGAATAAAATATTCTTGGGCCAATAAGCTGTAAACCTTTTAGACCCCAGTTTAATTATTTTGCCTTTAGTGTATACATGTAAAATTATCTTTGCCTTCATTTCCTTTTGGCAACCACTCTTCTTTTGTGAGTGACTCCACTGCCTTAGGTGGATACACATTCCCAGTGGTTAAGACTATGGGTTTCCTAGTTAGATTGATATGGAATTAATTTCAGGCATGAATACTGTTTACCTATGCGATCTGGGGCAAACCAAGTTAGTTTCTTTCCTCATCTCTAAATATAGATAACAAGTTGTATCTTATCCTCTATTTTTTTTAAGATTAAATATGATAATGTTTATGACAAAATTGGCACATGAGTAGAATTCAATAATAAATTGAATCGTGTACTCACTGGACTCTAAACCCTGTCATGAAAGCATTTGAGCTCTAATTCTTAACACTGTATCAGCATTGTATCCCTAATGCACATGTGGTAGGTGCTCAATAAAATGTTAATGGATGCAGGGGAATGCTTTCCATGTTTAGGGCTATCATACCAATATGTGGGCATAAAAATCTCGAGAGAGTGTTATTTCTTTCATCCTAGTTTATCCCCAGGCTCAACTTAGGATGTTTAATTTTATGAAACTCATATCGGTATAACTCTTTAACTTACTGGGGTATTGACAAAATGCGGAAGTGTTAGACAATATATCAATAATTCTTTTCTCAGACTGTAAACTATAGCAGCAATATATCTTGGAACCAGTAGATGGCAGTACTTTCTCTTTTAATGGAAAAAATTCGAACTGAAATGAAATACAAGTTAAAGGGATCAAATCTTTTCAAATGAAGAAATTCGCAGGAATATCTGAAATAACAACTTAGTGATACATTTCACAAAAGTAAACACATAATGCAACCATCTCAAATACATAGGCAAGCAGATTTAAAATGTAGGGACAACAGCAGGTTTCAGAATCTGTTTTAGGTGCCTGTACAAATGAAAGTTTCTTATTTTATATTTTTCAAGGTATAGTACTTTTGAAAAATAGAAAACCTGAATTCTTTTCTTTTCTTTTCTTTTTTTTCTTTCTTTCTTTCTTTTGAAACTAGGGATTGAATTCAGGGATACTCGGCTACTGAGCCACATCCCCAGCCCTATTTTGTATTTTATTTAGAGACAGGGTCTCACTGAGTTGCTTAGGGCCTCGCTAAGTTGCTGAGGCTGGCTTTGAACTTGCGATCCTCCTGACTCAGCCTCCCAAGTCACTTGGATTACAGGCATGTGCCACCATGCCTGGCCAGAAAACCTGAATTCTAATTCCAGATCTGTTTTGGTACTGTGTTCCTTGAGCAAATTACTTAACATTTCTTTATTTTAGGTTCCTTACCTCAAAAGTAAGAAAATCTGAATTAGCTGGTTATCACTGCAGGGAATATTAGAGTTTTCTAGCCCAACACATTTTTTGTCATAGATGAACGAGACCTAGGAAGCCTTACAACCTCCTGAACTTGATGTGGCAAGTTAATTTCATTTTATGGATGATAATTTAGACATAGCTGTAAACATATATTTTATATAAATAGTTTTACATACATGTATATAATTAATATAATCAATCACTACATACTTTTCATATCTCTTTAATCTTTAAGGATTTACCTAAAGTAATTTCACTTCATCCTCTCAACAATTTTGGAGTTAGGTCGAGCAACAGTTATTATTTACTTTATGAGAAAATTGATTCACAAGTAAAGTGATCAACTTGGTGTCCTAATCATTTCTATACAGTGAATTACTGCTTGTTCTTTGCTCTGGACCATTTGAACATAATTGTTAGTGGTTGTGTCAGTTTATTATGTTTTGGAGGCTGTATCTTTCTTCCGTTCTAGAGGCACAAACTACTTCATATCTAATGCCAGGCTCAGTAGCAGGCATCTAATAGGTCTGTAGTAACTCATTGTGGAATAAATATGTTCCAATATATCCCAGTATCTTAGGATAAGTGAAGAGACAGAACTGGGGATTAGAACACATCTCTGTCTCTTTGTAGATATGCATTTTCTTCATTATACCACATAAAAAGGTAATGGTTAGATAATTTTTATTTAATTTCCTCTTGAGATTTCTTTACTTCACTTACTGTGATTAAATGCTATTAGAGCTATCTTTAAGTTACAGCAACTTAAGGGCAAGTCTGAATATTTTCATTTTCAGGAGAAAGATGTTAAAACCCAGAAAAGTTTAAAGATTTTTATTTAGTTAACTTTATAGAATTGAGAAATTTAAAAGATTACTATTTCCTTGTAGTAGTCATATTAATTGATCTAACTTCTCTCCAAAGCACGTCCCACACAGTATACAGGCAGAACATTTAGAAGTAGGGATTAAGTGTCCCCAAGTACAGCCTGTATTTTAACTACAGAGCGCTGAATATGGTATAATTTCTGTCCAGGTCTTGCAGAATATCATCAAAAAAAAGTTGAAAAATCATAAAAACAACCAGTTCCTGTAAATATTCTACTCAGCTCCCCCCTCCCATCACAGAAGAAACAAAGACTGGGCAAATCCTAAATCCTCAGGGGTTATTTGTATTAGCTGCCTGCTTTATTATAAAACATCCAGGTATCTGAACCTGTTTTAAATTCAGGATTAAACTTGTTTCTGAACTGTTTGAGCCAGAGTGATTTCCTAGGACCAGTATTACACCAGGTGGGTACAGAGCTTTTAAAAAAAGACCCCTTGCTAGTTTTCATTTGTCGAATGCCTAGAATGTGGCAGACATCATACCAGATACTTTACTTACTTTATTTAGTCTCTGTTACAACAGAGAGACTGTTATTATCCTAAGTTAATGAGTGAAGTACCCTGGAAGAAAACATTAAACTATTTACCCAAGATTACATAGCTGATAAGTAGCAGATCCATAACTTGAATTCAGGTCTGATCGTTTGAAGGCTTCTTTTTTTTTTTTTTTTTTTTTTTTTCCTTGATAACCATTATGCTACGTGGCATCTCTGTATTTCTTCTTATTTTTATATAGCATGTCAAAATACCATTTAGCCAGGGATATCTACTCGCCGGGCATTGTGAGAATCGAATGAGAGAGTACGCAGGCAGGCACTTTGAATGGTATAAAATGCTTTATTCCACAGACTTTGGGTATTTATTATAGAAGGGTAGACATGCAGTGCCCCTGAGGCCATCAACCCACTCAAGTCTACAAAAGTTCCACACATTAGTCACTATATTTGGCTTCCTTCTGAATCTCCCCCACTTTTCTCTTGGATCAAATTAACTTTTGACAGATGTTTGGAAAATCATCTTATCCTGTAATTCATATTTATAAATCCTGCTGCTGCAGTGTGGTCCCCATTCTCTCTCTTCATTGAAGCCAGAGAATAATCTGGGAAAATGCCACGTTTCCTGTTATGAATTTGGAGGTGCTTGTCTTTTTAGCACAATTTTCAAGCTTTTGAGAATTTTAATACTGGAAGATTGAAAGCCAAGCATGAGTCTTTGTATAGATGTTTTAGATTCCTGAGAAATAAGCAGAAACAGAACTTTAGATTCATCTATAGTAAGCGAGTCACAAAGTTCAAAATTTCTTTTTGTTTAAAAATTTGAAAACTTGCTTTTACTATTTTCTCTTGGGTTAGATTTTTTTTTTTTTTTTTTTTTTTTTGGAACCAGGGATTGAACTCAGGGACCTCGGCCACTGAGTCACATCCCCAGCCCTATTTTGTATTGTATTTAGAGACAGAGTCTCACTGAGTTGCTTAGGGCCTCGCTAAGTTGCTGAGGCTGGCTTTGAACTCGCGATCCTCCTGCCTCAGCCTCCCGAGTTGCTTGGATTACAGGCGTGTGCCACCACGCCCGACTGGGTTAGATTTTTAATGAGGGCATTTTTGACTTTTTTTCCTGATAAGTCAATTTCAGTTTAAACTGTTTTTCTCCAAGCTGGGGACCTCCTTCCCCCAGCTCTATCTTCACCAGTGCTAGTTAGCTTGCCGTCACTGTTGTTCCCTTCTTTCACTCCTGCTGCCACAGTTGTAGTTGCTTGTGTATACGTACTTTCTTCTATACGTACTTTCTTCCCTTCAGGACCCAGGTTATGCCTCTCTCACTTGTACAGTCTTAACGTTTAGTGTGGACTTAGCTTAGTGAATATTTTCCCCCAAGGATTACATTGTTCCTGTCTCTGCTGTTTTATAAAGTAGCCTTTTCACTTAAGGGTTGGCTACTTTAGCATGGTCACTCTTAGTCCTCCTGTTGACAGAATAGCATTGAAGACATTTGGTTCACTCTACTTGGGAGTGCGTGATTATAGTTGTATTGTTTCTGGAGGGTAGTTTAAAGCAGTGACTTGTGAACAAAAATCTCTTCATCCCTGTTGATTTCAATTAAAAAAAAAAAGAACTTTTGTTTCAGGATCCATATACTTTTGCTTAATAATACTTTTTTTTTTTTTTTTTTTACCAGGGATTGAGCTCAGGGGCACTTGACCAGTGAGCCACATCCCAGCCCTATTTTGTATTTTATTTAGAGACAGGGTCTCACTGAGTTGCTTAGTGCCTCACTGTTGCTGAGGCTGGCTTTGAACTCGTGATCCTCCTGCCTCAGCCTCCTGAGCTGCTGGGATTACAGGTGTGCGCCACTGTGCCTGGCTAATAATACTGTTCTTAGTGCCCACTGCTTTTCACTGTTTTAGGAGAAAAAGCATGTCTGAAACCAGCCAAATTGAGGGAATGTACATATTCAGCTCAGTGTCTAAGAAGAGGTCTCACCTTCCCTTCTTAACAATTCAGCATCTGGGCTTCATCAAAACTCAAGGTGGAGGGTTTCCAAAGCCTGCTAATGCTTAACAGAGATACTTGCTTAGTTTTTCTCAGTTTAAACCTGGCTCACACTTTAAAGTGTATTAACGTCCATGAATATATACACATAGGATCAGAGGCTGCCTGTTAATTCATCAGGTAGCTATCTTAGGAGTGGTCATACAAATAAATATTGTATTTTTAAAAAGTATATTAACTGCATCTGAAGTGTCCAAATAGTAGGATGAGTCACTTTTTCTCCCTTGTCCATTATTTTTTCTTGTTCTGTCTAAGCAAAGAAGGGCCATGTGGAAAGTTTACTTAAGTCTGAAGAATAACATGGAACACTGTTGGGTCATGCTGGGGAAAGCATTCAGTGGAGCTCTCAATCTGCTGTCCTCAGGCTTCTGCTGGACCTTTTTCTGCTCATTAGCATATTTTATCTGGATGTTGCTGATCCCTCCCAGGTCTGCATTTCTGGTCTAGATTAGCATATAGTGGACTTGGTTCAGTTGCTTGTGTGTTTCAGAGACACATACATGCACATGGCCCCAGCTGAACTCAGTTCCTTTCATCCTCTCCAAAGACCACCCCTTGTTATTTCCTAATTCAATGAAGAGCACTGTACTGTCCACTCCTTTCCCAAGTCAGATCAGAGAAGTCATCTGGACCCTTTTGTCTTTGAAATACTACTGATGGTGGCTGCCAGATATCTACTTCTTTACTGTGTTTTGACATTTCTAAAATGTTGATCTTGTCCCTCCTTTTTTTTCAAATCAAATCATTAGCATTTGCCCTCTATAATTAATAGTTTGCAAAATTTTACTTTGATCTGATTTCTTATTTCTAAATACCCCACCCTTAATGTTTTCTTATGCTAAGATTTGTCCATGTCACTCTTAGACCCATTTCCATAAGATTTTCTGTGACATTTCTCCTAAGTTCAGTTTGGATTCCCCTCTTTTATGCTCTCATAGCACGTGGCATTGCGTTTCCCTCATTACATTACTTATTATATTCTGATTGTCCATTTGTTCATCTTTTTTTCCTGGAATTGTAAGCTGTATGAAGTCAGGGACAGTATCTGTCTTCATCACAGTTTATCCCTAACATTTAGCACTTGTAACTAGCATATAATAGTAGTAAATGGCATATAATAGTAGTAACTGAATAAATACTTGTTGAATGATTGAATGAAGCTTCTGTAGCACTAGGTTTTTGGAAGTTCTGTTGGAATATACTACTTGATTATCATCAGTTGTATAGCTTGTTATTTGAAATTCTAGTTCTGTCTGTGTTTTCTGATCATTTCTGCATACATCCCTACTATTTCCAAATTATTGTGCTTTAAATAGAACTTTTCTCTTTTTCTCCAGGCTTGCTTTCCTATTTTTTCACATCTTTATTAACTATTATTCCATTTATTCAGGCCTCAAATTTTGTCAGTTCTGATTGGTTTTTTTCTTTTATCCACTCTATTCAGTCAGCCATAGACTCTTTCTGAGTCCTTCTTTGAAACAACTCTGGTATCCATGGTTACTTTTCCATCTCCCTTGCCATAATCCAAGCTCAGACCAGCATACCCAAAGGGCAGGATTACTATAGTAGTTTCCTGGCGGGCCTGTGCACTCTGGGCTCTTTATATCCACTTTGTCTTGCTCACCACTGTCTGATTAATCTTGCTAATGCATACTTTCATTTTTTATTTCTTTGCTTAAAATCATAAATTCTCATTGTCTGTTGGATGTGTCTCAATCTCTGACTTGATTTTCTTCTCTCCATCAGCTTAAATTCAGTCCATGCATAGTACTTTTGGTTCTATCTCTGCTCCCCCCCCCCATTTATTACCATTACTCTCAGTACATCTACTACGTGTGGTTTTTATAATAGCCAGTTAACTAACTGGTGTTTGGGCATTCTGCCTCCCCCAATTCATCATATTTGTCATTACCAAAGTAACCTTCCTATGGTCATTACTCTACAGTGTCAGAACACTTCATGAGTCTTTGTTGCCCATAAGTTGTCTTCACTTGTAGCATGGTATTCAAGGCTCTCTGTGCTCTGGACCTCCCAATCTACTTATTCAGCTATATCTCCTGCCACTTTCCTCTCCAGGGTTCCAAATAATTTTCACATCACGGAAGGTGAACAAATTGGTCCACTATTTAATCTTCTCTGAATGCAGCTTGTGTGTTCCCACTATGCTTTGGCTGAAGGTGTTCAGTCTGGGTGGGACTTCCTTCCCTGCCATTTAGCTTTTCAGAACTACTTAATCCATCCTGAATGCTGCCACCCTTGCAAACTTTAATGTTTCTGCCTCTACTACCTTGAATCTTTACCACATCAGAACTCCTAGGTCATAGGTGTTTAGTAAACACTGAAATGGACAAGTGTGTGTATCATGATGTTTGCTTCATAATTAGGTATCTTTTCAAGTTATTTCTATTCAACTTCTGTAGTTTTAATGAAGTTAAGAACAGTCTAGTGACTGCTGTATCAGCTTAAAACTCTCAAAATGTATAGTAACCTGTTGGATAGGTGACCTAGCCAATGGGCTAATACATGGATAAGCAAAGTAGTTCAGCACATGTTTTTGTATGATTTACAGGTTAAGAATGGTTTTTACGTTTTAAAAGAATTTGAAACGAAAAGCAAAAAGAATACATCACAGAGATAACATGGCCTGCAAAGCCAAAAATGCTATCAGGCCCTTTATGGAAAAAACTTGCTAAGCACTGGTCTAGAAATACACCTGGTTTACCTGGAGTTGCTCCTGCTTGTTCAATATGTAAAATTATCTCGTTTCCTGAACAGTGTAACAGGCGACGAGACTGGCGACTATTCTCTTCCTTGAAACAGAATTGTTAGAGCTGGCTTCAGAAGAATTTTGAGTGACATGTAAATCTTTTCTGAGCTCTTTGGCACTTGGCAGTATCTCACACAGATAACCAGGGACAAATGAGCCATTTCTTTCCATTCTGTTCCTTCATCAGAGCTCTGCTGGGATTGCACATCTGGTGAAGTTAGATGTCATTCAGAACAAGGCTCTTAGTATATTTCAAGAATGTTAATTGCTAAGTGACAGCTGAAGCAGAAGGACTTAATTGGGTCCTTAAGTTGCCTTAAATGTACATGGACCTAGAATTTTAGAATTGGAAAAGGTCTGAGAGATCATCAAGTACAGCTGGTCATTAAGAACATGGACTGTGGAACCAGACTGTATGGCTCTTCTTAATCCTTTCCTGTGTCTCAGTTTCCTCACCTTTCAAGTAGAGATAATAATAGTACCTATTCCATGGGTTTTGTGAGCATCAAATATATTAACATTTAATGTAGTAACATCCAAACATTGATGTTAATATGAAACACGGTACTTCCTGGCATGCTCTAAATATTCATAAGCACTCTCATCTTTTAGCTATTGTTTTTCTTAGTTGTAGATTCATTTTATAGTTAAAGACAGTGAGGACTAGAGGAGTTAAATGATTTCCTCATTTATGTGACAGGCAGAATGAATTAAAACCTGGCATTGTGACTCTCCGTTGAATGCTCCTTTCCTCTTATCACGTGTTGCTTTTAGTTGTGTGTTAGTGGATGTGGATGATTTTCTAATAGGTAGAAAAAATTGTCTGGCAGCTTTTTACATAAAATAACAAAAGCAAAGTAGAACATCATTAATACTTTTTCTTGAGAACCGTGAATCTGCTTCTAGTATCTTATTTGGATTTTGTATATAATTAATAGGACTGTCTCCTTTTTGCCCTCTTTTTCCTTATCTGCTCTCATGACATACAGATTATTTTATAGCCATCTCTTTTTACTTTATTGAGGGTAAATTCATGTAATAAATTGACCATTTTAAAGTGGACAATTCAGCATCATGGAATACATTCCCAAAGTTGTTCAAGCACCAGTTCTGTCAAGGTGTAAAATATCATTACCCAAAAGATAACTTTGTACACATTAACACTCCATGTCTCTGTTCTCCATGCCTCTGGCAAACAGTCATCCCCTTTCCCTCTCTATGGATTTACCTAGCCTAGGTATTTCATATAAATGGAATTATATAGTCTGTGGTTTTTCATATGAGGGTTCTAATTTTTCAACTTTCTTGCCAACATTTTTTCTGCTGATTATTATTTTTTAAATTATAGCCATCCTGATGGGATGAAGTAATAGTTTATTGTGGTTTTGGATTTGCATTTCCCTGATGATTAATGATGTTGAACATCTTATGTGCTTGTTGGTGATTTGTGTATCTTTTTTGGAGAAATGTCTCTTCCAGTTTTCTGTCCAGCGTAAAATTGGGTTGTTTGTCTTTTTGCTGTTAAATTGTAAGAGTACTTTATATATTTTGAATATTAGACCTCTATCAGCTTTATGATTTATGAAATATTTTCTCCCATTCTGTAGATTGTTTCTCCATTTTCATTATGGTGTTCTTTGATGCACAAATTTTAAAATTTTAAAAAAGTCCAATTTGTCAGTTACTTCTTTTGTTTTCCATGTGTTTGGTATCATCATACATTGATGAATCCAAGGTTATCTAGATTCACCTATTTTCTCCTAATAATTTTATAATTTTACTATTAGGTCTTTAATTCATTTTGAAGTAATTTTATGATATAATGTTACAAACAGGTTCAGCTTCATTCTTTTGCATGTAGCTGTCCAGTCGTTTCAGCACCATTTGTTGAAAAGACTATTATTTTCCCATTGAATAGTTTTGGCACCTTTGTTGAAAATTAATTGATTATTGTGTATGGGTTTATCTCTGGATTCTCCATTGTATTTCATTTATTTATATGACTATCCTTATGCCAGTGCCATCTTGTTTTGATTACTGTTGATTTGTAGTAAGTTTTGAAATTGGGAATATGAATCTTTGTTCTCTTTTCAGTATTATTTTTGCTATTTGTTGACCTCTTTCAATTCTATGTGAATTTAAGAATAGGCTTTTTCATTTCTGTAGAAAAGGCTGTTGAAATTTTGAAGGCGATGGCATTGAATCTAAAGATTGCTTTGGGTATTGTTGTCATCTTGACAGTATTAACTGTTCAACTCCATGAACATGGGATGTTGTTGCATTTATTTTGGTCCAATTTGGACACACTATTTTTCTTGCTTAATTCCTGATAACCTAACCTAACCTAACCTAACCTCACCTCACCTATAGTGTTGAATGGAACTAGTGAGAGCAGTTACCCTTTTCTTATTCTTTATCTTAGGGAGAAGACTTTTGGTCTTTTTCCATTGAGTATGATGTTGGCTCTGAGTTTTTTGTAGATGTTATTTATCAGAGGTAGGAATTTTTCTTTTGTTTCTAATTTGTTGATTTTTCTTTTTTAAGTCATGAAAGGGGTTTTGTCAGATGCTTTTTCTGCATTGAGATGATCATGTGTTTTGTGGTATGTTACATTCATGGATTTTGAATATTAAACTACCTTTGCATACCACGTATAAAGTCCACCTGTTAATGATGTATCTTTTAAAAAAATTTTTGATTTTGGTAAATTACACAGAATATAAAACTTATCCTGTTAATCATTTTAAGTGTACATTTAATGGCACTAAGTACAGATGGTTGTGCAGCCATTACTGTTACCTGTTTCATCTTGAAAAGCTTCATCTTACAAGACTGAAATTCTCTACCCACTAAATATTAATTTCTCTCCTCTGGCTGCTGGCAGTCACCCTCTTACTTTCTGTTTCTATGAATTAAACTATTCTGGATACCTGTCATAAATGGAATCATACAGTATTTGTTCTTTGATTGACTCATTTAGCATGACGCCCTTAAGGTTTATCAATGTGTTTAGCATGTGCTAGAATTTCAATTACTTTCTAAGGCTAAATTTTATTCCGTTGTATGAATAAACTACATTTTGCTTATCTGTTCATCTATGAACATTTGCTTCTACCCCCTAGGCAATTGTGGATAATACAACTGTGACTGTAGCTATACAAATATCTCTTCAAATCCTAACTTTCAATTCTTTTGGGGTATATGCCCAGAATAGATCATTGGGTATAATACTTTTACATGGTGCTAGATTCATTTTGTTAGTATTTTCTTAAAGATTCTTGTATATTGGTCTATAGTTTTTGTTGTGATGTTCTTGTCTGGCTTTGACATTAGGGTTTCATGGAGTGTATTAAGACTATTTCCTTTTTTTGTTAGGAAGACTTTGAGACTGATGGATGATATATTTTCTTCAAATTATAGGTAGAATTCACTAGTCAAATCATCTAGTTCTGTTTTGTTTGCTTGCTAATAGTCTTATGACTTGATTTGGCCTCTATGTTACAGATCTGTTCTGATTTTCTATTTCTTTTGGAGCTGTTTTTGGTAGCATGTGTTTTCCTGGGAATTCCCATTTCATTTAAGTCATGTGATTTATTGTTATATAATTATTTATAGTATTATTTTTAAAACATTTTTTATTTGTTCTTTTTAGAAATACATGATAATAGAGTGTATTTTGACTTATACATACACGGAGCATAATTTATTCTAATCAAGATCTCATTCTTGCGGTTGTTCATAATATGGAATTTTACTGGTTGTGTATTCATATATGAACAGAGGAAAGTTCTATCAATTCATTTGTTCACAGTATTCTCATATAGTCCTTTTCATTTATGTCAGATTGGGAATAATGCTTCCACTTTTATGCCTGTTTTTAGAGATTCTGAGCCTTTTTTCTTTTTCTCTGGTTCAGTCTAGTTTAAGATTTGTCAATGTTGATCGTTTCAGAGAGCTAACTTCTGGTTCCATTGATTTTCTGTATTGTTTTTGTATTCTCTTATTTTGTGGAACTCTGCTCTAATCTTTATTATTTCCTTCCTTCCTTCCCTTTGCATTTAGTTTCTTCTCTTTCTGGTTTCTTAATGTGGAAGGTAGGTTATTGATTTGAGCTCTTTCTTATTTTTATTTTTATTTATTTTTTCTTTAATTTTTTATTTTTATAGACTGCATTTTGATTCATTGTACACAAATGGGGTACAACTTTTTATTTATATGGTTGTACATGATGTAGATTCACACCATTCATGTAATCATACATGTACATAGGGTGATGATGTCTGCCTCAGTCCACTATATTTCCTTTCCCCATCCGCCCCCCCCCATTTCCCTCTACACAATCTAAATTTCCTCCATTCTTCTCTTAACCTCCACCCCATTATGTATCAGCATTCACTTACCAGAGAAAACATTCAGCCTTTGGTTTTTGGGGATTGGCTTATTTCACTTAGCATGAAATTCTCCAACTCCATCCTTTTACCTCCAAATGCCACAATTTTATTCTTCTTTATGACTGAATTATATTCCATTGTATACATATATACCACAGTTTCTTAATCCTTTCATCTATTGAAGGGCTTCTGGGTTGGTTCCACATGCTAGCTATTGTGAATTGAGCTGCTATAAACACTGATGTGCCCTCATTACTGTAGTATGCTGATTTTAAGTCTTTTGGGTATAAACCAAGGAGTGGGATAGCTGGGTCAAATGGTGGTTCCATTCCAAGTTTTCTAAGGAATCTCCATACTGCTTTACAGAGTGATTGCACCAATTTGCAACTCCACCAACAATGTACAAGTGTACTTTTTCCCCACATCCATGCCAGCAACTATTATTGCTTGTGTTTCTTGATAATAGCCATTCTGATTAGAGTGAGATGAAATCTTAAGGTGGTTTTAATTTGCATTTCTCTAATTACTAGAGATGATGAATACTTTTTCATTTATTTGTTGATCACCTCTATGTCATCTTCTGTGAAGTGCCTGCCCAGTTCTTTAGCCCATTTATTGACTAGGTTTTTTGTATTTTTTGTGTAAAATTTCTTATTTTTAAATGTAGATGTTTGTATCTGTAAATTTCTCTCTGAGCACTATTTCATTATATCCTGTAAATTTCGAAAGGGTGTTTTCATTTTCATTCATCTCAAAGCATTTTAAAATTTATCTTGTGATTTGTTCTCTGATCTACTGCTTACCTATGAATGTTTTCTTTACCTTGCACATTTATGATTTTTTCCCCCAAATTTCTTCTTTTACTTACCTGGTTTTATTCCATTGTAGTCAAATAGGATAATTTGTATGATTTCAGTTTTTTGATACTGAGACTTGTTTCATATCTGAACATATGGTCTTCCCTGGAGGCTATCCCATGCACAACTGAGGAGAACGGAGGCTTCTGTATATGTCTGTTAAATCTGGTAATAGTGTTGTTCGTGTCTTTTGTTGTTTATCTTTTGTTTAATTGTTCGATCCATTGTTGAAAGTGGACTGTTGAGGAGTTTCCATCAGATATCAGGTAAAGTGGACTTCAAGCCAGAGTTAATCAGAAGGGATAAAGTATGTCATTTTACTCTACTGAAGAGAATTATGTATCAGCAAGACATAATGATTGTAAATATTTATGCCCCAAACAGTGGAGCATCTATGTACGTCAAACAAACCCTGCTCCATTTCAAGAATCAAATAGACCATAAGACACTAATACTGACTGATTTTAACACACCTATCACTACTGGACAGATCTTCTAAACAAAAACTAAATAAAGAAACTATAGAGGGCTGGGGATATAGCTCAGTTGGTAGAGTATTCACCTCACAAGCACAAGGTCCTGGGTTCAATCCCCAGCACCCCCTCCTCCCCCAAAAAAAGAAACTATAGTACTAAATAATACAATCAATAATTTAGACTTAACAGACATATGTTGAATATTTCATACATCAACAAGCAAATACACTTTTTTTCTCAGCAGCACATGGATCCTTCCAATAGACCATATCTTATGCTACAAAGCAACACTTAGTAAATACAAAAATATGGAGATAATACTCTGCATTCTATCAGATCATAATTGACTGAAATTAGAAATCAACAATAAAATAAAAAATAGAAGGTACTCTAACACAGAGAGGCTAAATAATACACTATTGAATTATAGTAGAAGAAATCAAGGATAAAATGAAAAAATACTTAGAGGTAAATGAGAATACCAATACAACATACCAAAATCTCTGGGACACTATGAAAGCAGCATTAGAGGAAAGTTCATTTCTTTGAACTCATTTATTACAAGAATAAAAAGTCAATAAATAAATGAGCTGACATTACATCTCAAAGCCCTAGAAAAAGAACAAGAAACACCCAAAACAGTAAAAGACAGGAAATAATTAAAATCAGAGCTGAATTCAATAAAATCGAAACAAAAGCAGCAATTTAAAAAATTGACAAAACAAAAATTGGGTCTTTGAAAAAGTCAATAAAATTGATAAAACCCTAGCCACACTAACAAAGAAATAGAAAAAACCCAAATTACTAAAATATGTGATGAAAAAGGAAATGTCAGAATGGACACAACTGAAATACAGAAGATAATTAGAAACTATTTTGAAAATTTATATTCAATAAAATACAAAATATTGAAGACATTGACAAATTTCTAGAGACACATGACCAACCTAAACTGAATCTGGAGGTCATACACGATTTAAACAGAACAATTTCAAGTAATGAAATGGAAAATGCCATTAAAAGCCTATTAATTAAGAAAGTCCCAGGACCGACGGATTCTCAACCGAGTTCTATAAGACCTTCAACGAAGAATTAACACCAATACTCGTCAGATTATTCCATGAAATAGAAAAGGAGGGAACCCTTTCAACTCATTCTATGAGACTCATCTCACCCTGATACCAAAACCAGATAAAGACACATCAAGGAAAGAAAACTTCAGACCAATATCCCTGATGAACATAGATGCAAAAATTCTAAACAAAGTTCTGGCAACGTGTACACAAAAACATTAAAAGGATAGTACACCATGACCAAGTGGGATTCATCCCAGGGATGCAGGGTTGGTTCAACATATGGAAATCAGTAAACCTAATTAAATCATATCTGTAGACTTAAAAACAAGAATCATATGGTCATCTCAATAGGTGCAGAAAAAGCATTTGACAAAATACAGCACCCCTTCACGTTCAAAACACTAGAAAAATTAGGGATAGTAGAAACATTCCTCAACATCATAAAAACCACACATGCCAAATCCAAGGGCAACATAATTCTGAGCAGAGGAAAATTGAGAGCATTCCCTCTAAAAACTGTAGCAAGACAAGGATGCCCTCTTATACCACTTTTATTCAACATTGTCCTTGAAACTCTAGCCAGAGCAATTAGAAGAAAGAAATTAAAGGTATACAAATAGGTAAAGAAGAACTCAAACTATCATTATTTGCCAATGATATGATTATATATTTGGAAGATCCAAAAAATTCCACCAAAAAACTTTTAGAACTAACAAATGAATTTGGCAAAGTAGCAGGATATAAAATCAATACCCATAAATCAAACACATTCCTATACATCAGTAAAGAATCCACTGAAAGAGAAATAAAGGACAATATCCCATTTATAATCACCTCAAAAAAATAAAATAAAATACTTGGGAATCAATCTAACAAAATAGGTGGAAGGCCTCTACAATGAAAACTACCCAACACTAAAAAAAGAAATTGAAGATGACCTTGGAAGATGGAAAGACCTCCCATGCTTCTGGATAGGCAGAATTAATATTGTCAAAATGGCCATACTACCAAAAGGGTTATACAAATTTAATGCAATTCCTATTAAAATCCCAATGACATGTTTCATAGAACTAGAAAAGGCAATCATGAAATTCATTTGGAAAAATAAGAGACCCAGAATAGCCAAAGCAATCCTTAACAAGAAAAGTGAAGCAGGAGGCATCACAGTACCAGGCATCAAACTATACTACAAAGCTATAGTAATAAAATAGCATGATATTGGCACCAAAACAGACATGTAGACCAATGGTACAGAATAGAAGACACAGAGACAAACCCACATAAATACAGGTATCTCATACTAGACAAAGGCACCAGAAACATTCACTGGAAAAAAGATAGCTTATTCAATAAATGGTGCTGGGAAAAATGGAAAACCACATGTAACAAAATGAAATTAAACCTTTATCTTTCACCCTGCACAAAACTCAACTTAGTGTGGGTCAAAGACTTAGGTACTAGGACAGAGACCCTGAGACTGCTAGAAGAAAAAGTAGGCCCAGATCTTCACCATGTCAGCCTAGGATCTGACTTCCTTAACAAGACCCCTAAAGTGCAAGAAGGAAAATCAAGGATCAATAAATGGGATGGACTCAAACTAAAAAACTTCTTTTCAGAAACAAAACAAAACAAACAAACAAACAAAAAAAAACAAGCAATAATGTGAAGAGAGAACCTGCAGATTGGGAGAAAATCTTTCCCACATGCACCTCAGATAAAGCACTAATCTCTAAGATATATAAGGAACTCAAAAAACACCAAAAAAACCAGATCACCCAATTAATAAATGGGCTAAGGAACTAAGCAAATTCTTCACAGAAGAAGATATACAGTCGATCTACAAATATATGAAAAAATGTTCAACATCTGTAGCAATTAGAGAAATGCAAATCAAAACTAAGATTTCATCTCACTCCAATCAGAATGGCAAATATCAAGAATACAAGCAACAATAAATGTTGGCAAGGATGTGGGAAAAAAGGTACGCTCATACATTGCTGGTGGGACTGCAAATTGGTGCAACCATTATGGAAAGCAGTATGGAGATTCCTCAGAAAACTTTGAATAGAACTACCATTTGATCGAGTTATCCCACTCCTTGGTTTATAGCCAAAGGACTTAAAATTAGCATACTATAGTGATAAAGCCACATTAGTGTTTATAGCAGCTCAATTCACAATAGCTAAACTATGGAACCAACTTAGATGCCCTTAGCAGATGAATGGATAAATAAAATGTAGTATATATACAACGAAATATTACTCAGCTTTAAAGAAGAATGAAATTCTGGCATTTGCTGGTAAATATTTTATGGGGCACAACGTAAGAACAGACCAATCACCCCTGAGAAGTCCAAATTTGAGAGTCTTTATTAAGCCGGCCAGCTGACTGTCTCACACAACACCCCAAAAAATGGCTATTGGGAGACCAGCCCCAACCATAGAGTTGCAGGGGTTCTTATACCCCAAATCACATCAATCATAAGTGTCTGTTGCTATGATTCGAAATTACAAACTTAAATCATGAAATCATTTGCAGAGGGGGAAGTGGGTCAAAATGACCCTTACCTAGGTACAAACTAAAGAATGGTTACTAACATCCACACAATCATCGTTGACATCACCGTTCACATGGTGCATTGTTTAGGAGAAATGGGAATTAAGAGAGAACAATTTTTCATTGTTTCATTGTCATTTGTATTGCTGAACATGTCTTGCTAAGTAACTGATGATAGGTACAGAGGTGGGATGTTCCTATGGGAGAAGCTAAGCAAACTGTTGATGGTACAGAGGTGGGGTGTTCCCATGGAGAAGCTCATTCCCAGCATAACATGGAGTCTCAGCAAAATGGAGTCTGTTTAGTTATTGCCCAGATAGCCTGGCCTGTAACATTTCTGTGGAACCAAAACTGTCAGTCTGTCACAAATGGAGTACCATGCTAAGTGAAATAAGCCAATCCCCAAAACTCAAAGGCCAAATGTTTTTTCTGATATGTGGATGCTAATTCACAATAAGGAAGGGGGAATAGGGAAAAATAGAGTTACTTTATATTAGGTAGAAGGGAGCATAGGGAGGGGAAGGTGTATTGGGGAAGGAATGATAGTAGAGTGAAACAGACATTATTACCTCATATACATATATGACTGCATGACAATATGTATAATCAGAAAAATGAGAGATTACACTCCATTTATGTATGATCTATCAAAATGTATAAGTGCATTCTACTGTCATGTACAACTAATTAGAACAAATTTAAAAATTTTAAAAAAAAGAAAATGGATTGTTGATGTCTCCATTTATTTCTGCCTTTATTTTATTTTTTGGTATTGGGGATTTAACCAGGGACACTTTATCTTTGAGCTACATCTTCAGTCCTTTTTTTATTTTTATTTTGAGACAGGGTCTTGCTAAATTGCTGAGACTGGCTTTGAACTTGTGCTCCTCCTGCCCTCAGTTTGCCACATTGCTGGGATTATAGTCATTTTCCACTCCACCCCACTGACTGACTTTTTCTTTTTTTCTTTTTGTGCTGGAGATTAAATCCAGTGCATGCTTACACCACTGAATTACCCACTCAGCACCTCATTTTCAGTCTGTTTTGTTTCTAAAGTCTCTTAAAGAAAACTTATAGTGGGTCATTAAAAAAAAAAAAAAATCTCCCCCCCCCCCCCCCCCCCCCCCCATTTCAGTACCAGGGGTTGAACCCAAGGGCACTTTTCCATTGAGCTACACCCTTTTTGAGATAGGATCTCACTCAATTGCTGAGGCTGGCCTTGAACTTGCCATCCTCCTGCATTAGTCTCCCACGTAGCTGGGGATACAGGTGTGTACCACTGTATCAGGTTCAATCTCTGCGTTTTACTTGGAGTGTGCAATCATTTTAGACTTAATGTAATTACAGATACAGAAGGCCTTCTGCAATTTTGTATTTGTTTTCTCTCTCTTTTTAAGCCTTTTAACTTTTTATTACTCAAAGAAGCTTCATTTTTTAAATTTAGCTTTCTGACTGCTGGTGCCATCAACATGTTGACAATGATTTTCTGTTCCTCAATAAGGAAAGCATGCTTGATCTGTCATGGACACATCTAGCACACATGGAACCACCGTAGGCCCTGTTGACGTGTTTTGTTTTAGGCTATCTCGTAAGGACTTCAGGTCTCACAACACAAACCCCTCAAAGTCTACCTGGGCACACACCACGTGCAGATTTTGGTGCTTTCCCAACCTTCTTTGCATAAAGTTAAATGATCTATTACCAGAGGTTCAAGGCAGCCTAGTTTTGTTAGAGGCTCTGTTGTAAGAAAACCTAGGACAGTATGCCAAATGCTGGACCATTCTGAGTGCCTCTAGACTCCGTCCCTGGAAGAGCTTGATATTTGTTATCTTATACCATTTCTGTTCCTCATTTTCTTCATCACCAACTTCTCTTGTGTTAGATATTTATTCATGTAACATTTTAATTCCTTTTAGTATATGTCTTTTAGTTTTTTTCTTGGTGGTTGCCTTGGGGATTACAGTTGACATCTTAATTTATAGCAATCTAGTTCAAATTGATACCAGCTTAGTTTTGATACATACAAAAACTTCCCTGTTTAGCTCCGTATTCCCACCTTTAAGTTATTGTCACAGATTGCATTTTTATAATTGTGTGTTCATCATGATAGATTTATGATGATTTTTTTTTTTTTTTTTGGTACTGGGGATTGAACTCAGGGGCACTCCACCACTGAGCCATATCCCCAGCCCTATTTTGTATTTTATTTAGAGACAGGGTCTCACTGAGTTGCTTAGGGCCTCGCTAAGTTGCTGAGGCTGGCTTTGAACTCGTGATCCTCCTGCCTCAGCCTCCCAAGTGCTGGGATTATAGGCATGCGCCACTGCACCCGGCTTACGATGATTTTTTATGTATTCATCTGATTGATTTTTAAATGCTAAACCAGACATTCGTAGGATAAATCAAATTAATAAAGATATATGTGTTAATTTTTTTCTTATCCTTATAATATCTTGGTGATTCAATTTGCTAACATTTGCTAAGGATTTTGTGTCTCTTTTCATGAGAAATTTTTCTCCATGTGTGTGCGTGTGCACACATGTGCGATGTCTTTGTGTCAATTTTGGTATTAGTAATTCTGATCTTAAAAGTTTTAAATTGTTTCCTCCTTGTCTGTTTCCTGAAGAAAGGGCTTTTGTGAAACTGATGTTCTTTCTTTAAGGTTTGATCGAATTCATCAGTGAAACCATTTGAATATAGACTGTGTGTGTGTGAAGAGTTTTAATTATTCACTAAAAAAATAGATACAGGACTAGTCAGATATTCTTGTTTCTTAGTATGTCAGTTTTCACAATCTATTTTTTTAAGGAGTTTGTCTAATCTGAGTTGTCAATTTATTAGCATGCATTCATTAGTAACATTCTAATATTCTTTTACTGTTTGAGCTACATAGTCTTTTTGCTTTTGATTATAATGATTTTTTTCTTGTTCCGCATTTTTTATTGGTTCTTTTTAGTTATACGTAGCCTTAGGATTCATTTTGACATAATTATGAAAACATGGAATATAATTTGCTCTCATTTAGCTCCCAGTACTACTTCTTTCCCTTCCTTCCCCCTCCCCCATTCCCTTCCCTCTCTGATCTTTCTGCTGTTTAGTTGTATTTTTTAAATTAATGTTTTGTGGATATATACGATGGTGAGATTCACTGATGCATATTCACATACGTACATAGGAAAGTTAGGTCAGATTCATTTCACTGTTCTTCCCTTATCCTGTCCCTCCTTTATCCCCGTCAGTCCCCTTCATCTACTCCACTGATCTTTCTTCTATTTTGACAGAATTCCACTTACCCTCCCCCTTTCCTTTCTCTTTCTCTCTTTGAGCACCATAATCTTTAAAAAATGTTTATATTAGCATTATAGCAAGCACTTATGTAGTGTTTTCATTTTAAAAATATTAATTCTTCTACTTCCCACATTTGTTAGGTAGATACTACAATAATTTCCATATTACAGGGGAAGAAAACAATATTAAACTGAGAGAGCTTACTTAAGATTATGAAACTGGTGTCTTGAGGGCTCAAACTGGAAGCCTGATGGTCTGGGTCTAGAGTCTTTTTCTCTTAATTAGTATTTACACTGCCTTTCTTAGATGACAGAGATTCCTGCTCTTCTCTTATGGAATTGTGCTATGTTCGTTTTTTTTTTTTTTTTAATCTTGTTCTTTTTTTTTTATTTTTGTGGTTGTAGATGGACGCAATACCTTTATTTCATTTATTTATTTTATGTGGTGCTCAGGATCGAACCCAGTGCCTTATGCATGCTAGGCAAGTGCTTTACCACTGAGCTACAACCCCAGCCCCTGTTCTTTTTAGAAATACATGACAGTAGAAGGTATTTTGACATATGTATGTGGAATATAACTTATTTTATTAGATCCCATTCTTGTAGTTGAATGTGATGTGGAGTTACACTGGTTGTGTATTCATGTATGAACATAGGAAAGTTATGTCCAATTCATTCCTCTCTTTAGAAACCTTCTTGCTCCTTTGTACCTCTGAGTGGAAATATATTACATTCCTGATTAGAATTTGGAATTCCTTTCCTCATACAAACATCATACATGATGGCTAGGCATAGCTGAAATATTACTGTTAATGCTCTTCTTCAGTCACGTAATATGTTAAAAGGACTTCTGAAGTTTTTTGGGGACATTCACCACAATTTATAATGTGAAACATTGTTTCTATGGGAAACTAGGGAAGAAATGTATTTCAAATTCTCTTGCTTGAAAAGTTAGACTTCAGTTACATGGAAATTATACTTAATTTCTTAGAATCTCTAAAATTTTAAACTCAGGAGTTTATTATTTATATTTTTTAAAGAGGCAAACATAATTAACTTGTACAGATTTGATTTTGTTTCATTTTGATTACTTGTTGATTAATGTCTTTCAGGGTTATTCAAATGCTCAGAAGAATATTCTTCTTCAGGTGGATCAGAACTGTGTTCGCAATTCTTACGATGTCTTCTCTTTGTTACGGTAAGAAACTTTAGAATTCCCTCCAAGTTTCTTAGAATAAAGATTCTATTTTGAATTTGTGACATTTCAATGTAAAAGAATGTATAGAAGTGTTAGAAGCTGTTACTGAGGCTTAGCATTTTTTAGTGGAAGCTTCATAAATTTTATAGCTGCAGTGATTGAAGTTTACTTCTTTCACAAAGTCTTTGGAAAGCTACCCTCTTCTGGACATTGGGGGAGGTGGTTGGAAGCCAGTGGTCTTAGAACAGGATATGAGCTATTTGCTGGTCTTTTGTACTCTAAAGAGCAGCAACTGGAAGGGCAAAATTTAGACTTATCAAGATCATAACAGCCATAGCATTAACTAGAAAAGCCCTCCAACAGTTCCAGAGTTTTGACCTGATGTTCATCTTAAAAGAATCACATTTGGCAAGCCAAAGCATTACATGAATGTAATGCTCAGAGGCTTAGATGCTTCAGCTCTATATTTTTATAATGTCTGGACTTAATTTTGAAAGATTTTAAAATTTGGCTTTGATTTCAAATGTGGTAGTTCATCAGGGACATTTTCCCAGGGGGCAAGCTACCAAAATAAATGCATTTTAAAATAAAGTTAACAGCGACACTCAATCTTTGTTCACCCTACTTAGACAGATTGCCCATTGAAATTTGATTTTGGCAGTATTTTTCTAATGTTTACATAACACATCATAAATTTCAGACCATTAGATATCCTCTATGTATCTACTAGAGGAAGAGTTCATAAGGATGATTGGAGAAAGAGCTTTTTTATAAACATTATAAAATTAACCTTTTCTTTGTGAAACTTGGATCTTATTATACATGATGATATAGAGTTTGGCCATATGAATTGTGTAAATTACTCCTAGGGGACAGTGATTTTTAGTAAGATCACTTTTGATTCATATTTAGTAAATGCCTTCACTTTGAAGGCTTAGGATATGTAATAGAACAGACTGGATTTAGTAATTAGAGGGTAGAGATAGCAGGAGTTGTAAAAATATATATGTATTTTTTAGTCTATTCAGTTTGGGACATATTGAGTTTTAAGTACTGAAAAGAGGAATGTCTAAAACTAGATGAAAATGTGAATAAGCTGTTATTCTTGACCTCTGTTTTCCTGAAAGGTAGGTAAGATATAATTGTTTTAAATATGTTTTCTAGGTATGAGATTGTGGGATCATATTAGAGGAATCAGTAAAATTAAAAGAAAATATCCTAAGTCAGGGAGAAGAGGAGGATTTAGAATAGTGTAGCATCATAGAGACTAAAAGGGGACAGTTTATAGGGCATGGGACACTGTGGGGTATGTAGGAGAATAGGAGATGGAGAATGACTGTGGGACCTTGTGAAGCCCTGTGGCATAATGCAGAATGCTGTGATTAACTTCAGCCTGCCTTTACCCTTATTAATCCTGTTTCATTTAACTTCTCTGATTTTTCAAAAAAAAAAAAAAGCTGTGATGTTATAAATTTGTGTAATATCCAAGCATTTTCACAGTCATTATTTTATTTTCTTAAAACCTTTGTATATTCACACATCAGAGATCATAGTTCTTCTCTTAAGCATAAAAACTGAGGCCAAGAGGTGTTGAATGATTTCTCTCTCTCAGGGTACGTAACAAGAGCCAGACTGCAGATTGGTTTGAAGATTTTCTGACCAGCATCTCTCCATAGTCTCATCTTTCTAGACTGATGCTTGCAGGGTGCACTTAACATAATGACTGAGGGAATTTTCTGAAAAATACAGTGCTTTCCATAAATGTAAAATCATCAGGCTAACTTGGTAGTTAGTTGGTTATTTAGCATTGATCTTGGAATGATTTGGCTCTTGAGGTTTCATTTCTAGGGTACCTTCCAGATTCCTGAGGTATGTTAGTAATTCAAATTGTTTTATAAACAGTGATTTTCTCACCACCATTGTGTAATTCACTTTTAGCTAATAAAACAGATAATGCTTTTTCTGAACCAGATCAGATGTCTATCTGCCTGAACTCAGGGATAACTAGGAAATTTAAATTGTACTTGTCATAGTTAATAAAATGGAACTTCCTGTGCTAGTTCTTTCTCTCAGAAGTTAGTAATGAGTACCCATCACCTGCTCTATTAAATGTTAAATGCTCTTCTTTTCCCATAGTTTTCTTTTTTTTGGAGCGGGGCCGGGGGTGGTGGTAGGACCAGGGATTGAACCCAGGGGCACCTAACCACTCAGCCTTATCCCCATTCCTTTTTATTTTTTATTTTGAGACAGGGTCTCACTAAGTTGTTTACAGCCTAAGTTGCTGAGGCTGGCTTCAAACCTGGGATCTTTCTGCCTCAACCTCCCGAGCTGAGGGGTGACAGATATGTGCCACCATGCCCAGCTTCCCATAATGTTTGCCATGATAGATGTAAAGTGCTTGCTGGAAAACAAGCACCTGTCATATTAAAATGTTTATTGCTTCCTCTCTATGTAAGAAACATTGTCCCTGTCATTAAAAAAATAATAATAATAAACATTTTCTTGGTTTATAAAATTGCTGCTACTTAATCTATAATTTTATGTGAAAACATACAGTGTGAGTTCTTTAGTATCACTTAATTCTAAAATTCTCAATGCTGATTGGAGTCAGGATGGAATCCCAGGTCTACTGTTCTTTTTTTCTTGAGAGTATATTCTAGTTAATAACTCTTACTGTACTATTGTGCCTTATATATTTCCTCTAATTTTATGTGTGAATGTCACAAAAAAAAAATTAGGAAACTTGATGAAGCAAGGACTTTGGAGGAGCTAAACTCAGGACGTTAACCTCTTTAGGTGGATGTATTGTACTGTTTTAGAAAAATAATTACCTAAGATTTTATTCTGATCCTTTGGCCCATAGTTAGGACTTTAGACTTATTCCAGTGTTGCTAAAGTATTAGAAGCTCTTTCTAGATTTACATATAATGTGTGTGTGATAGTTGAACTTTAGTTTCTTAACCCTTGAAAATTTATGGATTAAAGGTTTGTTTTCAGGTAAGCAGACATTTAATTAGGAGCATTTTACTTGTTGCTATATTTGGTACTTCAGGATGTTCACCACAAGATGTCAATGTTGTTCCTTAACTGACCTTTGAAATTTAATTTGTATTACAATTTTAGGATGAGAAGATTAGGGGACTTTAATGGAATATAAAGCAGTGTTATACTGTGCTATAAATTGGGCATTTTTTTCAGAGTTGATTTTTTTAAATATTACTATTCCTTCTAGTTTGAGAAATGTAGGCTTATTAGATGATGTCTTTTTTTTCTTTCTTTTTTTTTTTTTTAATCTCATTGGTCATTGGGAGCTACTGAAACACTGAAGAGAGCAGGAGAAGCATGGTGGGTTGCAATCTAGAATCCAAATAATGATGGCAGTGCAGGGGAAGCTGAGGAAGAGAATGAACACTTAGGGTCTTCACTAATTATATGTGTTTTCTTGGGTTGAAAGAGAATGTTTGGTGTTAAAAACTCATTTTTTTTTTCCTTTTATACTTTCTAAAAGAGGTAGCTGTATGGTAGTGAGACAAATAATGATTGTTCTGATTTTCTCCTAGTACAGTTATTATTGGTTTCTTTTCTTTTCCTTTGAAAAGTCTTGCTTTTGCCAGTTTAATAAGTGAAAGTATGGTGGAAAAGTCAAGGGCTGTGGTCCTTTCACCCAGGTTCAATACTGAAACTGCCGTTTGCAAGGAGACAATGCAAGACTTTGGCTAAGTTACTTCACTTAGGTATATCTCAGCCAACTTTTGTAAAATAGGAATGCTATTTATCTCATAGTATTGGGAATATTGTGTAAATTAAATAAGGCAAAATGTTTGAAATCTCCGAGGACAGTTACTGACATATAGTAGATATTCAATGAAAATAGTTTTCTTCTTTTGCTTTATTTTCCTCGTCTTGGAATTAGCTTCCTCCTTTAATCCAGTGTTCCTTTTTCTTGTTATCACCAGCTTTTTAATTTTTTCAGTTTAATTTCCCTTTGTCTTGCCATTCTATGTTTTCCACCTCTGCTTTCAATTTTCTTTATTAATCCTAAATAGTCATAATAAAAAATGTTAATGTGTGTGTATCTTTTCTTATTAGTGATACTGAAAGATTGTTCCATGTGGTTATATTTTTCTCCTCTCTTCTGTCTGATTGGCACCTCTTGATTAATTGTTGGTGTTCCTTTGACTACAATACTTTTAGGACTCTTCTGTGTTATGCTTTCTCCTTGGGTACTTTCTTCTGTGGCCACAGCTTCAACCAGCATCCAAATGTTAGAAACTCTTCAATCTCTATCTCTAGTTCCTCCTGCTCTCTAGGATTCCCAATATGTATTTTCCTGTGACCATTGAGCATTTATACTTTCATGTCCTTGAGGAAGCTCAGTCCTGTCGTGGCCAGAGCCACACTCATTGGCTTAATCCGCCTCTTCCTTTTCTGTTCTCTGGTTTGTCTGATGGTATCAGCACTATCCCAGGCACCTAAGCTGTAGTAATTAATCTTAGTCATTTTTGTTTCTCTCTACTTCCTTCAGTGATTTATTTATTCAATTATAAAGCCTCTTGAGTCTTTGGCGGGATGTCTCATCCATCTCCCCTTCTCTGTTTTTATCTTTATTTTCCTATGCTATTTCTTGACCTCCTAAATGGTCTCCCTACTTCCAGTTTTTGTTACTTGCAATTAGAGCTGTGATTTATTCAGCATTTACTTATGCCAGGAATTACTCTAAATGCCTTATAGTAATTACCTCTTATTTTTCGCAACATTTCTATGCAGTGAAAACTATTCCTCTTCCTATTTACAGCTTAGTAAATTAGGCGCAAAGTAGTTACATGGTTTACTCAAGGTCACACAACTAGTTAAAGTGAAGCCTGTATTCAAACCCAGGCAGTCTAGCCCCAGACACCTTCTTAACCAGCCCAGTTCATAACTTTCTAATTGTCTATACTGCTTTAGTGCTGTTCACCTGCCACATTGCTGCCAGAGTGGTATTAAAAGATGCATCAGTTTTGTCACTCATTGGCTTAGAAATCTTCAAACCATCATGTTCAGAATAAAGCTCACACTTCTTCATGTGGTATTCAAAGGACATTGTTCAACACTCCCATAGGAACTATTGTCTAATTTCCCATCCTCCCACCCCACCACAGTAATTGATAGCTACCATTTTTGGATTATGTGTCATTATTAGTTCTTCACTGCTCTCTCCTTTATCCCAACATCCCCAAACGTAGAGCTGCTTGTTTTACTGATCTTTCTATTATTAGCCCTGTCACAGTGTGGATCAGATATAGTTAGCCAATAATAAATGCTTTTCTTTTGATCAAACTGAACTTTCTTCTGCTTATAGAGGGCTAAGGTTTGTTATTCCTTTGTAATTCCAAATGTTATTCCATTTGGCAAAATGAGAGTTGTAAAAAATCCTAGGCTATCATCTAGAAAGTGTTGAAAATGCAGCCTGTGAACTTTCAGCTGCCTCTCTCTTCCCCTTCCCTCCATGCAGCATCTGGTGAGGTTTTCAGGATTTTGTGGCTTTTAATCTTACTCTTTGTATAGGTTTTTCTGGAAGATCTTTATTTGGCTGTCTAGAGGCAAATTGCCCTCCCCTAACTGTTAGAAAAATGTTTCACTTACAAACTTCCTATCTTAAAGGGGAGCTGCTAACAAATAAATTATTTGTAGGGTAATTTTAGAAAACTAATGGAATGAGAAGTATAAGGGCATTAACTACATTTATAATGTTTAAATTATGAATCTGATAACCAATATTCAGGTTGCAGGACAGTTTTGATTCTTTTTTTCTTCCTGCCTAATGGTCTCTATATATAACTATACACAGCTAAGAACTCTTCTGAAAGCAAAAGATGTCACAAAGTTTATATAATAAAACTCATGTACTTTTCTTTTTATAGTACTCTAAGCTTTTGTCCAGTGTCTTGTGCTTACTTAAAATGTTAGAAGAGGAATTAGGAGGAATACTGTTAAGATAGACACACTGACAGCAAGAAGTGGAAGTTGATAGTTTGTTCTCTTTATAGTATACTCTTTGATTCTGGGATACAGCTGAGTGATAAATCATAATTAGCTACTGTCCTACCTTTGTAGTCAGAATGTTTGGATTCTTATACAGACTTGTCTCACTACTTCATGTAAAAGGAGGAAGGAGTGAAATCATTCAACTGTAAGAGAGGCAGACAGATTAAAAAAGCATAATAGCTAGCTTGCTCCAGTGTGTGCACATCAGTCCTTTGCCCAGGCACACCTCCAGGTTCAGTTCATGACTCAAATTAGCAATGAGAATTATGGAGTGTACAGTGTTGGTTTTCACTACGGCTCTCTGCATACAACAGATGAGGAAACTGAGGTTTAGCAAGGTGAGAAGACTTGCCTGGGCCCGTAGGATGAGTAAGTGTTGAAGCAGGTTTGAATAAAGGCCTGCCAGGCTCCAGTGCCTATGCATTTTTCCATTATGCCAAACTGATGTCAAGTCATCAGTAAAATAGAAAACTGTGATTATTGGAGCTTTGTAAGAAAACAGGGACATGAGATAAATTTAGAAAGGTTTTCAACCAAAATCTAAAAGAAAGCTTTACTTAATGTGAGTTTTGTGTAAGCAAAATTTATATTTATGTATAATAGCACATTTTGTTCTTACTCATTCTTCTCCTTCCTTATAGATATATCTATATATGCATACAAGTACTAAAGGCACATACACATATTTTTACAAAAGTAGATTTAAACAAATGGTAGAGTAATTTTACACAAAGACTTTTTTCTTCCCCCTTCCTTTTACTTTCTGGCTTATCTTCTTCCTTAAACCCTTCTTCCCAGTTCCCTGTCCCCAAACTCCCAAACATGGAGCACATGTTCAGGTGACCCCCAGCCATCCATTCACCCATGTTAACAATCTCCAGTTTATCCATCTGAATTTTTTCCCATGGCTTCTGAGTGTATCATACAATTATATATACAGTGTGTGCATGTATGTGTGTCTGCATATGTATATGTACAGGTTTTAATTACTGCTTTACAAAATTGAAATGGAAATTATATGTAGTACACGACTCTACTATTGTTCAATATTCCATATGCAGATTCCTTCAATTCATTCTTTTAAGTGGCTTTTAAGCAGAACAGAGCCATATTTATTCAACCATTAATCTATTGATAGACTTTTAATATTTACACTGGCTTAGTTTTTTAAAAGTTTGTTTCTTTTATCAGGACACATAATACTACATTAAATATATGTACATATCCATTTATTCATGATTTTTTATTTCTGTGGATTAAAATCCCAGGAGTGGGTTTCTGAGTCAGAGCATGTATAGTTTTAAATTTTTTTTTTTTTTTTGGAACCAGGGATTGAACTCAAGGACACTCGGCCACTGAGTCAAATCCCCAGTCCTATTTTGTATTTTATTTAGAGACAGGGTCTCGCTGAGTTGCTTAGGGCCTCGCTAAGTTGCTAAGGCTGGCTTTGAACTCGCGATTCTCCTGACTCAGCCTCCTGAGTCACTTGGATTACAGGCGTGTGCCACCGCGCCCGGCTATAGTTTTAATTTTTAAGAGATACTAGATGGCACAAATATATGGCATTACATTTTGCTCTGAATCTCTGATGACAGGAGGTATCATATTTTTTTGTGTGATTTTTATTAATCTGATGAGTTTAAATGACACACCCATGTTACTTTGATTTTTCTTAGTTTGGTACAGAGTACTTAGTTTTAGCTACAAGTTAAATTGATTATCTTTTCTGAAGTTTGTTAGCCTTTTAGCATATTCTTTTGTGAATTTTCTTATTCATATATTTTACCTATTTAAAAAATTGAATTGCTTGCACTTTTCTCATAAATTTCTAAGAGTCCTTGATTTTTTTAACCAAATCTATCAGTTACTTCTTGACTCATGAACATTATGCAAAAAGTCAATATTTGTTTTATTGTATAATTCTGCTTTTTCTTGTATAACTTCAGGCATTCTTATATTTAAGAGGTGTCTCTTGTACTTTGAGTTACAGACATGTTATTTTTTATTTATAGTATGTTAATTATTAAATTTTTAATATAGTTTGGAATTCTTATATTGTGTAGATATTCCATATCTTGTGAGACTCGGGTTAATTTGTTCACCAATAAATTCAGTGTGCCAGAATCTTTCTTTTCCCACCAAATTAAAATACTACCTTTGTCACATATAAAGCTCATATATACTTAAATGTATTTCTGGATTCTCTTTTGTTTTACTGATCTTTTTGTCTGTTTTACCAATTTCAAATTGAGTTGATTGTAGTGTGTTTTGGTGTATCTCAGTATCAAGTAAGACAAGTCCCCCTCTTGTTATTCTTTTTCATACTCTTTGGGCTATTTTTAGACTTTATTCTTCCATGTGAACTTTAAGTTTACTTTATTCTATTCTAAAATATCAACCATATTGGAATTTTAATGGGAATTTTCATATTACTTTAATTTTTATATTAATTTTGGGAGAGCTGTAATTTTTATATTAACATTTCCATCTAAGAACATGGTATATCTTTATATTTGTTTATATTATATTTTATACCTTCAATAATATTTTGTAGTTTTCTTCATCAGCCTTTCTATCACATTTGTTCTTAAGTATATTACAGTTTTTACACTGTTTTGTATAAAATGTCTTCCATGTCTATTCTTGTGCTATTAACAGGGGACAGTTATAGTTTTATAATTTTAAGTAAATCTTATATGTAATGACTATATCCAATTATTTTGTTGTTGTTGCTTGCTTTCTTTTTTTGGTGCTGGGGATCAAACCCAGTTTTCTTTTTCTTTTTTTTTTAATACTTCATTGTGTGGCTGTAGCACAGTTTTTTCTTTGTTGTTTATTTGTTTGTTTTGCAGTGCTGGGGATTGAACACAAGGCTTCGTGCATTCTAGGCAAGTGTTCTACAACTGAGGCACATCCTCAGTCCCCAAACCCAGTTTTCCAAGGCATTTTCTCTTAATTATTGTTTGGCGTACACTTGGCATTTACATTATCATTAATAAAAGGACAGACAACTTATATTTTCCTCCAAGATTTATACTGATTTTCTAGTCTTATTACAGTTGCTAAACCTTCTAGAACTTTGAAAATAATCTTTAAAACTAATGGTCATTGTAAAGATTCCAGTTTCTTATTTTTATTTAAAATGCTCAATATTTAGCTATACAGAGTATTTTCTGTTAATTTTGAAAAATATTTTAAATCTTTGTTAATTCTCTTACTGGGAATGGATGCTGAGTTTTTAAAATACTTTTCCTCTAATATTATTTTTTTCATTATTTATAGTTTTAAATAGCAAGGCATGTGGATTTCCTGATCTTGTATTACTAATGAGTTATAGGTTGTCCTTTTGATCATTTCTGTGAGCAAGACTGTTGTATAATATTGGCAGTAGTAGTGTTTTGCGTTGGGAGGAGGTAAGTAAATACCCTCTCCCAAGATCTTAAAATTGAACTGTGACATTTTCCATTTTGTTTTATAATCCTAATCTGTAATACGATGTTATTAATATCACCTACCTTGTTGTATTTGTTTAATCTTCGTTTGGAAGGATTAAACACATTAATGTAAAGTGTTTAGTACAGTACTTGAACATAGCAGTTAGCACTATATTTGTTAAGAATTAGCATCTTTATCATATGAAACAGATTAAATAATTTAGGGATTTTTCACTTCTTCAAAGGTATATCAGAATTTAACTATTAAATCATCTACTGAAGTGCTTTTTCTAAGGGTAAATAATTTTCCAGTCCCTGTGGTACTGTTGCTGTATCCATTTTTTCCTATTTTTCCTTGGTTGGCAAGTTATTTTTGGTAGGAAATCATCTCTTTCCTCTAGATTTTCATAATTGTTGTTGTAATAGTGAATGTAGTTTTATTTTATAATTCTCTTGATCATTTCAAAAATTTGTAGCATGTTTTTTATTTTGGCTCAGAAACTACTTTAGTATTTCAGTTAGAAATATTATTATATTATGAACTCTTCTTCTTAAACAGTATTGCTTCTTTTTTTAGTTCTGGGGATTGAACCCAGAGCCTTCTACATGCTAGGCCAGGACTCTACCACTGAGCTACATCCCCAGTGCTGATAGGATACCTTTTTGTGTGTGTGAACTAAAATACAGTATTTGAGATACTTTTTGCCTTAAAAAGTTTCTCAGAATGAGAATCAAGCATTTTAACTACATAAGCACGTGGACCTTATATCTGTAGTATACTGTTTTGTTCCTAAAATATAACACCAACTAGCTTAGAGTAGATGCTCAGTAAATGTTTGTTGAAAGAATGAATAAACCATGGGTAACATACAATCTGGTTGGATGATGACTGAATAACAGGTAAGTTTTTGATGGCTGTTTAAGCTGGTAGATCTTTTATCACCTTTCTAGAAATGAAATGCTAGCCTTGGATATTTTCTGTGGTAATTATGTTATATTTTAATATAAAATATCTGATTATTTCATTTTGGATGAAGTACCTGCTAATGAAAATGTCATGCACAAAACTTCAGACCAATATCCCTGATAAACACAGATGCAAAAATTCTCAATAAAATTCTGGCAAATTGCATACACAAACATATTTAAAAGGTAGTGCACCACGGTCAAGTGGGGTTCATTCTAGTGATGCAAGGTTTTTTTCAGCAAAGGGAAATCAATAAATGTAATTCATCACATCAATAGAGTTAAAAATAAGAATCATATAATCATAGTAATAGATGCAGAAAAAGCATTTGACAAAACACAGCACCCCTTCATGTTCAAAACACTAGAAAAATTAGGGATAGTAGGAACATACCTCAATGTTGTACAAGCTTTATATGCTAAACCCAAGGCCAGTATCATTCTAAATGGAGAAAAACTGAAAGCATTCCCTCTAAAAACTGGAACAAGACAAAGATGCCTTCTTTCACTACTTCTATTCAACATCTTCCTTAAAACTCTAACCAGAGCAATTAGATAGGACAGAGAAATTAAAGGGATATGAATAGGAAAGGAAGAACTCAAATTATTTGCCAATGACATACTTAGAAGATCCAAAATATTCCACCAGAAAACTTCTAGAACTAAAAAATGAATTCAGCAAAGTAGGAGGATATAAAATTAACACCCATAAATTAAACATGTTCCTATACATCAGTGATGAATCCACTGAAAGAGACATACAGAACACTCCCCCTTTTACGGTCATCTAAAAAAATACTTGGGAATCAATCTAACAAAAGAGATGAAGGACCTCTATAATGAAAACTACAGAACACTAAAGAAAGAAATTGAAGAAGACCTTAGAAGATGGAAAGACCTCCCATGCTTCTGGATAGGCAGAATTAATATTGTCAAAATGGCCATACTACCAAAAGTGTTATACAGATTTAATGCAACTGCTATTAAAATCCCAACATCATGTTTCATAGAACTAGAAAAAGCAATCATGAAATTCATTTGGAAAAATAAGAGACCCATTATTAAGAGACCCAAAACAATCCTTAGCAAGAAGAATGAAGAAGAAGGCATTACCATACCAGACCTTAAACCATACTACAGAGTCTTAACAAAAATGGCATGGTATTGGCACCAAAACAAACACGTAGAGCAATGGTACAGAATAGAAGACATAGACAAACCCACATAAATACAGTTATCTCATACTGGACAAAGGTGCCAAAAACATCACTGGAAAAAAGATAACCTACTCAACAAATGGTGCTGGGAAAAATGGAAATTCACACGTAACAAAATGAAAATTAAACCCGTCTCTTACCTTGCATGAAACTCAACTCACTGTGGATCAAAGACTTAGGCAGTAGAATAGAGACCCTTAATAGAAGAAAAAGTAGGCCCAAGTCTTCACCATGTCAGCCTAGGATCTGACTTTCTTAACAAGATTCCTGAAGTGCAAGAAGTAAGATCAAGAATCAATTAAAGGAGTGGATTCACACTTTGTTTCTTCTCAGCAGTCATCAATAATCAATCATCAATCAATCAATAATATGAAGAGAGAGCCTACAGAATGGGAAAAAGTCTTTACCACATGTACCTCAGATAGAGCATTAATCTCCAGGATATATAAAGAACTCAAAAAAATTAACACCAAAAAAATAAATAACTCAATAAATGGGCTAGGAACTGAACAGACACTTCACAGAAGAAATACAATTAATTTAAAAATATATGAAAAAAATGTTCAACATCTCTAGCAATTTGAGAAAAGCAAATCAAAACTAAGATTTCATCTCACTCCAGTCAGAATGACAGTTATCAAGAATATAAGCAACAATAAGTGTTGTTGAGAATGTGGGGAAAAAGGTATGCTCCTACATTGCTGGTGGGATTGCAAGTTGGTGCAACCATTATGGAAAGCAGTGTGGAGATACTTCAAAAAAATTGGAATGGAGCCGCCATTTGACCCAGTTATCCCACTGCTTGGTTTATACCTAAAGGACTTAAAATCAGCATACTAAAGTGATAGGGCCACATCATTGTTCATAGCAGCTTAATTCACAATAGCTAAACTATGGGATTAATCTAGGTGCCCTTCAGCAGATGAATGGGTAAAGAAATGTGGTATGTATACATAATGGAATATTACTAAGCCTTAAAGAAGAATGAAATTATGGCATTTGCTAGTAAATGGATGGAGCTGGAGAATATTATGCTAAGTGAAATAAGCCAATTTCAAAAAACCAAAGGCTGAATGTTCTCTCTGATATGTGGATACTAATTCACAATGGCGGGAGGAGGGGAAGATAGGGAAGAATAGAGTTACTTTGAATTAGGTAGAGGGGAGTAAAGGGAGAGGAGGGATGTGGGGGTAGAAAGGATAGCAGAATGAATCTTAACATTATTACCCTATGTACATATATGACTATATTACCAGTGTGATTCTACATCATGTACAACCAGAAGAATGAGAAATTATACTCCATTCATGTATGATGTATCAAATTGCATTCTACTATCATGTATAACTAATTAGAACAGTTTTTTTTAAAAGTCATGCAAAAGCATTGTACATTAAATTATTAAAGGCGAGAACCAGTAGTTAGGACTTTCTGGTAGATCTCCTAGTCATCAACTAGGACCTCTTGTGAGCTTTTCATGCTGCCACGTGTGTTCTATCATTTACTGAATGTTCAATAGAGAGTAGAAACATAGTGGGTAATTTAAATGATTCTTTCCCAAAATATATATTCAGAACTCCTGGCTTAGAGCAAAAATTAATTTTTAAATGTTAAAATGGTTAAAATGAAGAATAATAAAGTCAGCCTTAAAGAAGTAAAGAGCACTCTCTGACAGCCGTTAGGAGTGTAAATAGTCTTCTGCCCAAGAGATGTTCTCTGTCTGCTCCTGTCCTTCAATTCTGGCTTGAATTCACAGGGTTACTTTACTAAGACTGCTTTGTTTAAGATGTCACTGTAAATTAAGGCTTTGCCATCACACCCCTCAGAGCTGCCTTACAACTTCTGCATTCCCACTGGTGCCAGGCATGTTCCACGGCAACTTTCCAAGGGTTAGTGATTTCACCCTGATGTCTGTGCCAAAAAAAATAACCAGTTACCATTAAACACATACCCCACCCATAGCTTGATTTTTATATGCTGTTTTATTAAGAGAACTTATCAGAGATTTTAGGAGAATTAATATATTGTGCGCATCAAGATATCACCTGACCCTTGGACTAAGCTTTGTTCTACGGCGAATGTTTCACCTTTGAAGAAAATCCAAGATTCAACATATTTGTCTATCCAGAGTGGGCTTTATGGTGATCTTATTCCTACAGTTGATTCTTTATGACTGGAAATACTCTATTAACATGAGAAGCCAGATTCTTACTTTGGGGACTTATATTCTAGTAGAACAGATTAACAGATACAGCAAGCAAAGAGTATTTCATTCATGAGAAGTGAATAATAATTTCTAAATACTTCATGTTCTAGGAATAAGTCAGAATTCCTTCTTTTTCTACAAAGGGCCTACACAGTGGTTGCAAAAGGAAAGTAATATTCGAACATCTAAAATACAAAAAGTACTTCAAGGTAGAAAATGTTACATACACATTTTTTTGTAACACTCATAAAAGTCATGCTACTATTATAATTCTGTTTTACTGGTAAGCAAACTGAAGCTTGGAGAAGTTGAGTGCTGTGATCTCAAGGAATGCAGCTAGTAGTCCAGATCTATCTTGTGGCAAAAGTTTCTCCATCATACATGTTCATCTCATATGGAGAAATTCTTTCTTGTGTTGAGACTGCCTAATGGCACCCATATCCCTCCCAGTAAAATGTGTTTGGTTTTGCACCTGAGCAGAAAATGAGGCAGGTATTTCTCAGAGTCTCAAGGCACCTGCACAGGGGAGACTTTCATAATAGGCTGTGCTAGAGACCTTCACCTTTGCCCTGCCCTCTGGAAGAGATGTTCACTAAGGTCTGTTGTTTTGCCTTTGAGGAGTGTGTCTATGAGTGTATGACCCATGGTTCTTTTTCTCTTTTCCCTCAATATGTTAAGTCTGAAGTGTTTGGACACAATGAGTTTTCTTTAGTTGGCATCCTGGCTGTTTTCTGGCTTCTTTCCATTCCTTACAACTGGACTCTTCAACAAGCATAAAACCTTAGAGGTAAAATGACTTTTCTACAGTAGCACTGATTTTCTGTTTCTCAGATTCTTTGATTATAGTGACAGAGTCAGATCTGAGCCTTGGAAGGGAACTGTCCTTAAACAGTTTATGGAGAAACATCTGGAGATTGAAATTTATGAAGAGTTCAGTGTAAGCCAAGAAATTGACTCAGCAGCATTAAAAAAGGAACTAAGATTGTCTTATACTGCATTAATTAAAATATGTTGTCCAGATTAGGTGAAGTAATAGTCTTCTTGGACTTTGTGTTCATTAGATCATATTTGGAATAGTCTGTTGGAGTCCTAGTTTACTTTGATGAGAAAAAGACAGAGGAGGTGGCCAAGATGGTGAATAGTTTTACAGCAGTCACATAACGACTAGTTGGGAAGAGAGGATATTTAGCATGAAGAAGGAAGGACTTTGGGGACATGATTGCTGTCTTTAAGTCATTGTTTAGTTAATTTGCCAAAAAGGTTTGGATAACAATAGTAAAAGACATTCATTGAGTCTGTGCTCTCTGCCAGTTAAGTCCTTTACACACTTTATCTTATTCAGTCCTCTAGGGAAACCTATGGGATTGCTGCTGAACTTTGATATTTCTTCTTTGCCATTGAGGAAGCTGATATCCAGAAAGGTGAATTGACTTGCCTAAGATTTGCATTATGACAGATCCAGGATTTTATTATTCTGTTTTCTTTCTTTTTTACCCAAGTTGCCACCCACATACTATAGAATTTGGACTCTTTCGGAAAGGATGAAATTTGCAAGAGAAAAAGAATATGCATATGTTGTTCCTCAGAGTAGAGGGTATTAAGATAGTTATGTTTATTAGTGTTTGTTATGCACCAGACCCTTCATATATCCTTAAAAAGAAAGAAAAGTTCTTATTCTTGTGAAGCTAACATTTTAGTGGGAAATTCAGAATTTTATTTTATTTCATTTTTTTGCTAATGGTAAGTCCTATAAAGGAAATAAAACAGGGGAGGGGAGATGGAGAGTACTGAGGATGGTAGGATGTTATTTTAGACCAGGGAAGACCTCATGAGAAGAAAATATTTGAACAAAGACTTGAAAAAGATAAGGCAGTAAGTCCTAGGGACATCTGGAGGAAAACATTCCAGAGAAAAGAGATCACAGGTATCAAAGCCCTGAGGTGGGAGTGAAGTTGGTTGGTTGGAAGACCAGTGCAGCCAGGGGGGTCAGTCTAGTTTGAGCACAGTGAGCAAAGCTGTCATAGACCAGATTGTGTAGAGTTTTAGATTTTTTCCCAAGCATAATAGGAAGTTGTTTGAAGGTTTGAGCAAGGAAGTATTAGAATTAGAATTTTATTTACAGAAAATGTTTTTGGTGCTGGGAGTGTAGCTCAGTAGCAGAGTGAAAGCTTAGCACGTGCAGGGCCTTGGGTTTATCTCCAGCACTAAAAATGCATGAGGTGAGGGGCAGGAAGAATCCTGTATGGAAAATAGACTGGGCTGAGAGAAAGTAACAAGATGGAGATCAGTTTAGAAATTATTGAAATAGTTTAGACAAGAGATGAGAGTGACTTAGGCTGGTCTAGTAGCAGTTCAGGTAACTGAAGAGAAATGGTCAGATTCCTGACATATCTTGAAGATAGAGCTAACTGTACTTGCTAATTGTTAGATGTAGGTGTATATGGGAAATTGAACTTAAGGATGACTCCATGTTATCTAGGCCGAATATGTGAATTGTGGTGGTGTTTGTGTAAACATTTGCTTCATGATTTCTTGTAATTGAGGTTTTAATCCTTGTGAGGGCTGAGGGAGTAGGTAATAGGGAATCAGGAGTGTTTTGGGGAAATATTAGACTTAAGATATGCATTATTTATGATGGTGGGAGTGCTGAAAAGGTAGGTACACCATTTTATCTGGCCATTTGGTGCCAAACATATCAATCTGGAAATTGTATCAGTGTAGGTTCAGCCTTAGACATATAAACCACTCCATTTATTTTAATCAGAGATTTAAACTGGAAATTAGGTATTTATAAAATTGTCACAAGGCTAGAGAAGTGAAAGTTGGAGGGCTGCTACTAGGGTTCAGGGGGCACACTACCACTCGATTCAAGATTAGCCCACCACAGCTCCGAATCAGCGATTACACAGATATTCCTTGTGCAGTAGCCTTCCCACACTCCCAGACATGAGTAAGAAAACTATCTATTTGAAAAATCTCACACTTGAGAGAGCCTGTTACTGCTACAGGAAGAATCACCTCCACCCCTCCTGCCTTCTAGATTTTGTACAAGGCACTCCAGCATTTAAGAAGGGGAGGATATAGAGCATTAGGGTAGCTAGTGGGGTTGGGGGAAATCTAAGAGAATGTGGTATCCCAAGACCAAAGTAAATTTAATTATTTTGAAATAATTAACTTCATGTTGCTGATTGGTTGAGTAAGGTGAGTTCTAAGAATGGAGTGCTGAATTTAGCAGCTAGAAACTCAGTGGTGACATTTACTCAAGCAGTTTTGGTTGTATGGAGGGAGTGGGTTAAGGGGAGAATGGGAGTGAGGAAGTTAAGACAAGAATTAAAGACTGCTTTTGTGAATTTTTCTGTACAGAGAAGCAAAGGAATGTTACGAATGCTGGAAAAAAAATGAGAGATCCAGGGAAGTGTGTTTTATTTTGAGATGGGAAGTATTTAGCATATTCATGTGCTGTAGGAAAATTTGTGACTGTATACAAAAGAAACAATAGCACCCACAAAACCATTTGGTTAGTGAGCGATGTTGGAACCCAGTGTTCAAGTGAATGGTTTGGCCTCAGGAATAAGCTCTGTGCATGTGTTCTTAAAACAAGAGGCAGGGAATATGAATAGTTACAGAATAATTTGGTAAATTTGGTGAGATGAATTCATTGTCCTCTGTATCTGTTTTTTAGTAGAGTCACTAGCCAGTTGTCAGGAAGGTAAAGGAATATATAAGGTGTTTTTTGGTTTTGTTTTGTTTTTTGAACAAATTGAACCTTGGGGCAATTAACCATTGAGCAACATCTGCAGCCCTTTTTGTTTTTTATTTTGAGATAATTACCTAGGACCTCTCTAAGCTGCTAAAGCTGTCTTTGAACTTGTGATCCTCCTGCATCAGCCTCCCAAGTGACTGAAAGTATAGACATGTGCCACCATGCCCAACTGGAATATGTAAGTTTTAAGGAGAAGAGAGAAAGTGTAAAATTGCTCTCTAGAAGAAGAGAAAGTGAATTGACCACACTGGTATTTTTCAACCTTAATCCTATATCAAAATCAGCTGAATGTCTTGGTATAAAACTTCTATTCTATACCCTCCGAGTTTCTGAATCACTGGTCTGGGTTGGAGCCTGGGGATTTGCATTTCTAATGGTTCTAGGTGATCTTGAGGCTGCTGGTCATGGACCATACTTTGTTATAGGACCATACTTTGGTTATAAAGGGAGCCCATTTAGCACATTGAGTGTACTTCTCCAGTTGTGTTTAGCTACTTGGGTACAGAGATGGAGAAGCAGTGAGTTTAATTTAATCAGAATTGGGGCTTTTCCAGATGAGTTTAAAAGACAGAAGAGGACAGAAGAGAGGGCCAAATAATTGATTTATAATGATAGACCTTGGACACTAAGCTGAATAAATGAGGGCATAAAGGAAGTGAAGATCAATGAAAAACTGGTTGGATCAATGAATTCCAAGTTCTGATGGTAAAGACAAATTGGGGTACTGAAAGTGCTTTGGAAGGATGAAGGGTGATAGTTGGGGGTTGAGATGCTTGGAATTGAGGCTTTAAAAAGCTGCTGAAGCTACTGATTATTATTTAAAGTATGAGAATAATTGGATGAATTGGGTAGAGGGCAAGAATCTGAGAGATTGGAGTATTCCATGGAGCCTCTTCATGAATGTAGAAGGCATCAAGAGCAATGGCAGGAGTATGGGCTGGAGAGGATGGAGGAGACAGTGAGATGCTAAAGCCTTCAATTATGAAACTAGACTGGTCACTGGAAGACTACCAATAATAGCAGTGAGGAGGGAAAGTGACTTAATCAGATAATACACACATTTAAAGGACTGAAGGTTTTCAGAAGTGGAAGAGACCAGTGGTCTGGAAAATAGTAGTTGCAAAGGCAGACACCCCGTCCATTTCATCTCCAGGCTCAGCATTTTGCAGAGCATGGGTGAAAACACTGGAGCAACATTTGATCTTACTTTGTTCTCACAATGATCCTGTACAGTAGGGTCATTCCCCTACTTTAACAGATTGGGAAACTGAGGCTTAAAATTATAGTTTGTGAAAACTGGAGGTGGTATCATGTGAACCCAGTGGATGCTAAATGCTGACTCGATGTAAGAAGGACTTTTTTTTTTTTTTTAATAAAGCAGTTAGAGGTGAGTGCCATGGAATACTGCTCTGGAGGAGATTGCATGCCCTCTATCACTGGAGTGTATGTCTGCCTTCCACTGGCAGTGCTGCAAGCTAGTCATTTTATGATTTCAGGAGAAAAACCAGCGTGTAGTAAAAGGAAGAAAATTGAAGTTTATTAGCTAATGCAGAAGAGGACAGGGAGGGAAATAGTTGAATTCAGTTATTGCTAAGATAAGGACCTATGATCATTTGGTAGGACACTGAATGTACCAAATGCCACTGAATTATACATTTTTGAATGGTTAATTGTATATAATGTGAATTTCTCCTCAATTTAAAAACATCTGTGATTAAGTTGGTTGTTGCCATTTCAGTGTGCTGGTAATTCATCATTCAGAATAGAACATGAGGCACTTTGGGTCCAAAGAAATAGAAAGATACACTTGATTTTCATGACACCTAAAGTTGAATGTTTGTGTATGTATGTATGTATGTATGTATGTATATTATTGTATATGAAGAAATCATGGATTGTATAAGACGATACATTTTAAATGTCATAAAAATGATGTAGAACAATTTCTTTAGGTTTTTAGGAGAAAGATCTCACTGGGGTTTGGCTGCCTGTTCTTACCTCAGGGTACCAGACATAGAACATCTTTCTAAGTCCTACTTTCTTAAGCATTGGACAGCCCATTTTACTCAGTTTTCAAGATAGTCAAGCTTGAACTGTGACATCAGTTGAGAAATTTCTGGAGAAGGATTAGATTTGATATTTTAAAAGAGCGTCATGTCAGCTAAATCTCCTGGGAAAACACTCAGTGGCAAAACTACAGGATTGTTGATCTTACAGAGAATTGTTGTAATCAAGTTAGGCTTGATTACAATCTGGCAGAATTTTTTTTTTGACATATTTCTTTGTTTAAATAAAAGGACTACTGGTTCAGATTTTGCTGGCTAATTTCTGTTTGTATTATCTGGTCTTGATTTTTCACAATGGCATTATGAGCAGCCTGAGTCTAATGTGATGACAGGTGAACTGTTCTTTATTTTTGTTTTTTTGTGGTGCTGGGGATTGAACTCAGAGTTGCATAAATGCTAGGCAGGTGCTCTACCAATGAGCTACATCCTCATCCCTGTAACTTCTCCTATTAATATCTTTTATTAATAGGGTACAGGTACTGGTATATTATCGAGTAAAGCCCACACTTTTTTCAGATATCCTCTTCTAGGATCTCATCCTGTATACCATATTATATTTATTCATCATGTCTCCTCAGGCTTCTCTTTGCTGTCACAGTGTCTCAGACATTTCTTATTGATGACCTTGACAGATTTGAGGTATTTTATAGAATGTCTTTCAATTGAGGTGTCTAATGATTTTCTCATTATTAGATTAGGTTTATAGTTTTTTTTTCAGTATTTTTGATGATTAGTTATGCTTTTTTTAAAAATTTTTTTTGGTTGGCAATAGACCTTTATTTTGTTTATTTACATGTGGTGCTGAGAATTGAACCCAGTGCCTTGCAAGTGCTTTGCCACTGAGCCACATCCCCCCCCCCTTTTCTTTTTCTTTTTTTTTTTCTTTTTTTTTTTTTGCAGTGCTGGGTATTGAACCCAGGTCTTTAATGCTTTCAAGGCAAGCACTCTACCAACTGAGCTATATCCCCAGCCCTAGTTATGCTTTTGATTGTGAAATGGTATGTAAAAATATTAGCAGTTAAGAATTTTACCATACGGCATCCTTATGAATTACGGAGTATACTATGTGATAAATTTGCAGTTGAGAATTTTAGATGAGGATTTAGTAGTTCAGTAATCGAGAAAAAGAATGCTTATTAATTATTTGAAATAAAAATGTCATTAGCAACAAACCTTTATTGATGTTATGGTTTAAATACGAGATGTCCCCCAAAAGTTCCTGTGTTAACACAGGAATGTTTAGAGGTGAAGCGTTTGGATTGGAAGAACTGTAACCTAAGCAGTCCATCCTAGTTTGAATGGACTGACTGAGCGGTAACTATAGACTGGTATGGCATGGCTGGAGGAGGTGGGTCATTGGGGGCATTCCCTGGGGAGGTTCATTTTCCCTGAGGCCCTTTTGCCCCTTTGCTTTCTGCTTTCCTGCTGCCATGTCCTAAGCAGCTTCCCTTCACCAAGCCCTTCAACCACAGTGTGCTGCCTCACCTTGGGCCCAGAGCCATGAGTTGACCCACCATGGACTAAATCTCTGAAACTGTGAGCCAAAATAAACTTTCCCTGTCCTAAGTTGTTCATGTCTGGTATTTTGGTCACAGTGACACAAAGCTGACCAGCACAAATGAGAACCTGCTATTTGTGCTACTCTGTCAGTTAACCTTCCATTCTATCCATTCCAGTGGGAGCTGTGCCCCAATTAAACAACAGAATGAAAAGCAGAGTGTTGGTCCATGAAGAGCTGCCCAAAGGAAAAGTGCAATCAGTGCGATTCTCTGGGAAAAGGCTGGGTTAAAATAGGTGGGACTGAGGCCTAAAGGAGCCTCCTTACCTTAATCTAAATCTGGACCTTAGCTTGCTCAGTCTTCTGGTTGTTTTGGGATTTGCCTTGTCAGGTTCTATTATAAACCTATACATGGTGATGTAATTCCCTGTTTAATTATTCTGTGCCCCCAAGATTATAAGCCTTGTGGGGATAGGGACTCTAGTTTATCTTTCTCACTATCACAACCACTATGTTAAGCGTATTCCCTGGACATAAAGCTGTTAAATTAACAAAGAACAGTTGGCAGTCAGGGAGTACAAAGAAGAGAAGATCATACCTGGGTAGTAGCATGGAGAGCAGCAGGTGATGCTTGCTTGACATGTTAAATAAATTATTCCAGATGCAGATCACATTCCTCTGCTCTAAAAGCCTTCATGGATCTCACTTCATTTCTTGTACCCTTTTTGCACTTAACAATTATTCTGTGACCAGGATACTTAGCTTTATTAATCTTGCATTATCTTTTTATATGGGCTCCTTACCTCCTCGGTATCAGTTACCACTTTAAAAAAAAAAAGTTGAATCTCATCTTTTTTTTTTTTTTTTCTCAGCCTGTTGCCCAGGCTGACCTTGAACTCCTGGGTTTAAGTGACCTTCCTGCCTTCATCTCCTGAGTAGCTGGGACTCCAGGTGTGTGCCCTGACACCTGGGCTTGTTACTGCATTTTTAAATTGTGTGTTATGTGTTGTATGTATTTTATTGTCCTACTTAATACTTAAACTATCTTATATGTTAGGCCAATGAGTCTGTTGAGGCTCAGAAAGGTTTAATAACTTGCCTAAGATGGTATAACACTTTCTTGGCACCCTGCAAGTTTGAGAACTGTCAAAAATGAAACAACAACAGCAACAGCAGAAACCCACCAGGACTCCACACTTTCTTTTAACAGGTTGTATTGCTTCAGTAGAATCTATGTGCTTAATGCAGTTTTAAAATACCTTTAGACCTCACCACCACTCCATTTGCTTTTGTCCATTTGATCAAAGGGTCCTGTAATCTTAACACTCTTCACATTTGAAAGCTGAACGGCAAAAATGGTGAAATGTGTAACTTCAAATGGTGCATTTTTTAAGACTAAAAATAATGTCTAACTTATTCTTTGTATAATAAACTATTATTATAGAAATGTTTTTATATAGAGCAAATAGAAAAAGAAAGTTTATAATTGCTCTGAGAAAAAAATGTACTTGAACTGTGTTAGGCATTCCAATTTTAATGCTTCAACACTAAGCTGTTCCCTGTAGCCTTGGAAACCTAACTTCTCCGTGCTTGTTTTTAAACTACAGTTTTCTTTTTAATATAAGTAGATTTTGATGGTAGAAAGAAGTTGTCATGTGGAATTACTTTGTGGAGCCATTTGAATAGACTTGAAACATTATTTATACATAAATAAATTCACCACTCAGAAAGATATTCTGACAAGGCACAGTATGTGCTGGCATCTGCAAGTCCGCTTGTACTTGATACTGACTTTTCACTACTCATAGGAGGTGGCGAAAGGACCTCTGATAGAAAGCAAATGGAAAAGGCATTTTTTTTCCTTTTAAGATTTCTTTTAACTTTTCCTGGGAATGTACCAGAAGTTTCTTTTCAAAGTTTTTGGTTAAGATACTGTTAGCGTGACACAACTCTAAAATGTTCAGTTATGATTTTGATTTTTTTCTTTTAAATACTGTTTCCCAAATAAAGAATAGCTATGATCAGTTTTATTCACTATGACCATTATTCATTTTTTATTCATTAATTTAGCAGATATTTATTGCTGAACTTCTACTAGTTGTTGTGCTTGCTATATGCTGGGGATTCAAATATAAATGACCCTCGCCTTCAAGGAGGTTTCAGTCTAGTGGGTTAGTCAGACAACTAACCACATATAGTACAGTATAATAAATGTGCTGATAGTTTCCTGTGCTTGTTTCCCTGGGAACACAGTGAAAAGGGCCCCCAGAGTGGTCATGCGAAACTTCCTAGAGAAAGTGATACCTCTCCTGCCTGCCTGGCATATTTAAAAAAATTAAGTGAGACCTCTGTATACCATTTTTTTAAATCAAACTCCAAAAATGAAAAGCAAAAATTCTGTTCTACCTCCCCAGCCTTATCCCCCCCCCACTCCTTAGCAGTAACCACCTTTAATTCTTGTTTTTCCTTATGATGGTTATCATTAAAATGACATAAAGTACTTTGTTTCTGTTGTTTGATAAACTTTAGATAGTGACTCAGCTTTGGGCAATGAAATATGAGAGTTTAGCACATTTATATACTTGCTACTTTATCTTTCCTTCTACTTCTGTGTTTTTGTTAGCAGTCGCATTTTTACAATATCAAGGTTTTTTTTTAAATTTACATTTGCTATAGTTATTATGCACTCTTTGTCTTTATGAGAACTGCAAAATTGAGTCACAGATCATCACTCTTACAGTATTACCTTAGATTGAACTAGTAGGGTGTACTGACACCAGAATTTCCCAAATCAAGATTCAATAAAGGAGCCAGTATGTGGATTTTTTTTTTGCTTTATTTATTTATTTATTTATTTATTGAACAAAGTTCTGTTTCTTGTGACTGGACATGTGAATTTCAGCCTTCTTTGCAAACAACATTTAATATGTTGCTTGGAAATTGAAATAAAATAGTGCCTCATTTATTTGGCAGTATCAATTTATGACAGCCAAAAAATAACCTAAAGTTAGATAAAAAGTTCTACAGCATTCTACATTTTATGCATATGAATACATAGGCATTGTTCAGAAACTGTTTACTCTTATTTTGTGTGTTCTTTTACAAATGATGATGATCAGGAGAGATGAAATGTTATTGTTTAGGGGTGCTGTTGGCAGGCTCATTGAAAGCCCTGAGAATTATTGTGTGAGTGCCTGAAAAAGAGAAAAGTTCTATAAATTTTAGCATCTTGCTGATGTTCATAGTGATTGTCAACATTTAAGAAAATGTATCATTGTTTTCATTATATATGATGTCAGATGGCATGTAAGTAGGTAATACATCAAGGATATATTCCTAACCGAAGTGATCGAAATTTCAAAACTTGTTTTTGACATTTAAAAAGGATAAGCGTATGATTTGGTTATCTAGAAAGTTAATAAATGTGGGAGATCTCTGATGTCAGTGGAATTGTATACTCATTCTTTATATTTGTGACATCACTGGAAGTCTCTGTTAGTTATTGAAAACTCAGCCACAACAAATTAGCAAATGTGTGAATTATAACTATGAGGCAGCTGTTGACCTTGTTGTGAAATATGTCAATTAGAAAAAGAGTAGCTCCTCTGTTCTCTCTCCCCTCCTCTTTCCATCATGCTGTCTCTAGATTGACCTTTGTTTCCACACATAGAGGAGCGGGACAGGCTGCTACTGGATATGAGCAAATATGCCTCCTCATGGACATCTCAGTTTGGGATACTACTACCTTAATAGTCCCTGCCTTGATTTGTTGAGCATTTTATGTTTTTCCTTTGAAATATTTCCAAATTTGTAGGAACATTGCAGAAATAGTACAAAGAGCTCTTTCCCCATAACCATTTGAAAGTAAATAAGAGAGACTATTCCTTGGCACCCCCATATAAATTCATGCATATTTTCTACAAATAAGAATATTATTCTAGATAACTATAGTATAACCATTAAAATCAGAAAGTTAACCTGGATATATTACTTAAATCTCATCCATGCATCCCATTCAAGTTTCAGGTTTCTCCAGCATCTCGATGTCCTTTATAACATTCATCTAGAATCACACATTGCATTTAGTTGTCTTGTCTCTATTTTCTGTCAATTGGAAACAATTTCTTAGTCTTTCTTTGACATTTTAGAAGACTTTTAGGCCAGTTATTTTGTAATGGCCTTCATTTTGGTTTGTCTGATGTTTCCTCATAAAGAGATTTCAGGCTCAACATTTTAGAAGGCCTGCTGTAGAGGCAGTATTGTGTTCTTGCATACTATCAGATGAGACATTTTGATTTGTCCCATTACTTGTGATATTAACTGTGAACCTTGATTAAAGTAGTGTCTGCCAAGTTGAATTTCTCTCCACTAGTTTTAACATACTTTGATGTTTCTTGGCTGAATTAATTACTGAAACGATGGTTGCCAAATGGTTATTTTCTAATTCGTTCATCTCTTCTACTTTTATCAGTTGACATTCCAGTGGAAGAAAAATCTCTCTTCCCTTCCTATTTGTTTATTATATAGTATAGACACAGATCCCCATTTCACTCAGTGGGTTGTAGTCTAGTACTGTAATTATTAATTTTGATATGCAAGTCATTCCAGATTTGGCCACGGGAACCTCTTCAAGCTGGCTTCTATGTTATTATGACATATTTCCATCACCCTTTGAGTAGTACTTGCTTTCTGGCACAGCCTATTCCTAGCTCATATTCCCTTTGCCCTTACATTAGAATCATTCATTTCTCCAAGGAGCTCTGGTTTCTTTTAGTGAAGAATAGTTTTTTAGAAACCAGTATTTGGGCCTGTGTGTGTTCTTTGCAGCTAGGACATCACAGCTACCAGGCTTTCTTAGTGGAGAGAGCTAGGAAGTATATGCCTACATACACCTACAAACATACACATTCACACTGTATTTTTATATCTTCTCTCTCTACACGTATTTGTCAAATCATGTTGAAAACCATGAATTCACACAGATATCTTCAATTCCAGTCCAACAGGAACATGTTCATTTTAGTTTTTGTCCCTTCTGTATTTGTGACTACTTTCTCCAACTTTAAGAAATATGGCCACCTATTATCTTTAATGTATTTATTGGACCTATCCCTCTGTATGTAAGCAATCTCCTGTTGCTGCTACCATCCTGCCACTACCACCCTGCCAGACACTGTCCACACCCTGTTGAGGCTCTATACTCTATGCAGTAAGCAACACTATTCTATTTCCAGTTGGTCTCCCCTGTGACTTTGCTCAGCCTTTTATACCTGGTGCTGGGTTGCCTCCACTCCCTGTATCTCCCATACTGCATGATAGTTTGTCTTGTTTTGTTCCGCCTAAGGCTTTTACACTGAAGTATTCAGGAAGGAAAGAAGAATGGAAAGAAAAGGAAAGGTCATATTTTTGTGACCTTTCTCTTTATATCAGGTTACAGATGCTCCTTATCTTAACTATGGGGTTAGTTAGATACACCCATTATAAATTAGAAATACGATGAGTTGAAACTGCATGTAATATACCCGGCCTACTGAATATTATAGGTTAGCTTAACCTTACCTCATATTTGCATAGAGCATTTACATTGACTATAAGCAAAATCATCTAACACAAAGCCTGTTTTGTAGTGAAGTGTTGAATATCTTATATAACTTATTGAATACTTACAAACAAAAAACACTGGCAGGCCAGAGTTATAGCTCAGTTGCTAGCATGCTTGCCTTGCAAGCACAAAGCCCTGGGTTCAATCTCCAGCTCCGCAAAGACAAAACCCAAACAAAAAACACTGGTAACATGGGATGCTGTTAGAGTACTGGTTGTTCATCCTTTTGACTGGGAGCTGTGGCTTGCTGCTGCCACCCAGATCATGAAGGATTGTCAAGAGAGTATTTACTTCATATTGCTCCCCAGGAAAAGATCAAAATCCAAAGTACAGTTTCTACAGGACACATACCACTTTCATACCATTATAAAGTAAAAAACCTGATATCAGGAACCATCTTTATTCTCATTGTATAGTCCTTTACAAGAGGTGAGTGGTAAGTAAAGCAGTTTACTTGAACAGTGATAGTATCCAGCATCGAGGGGCCTAAATTACATGAGAAACCCTGCTTTATTTTTGCCCAGTCTTTTCATCTGAAACATTCCAAATGTTGATATTTTCATTAGAAAAACTGATGTGACTTTGAAGGAACCAGCAGAGGTTCATGGATGGCACAGCTGTGATGGTGAAAGGCATACTGCTGTGGACTATATCTCAGAATACCTGGGGAAGGCTAAACTCTCACCTCATGTTCCCAACACACGTGCTAACACTCAAGTTTCCTACCAGCATGGCGATCAGATGTACTTACACTGCAGAGCAAAATAATGATCAGTTTTGTAGGGAGATATGAATAATTTATATATATAATCTCATAGTCTACATCTGTGTGCTTGTGCATATCTGTAAATGAGGGACCAGAAAATGAGAAAAGTCATGTTTTCTCTCATCAGTTAACATGGATTTAAATCTTTTAAAAGAGATTATTGGAAAACTTCAGATCTAGTTTATCTTAGTAGTACCCTTAGCATTTAGCTCAGCACTGTTCTGCATTATAGGCTCTGAATAAATATTGGTTGAAAGAAGGAATAGATGATAATGTCTGTGTGGGTCTAATAAATACTTGGTGACTTTTCCACAGTGATTTTTAGGAAAGTATCATGATACCCTTACATATAGGGCTAGCTATATACCTACATAAGAATTAATGGAGAGAAGATAGGCCTTAGATTCATTACTGAAGATTTTTTTAAAAACAACTTTATTTAGGTATAGTTAATATAATAAACTCAATTAAGATATACATTTTTGGTTATTGATTTTGAATTAAATTCTATTGTGATAAGGAAAATTATCATAGTATAACTTGAATCCTTTTAAATTTATTGGGATTTGGGTTTTGGCTCAGAATATTTAATGTTAAATGTTTCTTGAGCATTTGAAAAGAATATGTATTCTGCTACTACTGAGTTGTACAAATGTTAATTAGGTCCAATTTGTAGTGTTTGTAGTGTTTTAGTGTTTTTTAAAATATTTCACTTTTTCTCTTCATTTTGTTATTGAGAATGTTGAACTCTTACTACAATTATCTTTTTCTACTTAAAATTCTATCAAATTTTACTTAATATGTTGTTTGTATGTTGTATTAGCTTTTTGTTATTGTAACAAAATATCTGATAAAATAAAAGAACAATTTATTTTGTCTCACTGTTTCAGAGGTTACACTCTATGTTTGGCTCCCTCCATTTCTTTGGGCTTTAGGTGAGACAGAGAACATCACGGTGGTGGGAGTGTGTGGCCAAGGAGGCTATTCATCTCATGGTGGCTAGGAAGCCAGGGAGAGGGGAGAAAGGGCCTGGGGATATGGTAATGATCTACTTCTTCTCATTAGGCCTCATCTTCTCAAGTTTCTACTACCTATTAGTTAATCCACTGATGAGATTAGAGGCCTCATGATCCAGTCACTTCCCCAAAGCCCCACCTCTGAACATTGCCACATTGGGGACCAAGCCTTTAAAGTCTTTAGGGCATAGTGCAGATTCAAACTCTTAACCTGTGAGGTTTTTAAAAATTTTTTTTTAGATGTTGATAGACCTCTATTTTATTCATTTATTCATATGTGGTGCTGAGACTCAAACCCAGTACCTCACACATGCTAGGCAAGTGCTCTACCCCTGAGCCATAACTCCACCCCTTAACCTGTGTTTTTAGGCTCTGTTATTAAGTGAATAAGCATTTAGATTTATATTGTTTTCTTAGAAACTTTTTAAAGAATGCATGATATGTCCTCTAGACATATTGACTTTTTTTTTTTTTTAATCATTGTGAACTTACCATCTTTATCCCAGGTGATAGATTTTTGCTCTGAAACCCATTGTCTTACATTAAATATAGTTACTCTTTCTTTTGAATAGTGTTAGCATGGTGTATCTTTTCTATGCCTTTTACTTTTAATCTATTTTATCTTTATTTTTAAAGGAGGTTCCCTGTAGATGGCATAAAGTGTGTATTGCTTTTTTTAAAATTCAGTATGACAAGGCTGGAGTTGTGACTCAGTGGTAAAGCACTTGCCTAGCATATGTGAGGCACTGGGTTCAAATATCAGCACTGCATATAAATAAATAAATGTCCACTGACAACTAAAAAATTTTAAAAATCCAGTGTGACAATCTTTACCTTTCAATTGCTGTTTGTATTCAAATTGCTCATCTGTTTTTTGTTCCGTTCTTTATTTGCCTTCTTTTGGATTTTATTTCCTTTGTTGACTTTTTAGCTGTAGTTCTTTCATTTGTTACTACAGTAGTTGCTCTAGACTTTATAATGTACATCTTCAAGCAATATTGTACTACTTCACAGTATAAGACCATGTCAGTGCTCTTTTTCTCTTGTCAACTGCTCTGGTTTGGCTAAGTGTCCCTCAAAGGCCTGTGGTTTAAAGACTTGGTTGTCAGTCTTTCTGCTGTTGGAATATGGTGGGACCTTTAAGAAGTAGGGCCTAGTGGAAAGAAGTCATTGTGTGCCCTTAAAGAGAATTTTTGGGACCCCAGCTCCATCCTGTCTTTCACTTTCTGTCGACCATTAGGTGAGCAGCAGCTTCTACCATATGCTCCTGCCGCGATGTATCACAGGCCCAAAAGCAATGGGCCAACTGACTATGGACTGAAACCTCCAAAACTGAGTCAAAACAAACCTTTGAATAATTTTCTTATCCCAGGTATTTTTTCACAGTGGCAGAAAACTAACATGGCAGTCTATTTGCAGCTGTAACATATTTTCTTTCTTTTATAAACTTCTCAATATGTTATTATTTTTGCTTTAAACTGTTAATTAACTTGTTTTTATTTATTTATTTTTGGTACTGGGGTCCTTTACCACTGAGCACATTCTGAACCCCTTTTTATTTTTATTTTGAGAGAAGGTCTCACTAAGTTGCTAAGGCTGCCCTCCAACTTGTGATTCTCCTCTCTCAGTCTCCTGAGTTGCTGGGATTATAAGCATGTGCACCACACCTATTTGTTGATTAACTTTTAAATAGATTTAAATACAGTCATGCATTGCTTAATAATGGGGATATCTTCTGAGAAATGCATTGTTAGATGATTTTATCATCTTATGAACATCATACAGAAACCTAAAGGGTGTATAGGCCAATCATTTCACATGAAAGAGACAGTACAAAATGTATGACGTTATTGCTGGAATAACACAGCATGCTGTTTTAATATAAACTTTTTTTTTTTTAAATACGTGGAGGCACACTCAAAAATAATGATAAAAGAATTAGTAAATATATGTCAGTAACAGTCATTTATTGTAATATCAAGCACTATGCACTGTTCATATTGTATGTGCTGTACTTTTATACCACTGGCAGTGCATTAGGTTTATATCAGCATCACCACAAACAACCTAAGTAACATATTATGCTACAACATTAAAATGACTAAGGGGTCATGTGGAAATAGGAATTTTTCAGCTCCATTATAGTCTTATGGGACCACTGTTGTCCTTTGTTGACTGAAATGTCATTTTATTACATGACCATAATGAGAAAAGTTTTTATATTTCCCCACATATTTACCATTTCTGGTACTCTTCATTCCTGTACATGGATCCACATTTCCATCTGATATCACTTTTCTTATGTCTGAAGTATTTCCTTTTTCATTTCTCACAGTGCATTTCAGCTGGTAATTGAACTCTTTCAGTATGTCTGAAAACATCTCTATATCATCTTAGTTTTTGAAAGTTATTTTTTCTGGACATGGAAATCTAGTGTCCCCCCGCCCCCCCTATTCTTTAAAGATGTTGCTCCACTGTCTTCTAGCTTGCATTGTTTCCAGTGAGAAATCTGTCATTTTGATATATTCTCCAATCTATGTACAGTGTGTCTTTTTCTCAGACTACTTTTAAGCTTTTCTCTTTATCACTATTGGATAAAGAGAAAAGCTTAAATATTGTTTGATTATGACGTGCCTTGGTATAGTTTATGTTTTTTATGATTGGGAATGTTTAAGATTCTTGGGTCTGTGAGTTTATAATAGTCATCAAATTTGGAAAATTTTCCATTTTTAATTTTTAATATATGGTTTCCTGTCTCCCCATTCCCCTATTTTCTTCTTAGATGCCAATGACATGTATATTGAACCTCAAGAAATTGTGCTACCACATACTGCTGCTTTAATTTTGATTCAGCCTTATTTCTTTCTGTGGTTTATTTTCAGTAATTCTTATCCATAATGTCCATCAACATTTAGTATGTCATCAAGTTTACTAATAAATATTTTGTAAACATATCATTTGTTTGTCCATCTTTTACACACATACACACACACATTTCAGATGTTGCAGTTTTTATCTCTTAGAAGTTCAGTCTGGGTCTTTCCAAATTTTTCCATGCCTTAATGTCTTCAATCTATTCTTTAGATTTTGAACATGTAAATCATAGTTGTAACAACTGTTTTAATGACCCTGTCTACTAGTTCTATTGTCTTTATCAGTCCTGGGTTAATTTTCAGCAGATTGATTTTGCTACCATTTTGCATTGTATTTTCCTGTTTCTTTGTGTGTATGGTAATTTTTAACTGGATGTCAGGCATTGTAAATTTTAGCTTATTATTTGCTGGGTATTTTATAGTCCTATAAATATTTCAAGGTTTATTCTGAGATACAGTGATATCATTTGGAAAATATTTTGTTCCTTTCAGTTTTTGCTTTTAGGCTTCATTTGACTTGTCTAGGACAACATTTAGGCTAGAGTTAATTTTATCTAACTCTGAAGCAAAAATTCTTCTGAGTACTTTATTATATGGTCCATGAATTATGGGCCATAATCTGGCTGTTGGAAATAGGCATTATTCCCTGAGAATTCTCTCCTGATTGTTTCTTCTAGTCCTACAGATGCTTGTTTTCCTGGCCTTGGATCATTTCCTCAGATGATTCACTGATCAGTACTCAACTGAATACTTGAGTGTGACCCTGTACAGTTCTCTGGACTTCCTGTGTGTAGCTCTTTTCTTTAGTACTGTGCCCTGAGAACTCCAATACTCATGTTTTCCCTGGACTCCCAGCTCTTTCTCTTCTACTCAAGTATACCCCCTTGCTCTGTTGGGATCTCTCTCCCTGCTCCTCAGCCTGAGAGCTTTCTGCAGGCTGTAGGCTGGGGTAATTGGAGAGCCCACCTTGTGTGTTTCCACACTTTCAGATACTACTATTCTTTGTTGCCTGATGGCCTGAATCTTAAGAACCATTGTTTCATGTTTCTTAGTTTATTAAAATTATGAAATATTAGTTATCTAATTATGAAGTATTTAGTTATCTATCATCTTTTTGGGGTAAAAATAGAGTAAATTATACTGGTTTTACACGTTCTGATATCTTAAAGACCATTTTAGTAACTTCAGGGTAATGACTTTTTTCTATACCCTACTTTAGTGGAAGGTATGAATTCTGCCTTGCTACCTCTGTGCCATTTTCTTTGTTTCCCTTTGTTCTTAATGCAGATTTGAACTGAGCCCATTTTGTGGAAAGCCTAACATGCATGGGCAAGGCATACTAGAATGGAAGTTAGATTTATGTCATCTATTTTCTCTTCTTAGAGAAAGCAGAGCTTAGCATTGCTCAGTGAGGTTACATAATATCCTATAAATCATCTCTCTTAAGTTGGAACAACTGAATTTTGAACCAAATCTTTTGGCTTTCATTTGTATATCTTTTTCATTATAACAGAGTATCCTTACATAATCCTGCACACATACATAGGCATGAACACATACATATACCTATGTACTCACATATACATACATACCCTGTATAACTCAGGAAGCTTCATGAGCATCTAGCCTCAAGAGTTCTTACCCTCTTCAGATTGTTTTACTTATCAGTGATTAAAAGAATTGTGAGACATTTGAGAATGTGCAAGGCTAGAAAGAACTAGGTCCAGTGGGATGAAAGGAGAGGAAAAAAGAGTGTGGTGGTTTATTTTTTGGAACAGACTTCAAGTTGTAAGTACTAGTACGCTGGTAGAAACTTGCCTTTGGAGACACTGCACTAATTTTGATTTGTGGCCAGTTAAAACTGCAACATAACTGCCAATGTAGAAGGAATTCTGTGTTTGCTCATTTTCTTCAGATAGTAGGCCAAATGGAGAAATTTGTTAAGCCAATTCTGAAACACTATACCAAGAACCATAATGAGCAAATTTAATCTCATGTATTGGCAATAGGGGGATTCCATGAAAATGTTTCAATTTCTAGGACAGTATTTTTTACCTTCTAATACCCATAATAAGACTATTTGCATAACTCTAAATCTATTGTGCAAATGGCACAAAGAGGATGTTAAAGCAGCGGTGTAGAGGAAGAAAGGAAGTGGAAGTTAGAAACTTGGGTTTTAGTTCTAGCTTTCTGATTGGCTTAGTTATGAGCTTTGGGCAAGTCACTTAATCTAACTGGGGTTTTCTTTTAGTATCTAAAGTGAGAGTTTTGAATTCAAAGACCTCTAAAATAACTCCTAGTAGGAACAGTATCTTGATTGTTTGTAAAGATGATCTTAATTGACATAAAATTGAAGTTTCCTCATTCCTATTTGCACTAATAACAAAGTTTTTCTTTACTGTACCAACACTTTTTTTTCTGCTTAAAAGTTCATTATCCTGTTCTATGGCACAAAGGAGAAAAAAAAAGAAGCTTTTCATCTAGTCTGACTGCCCATCTCACAAAAAGATGTAGCTCAGATTAATTTTGATAATTTCCAAATTGTCAAGGCTTCCAACAAAGGTAGAGTTTTGCCATTATTGAGTATATACAGAAGCTTAATTACAAATTTTGTGGTTACCTCCCCAAAGAGCTTTAGCCAGTGGCATTCTTGCTGGGATACATATAAAAGGCAGGGGAATAATAATAATTAGAATAATTTCTGATATTTGAGTACTTATCATGTGATAAAACTGTAGATGCTTTTAAGCATTTAACCCTCAAAATAAACATTTCAAGAATGTACAATTTCCATTTATTTCCATTTTACAAATGAAACACAAAAAAATGAGATAACTGCCACCTGTTTACCTGGTTAAGTAGCTGAGCTGGGATCTGATCCACCACAGTGCCACAGCCTATCCTCTTAACCCTTATGTTATACTATCTGTTATATTTATAAAATCAAATATATCAAATTACCTATTATATTTTCACAAGGGGGTAATATTAATTGTAAAAATTCTGCCTGTTATAAAAGCCATGTTACTTCGTTGTCTGTTTTTGCATGTTTATGTATAATTACCATTTTAATTATTCTGGATTCTAATTGAGAAAGAAACCTTTCGTAGTAAAATAGCAGCCCAGGTCATTCTGACTCACACCCAATGATGAATTGTAGTCTGTGGATTATGTGTTAGCCTGAACTGTGTGTTACCGTTTAGCAAAAAATGAAGAGTTTGTGACAAAATGTTTACAGTTATGTCATTAATAATAAGCATATTACTTAATTCAACTGATTTTTTTTGTAACTAAGATTTTTCTTATGAAAGAAGTAGTCATTTAATGATTTACATTTGGAAATAAACTCCATAAAAATGTTCTACTAACTTTTGTAAACTACCTGAGGTCTGTGTATACCCAAGAACACGATGAAACCAGATTTTTGTTGTCATTGTGTATTACTCCATATCCTTATTAATTTCCCTGAAAATTAGGTTTCTTGGATCTTCTGTCAAGATCTAAATACAATCTTAGAATGTTTTTTTCTCTTCAAATAAGCCTTCTTTCAAGTTAGTCACTACTGTCACCATATGTACCATATCACCCTCCAGCCTGAAATTGTTTCTTTTGGTTTTAGAGTATCAGATTCAGATTATGGAAATGTCAGTTTTCCACAGTTGATTTCCCTGGAAAAACTTTTTATCTTACACTCAAAGTCATTCTCTAGGAGAAATTTATGTGCCAGAACTTCAAGGCCAAGTGGAAAGTCATTAGTAACCCTTACGTTGGCACTCGTAGAATTACAATCCTGAAAATGCAGAATCCTAGAAAAGGTGGCCTCTTTCTGAACCCATGTAATTTTAAAAAGGGAAGGGTAATATGTAGGGGACTAAGGCTTGATCATGTAAGATCAGAAACAATGAAAACATATGACATTGCTACTAGAGTTCAGAATGCAGTGTTTTAAAGAGATGGTGAATCAGCTGAAATTTGTTTTGAATACTACCTTGCGAAGAATTCTTTAAAAAAATAAGATTTAAGGGAAAAGGAACAAAAAACCCCAAGGGTATCTAAATTGTTGAATAACCCTCCCCTCTTTGTTCCTGATAAACTTCAATCACATCTTCTTGCTTCATTCCCAGTTCTTCTGGAATGTATAAGCAATATTCAACCTTCAAAGAGGTCCATAAGTACATTAGTTGGAACTCAGTGTATTTGATAGTATGATTCTTTGAGTTTCTTGAGATATGCTGTCATTTTTGCCTTGAAGTAAAAATTTTCTTATTGAAATGTCTGCTGCTCAATTCACAATAGCTAGATTATGGAATTAACCTAGATGCCCTTCAGCAGATGAATGGATAAAGAAACTGTGGTATATATACACATTGGAATATTACTCAGCCATAAAGAAGAATAAAATTATGGCATTTGTAGGTAAATGGATGATGTTGGAGACTGTTATGCTAAGTGAGATCAGCCAATCCCCAAAATCCAAAGGCCAAATGGTCTCTCTGATAAATGAATGATGATGCATAATGCGGGGGGGAAGGGTGGCAAGAATGGAGGAAGGATAGATAGCATAGAGGGAAGGGAGGTGTGGGGTCGGGGTTGGGGGGTAAGAATAATAACAGAATGTGTGACAGATACCATTGCCCTGTGTACATGCATGAACGCACAGATCGTGTGACTCTACTTTGTGTACAACCAGTGAAACAATAGCTGTACTCCATTTGTGTTCAATGAATCAATAAATAAAAAGAAAAAAAAAAGTCTCTATTTTGTGTCCCTCATGTCCATAGGGAAACCTCTTGCCTCTTGATCAAACATGGTGATTATAGCTTCTCTTTGTGGTCTCTATTTTTTCTCTCTAGGGTTTACTAATCCATGTCTTCTCTTCATGGCTTAACCCCACTGCTTTCTGTTAGGATTTAGCCAAATTCAGTGCTTTCTTTTTCAAATTATCTTCTTGCAAAACCTAATTAATTGAAAAAAGTATTTAAATTATAATTTTAAAATATAATAAATATATGTATAATAAATTCTTGCTAAGTATGCATACATTTTTTATACACAATGGGACAGGGGATATAAGAGAAGATGAGAAACTTTCTGTCTGTTTAGTTAAATAAGACTTAGTATATGGAAAAAATAGTAGCAACATAAAATAAGTGCTAAATTTTGTGGTAGATATGCTTATTGAATAAAATGACATATGAGATACATAGTATCCTTAGTTTGGTGAGCATTAAAACAGATTTAGAAAAAGGAAAAGCCGTGTGACTTCCCTGAAGTCTTAAGGGAAGAGATGAAGAGACATGTGGGATTGCAGCAGAGTTTTGAGGAACAAGAGTATAAACTAAGCCCAGTCACAGTGGCGCACACCTATAATCCCAGCACTTGGGAGGCCGAGGCAGGAGGATTGCGAGTTCAAAGCCAGCCTCTGCAACTTAGCAAGACCCTAAGCAACTCAGTGAGACCCTGTCTTTAAATAAAAAACAAAATAGGGCTGGGGATGCAGCTCAGTGGGGAAGTGCCCCTGAGTTCAAACCCCACTACCAAAAAAAAAAAAAAAAAAGAGTATAAACTAAGGATGAAGGAGGACGTAAGGATAGTAGGAAGATTCTTTTGGAGTAGAAGGATCTCTTGAAATCATACAGTGTGGGACAGAGTAAAATTCAGATTGCAAGTGTTGATCTTGGTAAAATAGGCTGTACAGAGTCAGTAGAGTATTATTAATGATCCCTGAGAGTAATGAGATCTATTTTTATTTTTTAAAAAATGTCTTTTGTTGTGAATGGACATAATGACTTTATTATTGGGTCTGAGAATTGAACCCAGTGCCTCATACCTGCTAGGTAGGCAATCTACCATTGAGCCACTACCCCAGCTCCAAGTGATGAGATTTAAACAGTACTTTAGGAATGATTATATGCTGGTTCAAATACATTATTTCCCCCATTTTTTTGACCAAAGATTAAAATTTACAAGCTGATTAATCAGGGTTAAAGATGTACTCTTATGATCATGAGCTAAGGCCAAGTCAAACAACCCATAATGAAATTTCGTTATGGTAATGAAATAAAAAATTACACTACACAGGTACCATTATCCCACTAATTGAGAGGTCATTCTGTTCAATGTATCATACAAGGTTAATGGAAAAGCTCTTGAAGTTAAAGTCATTCAAGATTATGCATGTTGATTGGTCTTGCATTTAGTTACTCTACTGAAATTTTATTCTAAGTGTGCCCCACACCCCGAACCCGCCAAGAGATAGGGTCTCACTATGTTGCCCAAGCTGACCTCAAATTCCAGGGCTCAAGTGAACTCCCTGCCTCAGCCTCCAGAGTAGCTGGATCTACAGGCGTGTGCCACAGTGTCCCGCCTTAACAGGTACAGGTTTGTTTGTTTTTTTTGCTATCTTGGGGTTTGATCCCAGACCCTGTGCTTCCAAGGCAAGCACTCTATGGACTGAGCTATATCCCCAGCCCCTCTAACAGTTCTTAATTGACTCTCTTGGGTGAATAAGACAGATAATGATTTTTTGTCTGTGAAAATTTTGTTTCCGTTTTTCCTGAGTATATGGTGTTGTTTTCTTTTCTTATCTTATTACCATGGCTAAGCCTTCCACAATAGGTGTTCTGTTGTTATATATCAAACCACCCCAAAACTCAGTGGTTCAAAACAACAGTTTACTATCCTCACATCGTCTCAGTTCATGGGATGCTTTGAGTTCAGTTGGACACTTTCTTTAGAAGCTTTTTATGCAGTTGCAATCACATGGCATCAGTGGCTGGAGTCATCTGAAAATTGTGCTGTCTGGACTCAATATTTGAATGTTTTTTTATTCAGTTTGGACTCAGCTGTAATGACTGGAACTCTGGAGGCCTCATGGGCATCTTTTTCCAAATAGCCACTCTGCGTGGCTAGCTTGAGCTTCCTCACATATGACATTCTCAGGTTAGTCTCAAATGGAGGCTGTTTTTTGGCTGTTTTTTTTCCCCAGAGCTAGTGTTCAGAGTGGGGGAAGTACAAGTTTCCAGGCCATTTAAAGGCATAAAATATCAATTAAACAGACATAAATAAGTTTAAACTAGTCTTGATATTCTTGGAATAATTTTTACTTGCTTATGGTAGGTGTTTTTTTTCCTTCTTTAATACAGTACTAGGTTAAGTTTACTGACATCCTCTTCAGTATTTTGCAAATCCTTGTGAGATTGTATTATAGCTTGTTTTGTGTGTTGTTCCTGTCCAAATCAAAGCCAGTAAATGTTATATCTGGTGTAAAATGAATTGTGAAACTCTGTATTTTTACATTATTTGAGATTGTGTGTGTGTGTGTATATAAGCTTTAGATGTAGGTGATAAATCTCACCCATTATCTTTGTGCTGCCATAACAGAATACCTGAGACAGACATTCAAACTATAGCATTCCTCACTTGGCTACTCAAAGTGCATTTCCTTCTCACATATAAAATAAATTTATTCCATCCCAATAGCCTAAAAATCTTAGCTCATTCCAGCATCAACTCAAAAATTTGAAGTCATGGGTTAAACTCAAAACATAGTTCATTTTGAGGTAAAATTTCCTCCAGGTGTGAGCCTGGAAAATTAAACACACTTCTGAAATACTGTGGTGAGACAGCCATAGAACCGATATTCCCATTCCAAAAGGGAGAAAGAGAAAAAACGGGTAACAGGTCTACACAGGTTCAAAACCTACAGAGCAAACAGTGCTAAATTCTAAGTGTTGAGAATAATCATCTTTCACTTCCTGTGTTGCCTTCTAGAAACCCTGAGGTGGGGATTGGACTTCCAAGGCCTCATATATAACTTTTCCCCTGTGGCTTTGCCAGGCTCTGCCCATGTAGCAGGTCTCACAGGTTGGGGTCTCATACCTGCAGTTCTCCGAGGCTGATATTGCACATTGGGTATCTCAATAGTTCTGGAGTCTTGGGAGCAGCCCACTCCCATAGCTCCACTAAGCATTGCCCTATTGGGGACTGTGCCGTGGCCTCACCACCATGGCTGTACTGAGTATTGCTTTCTATTTCTTTGAAATGACTTTGAGATTATTCTCTCATTATCTTGATAAATAGCATTTGCTTTCCTTCTACTTATAGTAATCTCCTTATCAAAGAGTTGCTTGACTTTGTCCTTGGTGTTCTCTCCTGAATGTACTTTTTTATTCTTTATATAGCCAAGCTGGGGTTTTCCTGTCTTTATGTTTTGCTCCCCTTTTATTGATAAGTTTTATTTTTAAACCACTTCTCTCCTTGTGCGTTTTTACCATATGCAGTTAAAAGAAGTCACACAGCAACGTGAATTCTTTACTGCTTAGATGTTTCTTCCACCAGACACCCGAATTCATTGCCCTTAAATTCTCCCTCCCTTACATCCCTTGGGCAATCGACACAGTTCAGCCGAGTTCCTTGCTGCTTTATAACAAAGATGGTCTTTTTTCTAGTTTCCGATATCTTGTTCCTCATTTCCATCTTAGGTCTCATTAGAATTGTCTTCACTGTTCATGACCCTAATTGTGTTTTGGTATGACCACTTCAATGGTCTCTAAGAAGATTCAGACTTTACCTACAGTTCTCTTCTTCTGAGCTTACCAGAATCACCCATAACTCTATTCATGGCAGTCTAGGACTTTCTAGTTTGTTTCTTCTTATTCTTCCAGCCTCTACCCATTGCCCAGTTCCAACCTGCTTCCACATTTTGAGGTACAAGTAATAGCAGCACCCCCACTCTCATTCCTGGTACCAGTGTTCTTAGTGTCTTTTACCAGACACTGGGAAATTTATAATGGATAGAAGTTCATTTCTCACAGTTCTGAAGTCTGGGAAGTCCAAGATTAAGGGGCCAGCACCTGACAAAGGCCTTTGCGTTGCATAGGTTTCACATAGCAAAAGGGGAAAGAGGATTACAGGAGAAAAGGGGCCAAATTCACCCTTTTATAATGAACCCACTCCCATGATAGGGGCATTCATTCAGGAGGGTGGAACCTTCTAAACCTTCTAAACCTTCTAAAGGAACACCTTTTAAAGGTTCCACCTCCCAATACTGTAAAAATGGCAATTAAGTTTCAACATGAGTTTTGGAAAGGACAGACATTAAAACCATAGCCACCTATAAACCCATCAGGGCCTACATTACCCACTTCCCTGCTTCAGTTGCCTTTTTAGTTTCTTTGTGGTTACTTATCTATTCAGGTTTTCAACCTCTTGTTGATACAGTTTGGTAATTTGTAATTTGCTATAAAATCATTTACTTTTTTTAAAAGAAACTTGTTGGCATGAAGCTATGTATATATAGTATTCCTTTTAAATTAAAAAAAAATCTCATCCATATCTGTAGTTTGCCCCCTTTCTTGTTTCTAATTCTGAAGTACATTTCTGTGTACTTCCTCAAATGTGTTTATTGTACAATGAATACATTTTAAATTAAACTTGCTAAAATGCACATGGATGGTATTATGAAAAAATCTGGGAACAATTTAGCCTGTTCTTATGCCAAATGTGGTTCTTCTTGCCTGAAATGAGTTATTCAAGTTGTAAATTGGAAATGTGAAGAGTTGATTATTGTTCTGTAACTCTTGCTTCATCAGTATTGTCTGCTTGTTTTGAGAATACTTCTTGGTTAGACCTGACACACTGATTATCACATGCTTTCACACCACCTACCATATCCTCAATAGAATTTTCCCACCCACGATGCTACCATTTACTTTTCCATGAAAATATGTTAATTTTTATAAGTAGTAAAAGTATTCTGGCTTATTTGATGCCATTGCTGTGAGACTATGTGTTCTCAACTATGTGCATGGTCTAGACAGAGGAATGTTGAATAAGGCTTTAGGGTAGACTCCTTGTCTTTCAGGAAATTATCATATTTAATAAACCTATCAATAAGTATTTGAGTGATTCCCACGTGTCTAAGACCGCTGTAGGTGCAAACAATTACTTAGGCATTTAAATTCCACCATGCCCTCATGTCAGGTCTCATTCGCTCTTATTTTCATACATCACCTACTTTGTCTTCTGAATAGGCAATGCACTCTGTTCCTTTAATGACCTTGGAAACCCTATTTCCAATACTCTGAATATCCCTTGCATAGCTGTCAGAGTTCTACTCACCATTCCTTCAAATTGCAGCTTAAATCCCATCTCCTTTAGTGAGCCTTTTCCAAGAACAAAGTATGTCAGACTGGTGTAGCCATTTTGAAAGGATAATTAGACTTACAGATACAGATGAAACTAGTAAGGGATTGACAAGATATGTCATGGTAGCTTTGGAAGCAAGATGAAGAATGAGCTAAATGATGGAAAAGGTGGGTGTACTGGTAACTGCTTAATGACTTGCTATCAACCTAGAGGGAAGTTTTTAGCAGCATGGCAGCATAGGTGCTTTACCACTGAGCTATATCCTCACTCCTTTTTATATTTTTTTTAATTTTGAGACTGAGTCTTGCTAAGTTCTAAGTTGTCCAGATTGGCCTTGAACTTCCTATTCTCCTGACTGAGCCTCCCACATCTCTGGGGTTACAGGCATACATCACCACCCAGTGGGGCTCTGCCTTTTATTTAGTTTTGTTCATTATGTCCATTCAGTTACTAACCTTCCAAATATTTATTGAGTACTGTATGTTGGAAACTGCATAGACTGGAGTGTAATGATGAACAGGAGAAATGTGGCACTTTTTTTTTTTTTTTTTTTTTTTTTTTTTTAGGATATTACAATTTAAGCATTTGAACAAAGGTTTGGAAAACATGAAGCTAATGCAAAGGTGGTATAAAGCTATCAGAGATGATGATTGCATAATAGTATCAATACATAAGAAGGTATATGGGGTCTAGAAAGTGAAATATATGTTTAGCTCATCTTAAATTTCAAGAAGAAATTTAATTGGGATAAGGATGTAGTCTTGTACTTGAGTCCTAAAACCAACTGCATGAGAAGAGCAAGGCTTGCCATACGGGCAACAGAATCTTAAGTTACTACCTAAGCCAGTGTTAATGATTAGGGGGACATGATTGCCAAAAAAAGTTGAGTTCTATTGACAGATATATAGTATCTAGAATGAGAATTGATAGAACCCTTTTTGCTTTGCAAACTTTAAAAAGTGTTCCCAAGGTACTTTTCCAGGAAAGGCAGTTTTTCTACACATAACACATTATAAGAAAACATAAATTTGTCAATCAACAAATATTTCATAGAATCTGAGAAAAACAGAAGAGATCTTAAAATAGTCATCTGTTATTTATTGAATGTGTACTGTGCTCTGAGGGTCTAAGGGAGGGTGAGATGAGCCCCTCCCTATTAATGAGGGAGGGAAGGGAAGTCACATTTATGCATGGTCTATTATTGAAGGCCTATGCGTAGGAGGTACTATGGGGCAGCTCAGGAGCGCTAACAAAAGATAGAGGTCTAGTTTTGAGGATTTTGGAGTTCAGCACTGAAGAAAACTTGCAAACAAGTGATTACATCAGGATATGAGGTCTCGGTAGAGCTGTGCTCCCAGTGATGTTGAGGGGAACCATAATTCAGATAAGGGGTTATAGTATCAAATATGAACTGTTCCTGGCCTTCTACTTGAGTTCCTCCTCTTCCAAAATGAATCTCTGGGTCTGTTTTCACATTGCAGCCCAAGTAGACTTAAGTTTAAAGCTACCTCTGGTCAGGTTTCCGAGTCTAAGACTTACTCCACTACTTTGGGGATGAAACTCCTTAGCCTGGTTTGCCAGATCTTTATAATTTGGTCTGCCTATATTTTTGCCTCATTTCTGACTGTCACCACTTACAAGACCATGTGCTCCAGCTTGCTAAGCTACTTTCAGTTCTTTAAAGTGTTCTTCCTTTTTTCCCTCTGCTTTTGTGCTTGCTTTTCCTTTGGTCTGGAATCTATTTTTACCTGCTTAATTCCTACTTTTCTTTCTATTGTCAGCCACACTTTTTACCTTCTCCAAAAATCCTTCACTTACTCAAGAATAGGTGCTTCTCTTTTATGATCACTTGTTACCCTGTGTATACCTCTATTTTAGCTTGTATCCTAAATTGTCTACATTTCCATTTCTCCACAAAGTTGGAGCATTATGAAGGTAAAAAGATTATATCTCTGATCTCTACATTTCCATTTTTTAACACTAGGCATGGCTAATAGTTTAGCACTCAGTAAGTGCTTATTGCATGAATATGTAAATAAATTTTATGCTTCTGGAAAGCATAGACTATTTCTAGTGCTTCTTTTTCTGTCAACACTAGATTCAGTACTAAACTAGCAACACAGAAAATGCTTAGTGTGAAAAGAGGATGAATGAGTAAATTAAGATTTGTTGACTATTATCAGATGAGGGATTAGGCTAACAATTTATAAAGTACAGATGTTATCTTGTCTAATGTAATAAACCCAGTAAATGGAATCATAAAGAGAATAGTAGTATTTGAATTGGGCTTAAAAAGAAGGGTAGTCAAGATTTGGATCAAAAGAGTTTATTAGTTTTTGTTGTTGTACAATAAATTATCACAAATTTAGTGACTTAAGATAATACGCATTTATGATCTTCTGACTTCTTTAGGTCAGAATTTGGGCATAGCTTGCTTTTTTGTTGTTGTTGTTGTTGTTCATATTCTCACATGGCTGAAATCATGGCGTAGGTTGGAAGGAGGGAAGGAAGGATGAAGGGAGTCTCTTTATTCTTATAAGGTCACCAGTCTATAGGATTAGGACCCTACCTCTATGACCTCATTTAACTATAATTACCTCCTAAAAGTCCTGTTTCCAAATACAGTCACATTGGGGATTAGGGCCTTATATGAATTTTGGGCAAATCAATTCTGTCCTTAGCACCTACCTGATCTCCCTTTTGATTAATACTAAGTCAATTGATATGGAAACAGTTATATCCTCCAAATCCCTTCACTTTGTAAAAATAACATCCAGGAGCAATATAGTATCCTTGCATGTTCATAAGTCCTGCTGATACCCAAGGAGAGGAGATTATATAGAGCATGTACATTAGCGGGTGGGAATCTGCTTACTGCAAAGATAGTAGAATAAAAGCAGTTAGTGAAGGAATAAGTGTGAGTGGATTAGTAGCATTGAAGGAAAAGGCACATAGTTGCCTGGTACGGTGGGAAAAGCATGAACAGGAACTCATACAGTTGAAAGGTTCAGCCCCAAGAATGTATCTGAGAAAAAGGCACTTTAAAAACTAAAAATGTATTTAACATATAATATGCTACTGATGCTGAAGTTTGTGGGGGGAAAGATGTCAGGGTTCTCTTGGGAATGATGGGTATAAAGGTGTGAAATAGGGAACTAGTGAAGACCATATACTTTGAAGTTACATAGATCTGGATTTGAATTCTGAAGCTGCCACTTACTAACTTCAGTCTTCTCACATGTAAAATGGGAGTAATGATGTACAAAGTCTTTGGATTGTTGTGAGGATTAAATAAAAATTGTAGTGCAAGTTTTTAGCCTGGTGCCTGGCACACAGCAAGCACTAAATAAATGTTTATTCATTCAACAATGATTTATTAAATAAAGAAATGTATTTTATGTGCCAGACAGTTTAATGAACTTTGAATTGGCAGGCTAAAATGAAAGTTTTAATCTATTTTGTGTAAAGAGTTCTACTTGCCTGTTGTCATCTTGATGATTGATACACTAAGACTTGAGAGATCTCTTTGAGCCCCATTTCAGTGCTGTGATTTTCTGTAGGATGCTGTTGAAATGGGCTTTTTAGGAAGAATATTTAGATGGCATATTACTCCAAATAGATGGAAGAGGGAACAGATGAGAAGGAGTGAGGCCTTATATTAATGTCCAGTGGGAGAGTTTATAGTGGGAGTGCTGGAAAGGAGGTGAAGGAGAGTGAGGGAGAAGGCACAAGTGCAGTGCTGTGTTGCTGCCAGCTGCAGCCAATTTCTGGTTATCATGGAGTCTAGATTAATAAATAGAATCCTTAATTTATATTGAAAGTTGTATTTAGTGTAGGAATATTTACAGATCTCAGCCTCTTTAGTGACTGGAAAAATCTTTTCTCATCGATGGGAAGTGTTTTCAAGCTGACTAATAGCCCATACACAGTGTGTTAACTGCCCTTCCATGCCTGTGTAGGCAGTGAAGCCCTAGCCATCGGAGGACCTAGAGTACCTAAAACATTTAGTGTTTATCGGAGGTGAAGAAAGATGAAGTGCTTAGGTATAGCTTTATTAGACAACACTGATCTCTTAAATTGTAAGTTTGTAGATTGTGATATTTCTAGTTGTCATTCAGAGAATTGAATCCTAGATGTGTCAAAACCTTTGTAGTTGCAGTGTAAATGAGGGCTTTTCAAATCTCCTTTAGCCTATGAGAAGAGAAACCTGGGGCACTGGACCATGTTTCTGGTTGGGGCAAAGTCTTTAGTCTTTATGTCATGTTTTTCTTTTTTTTTTTTACCTTGAAGATTATTGCATATGCTCCAATACACAGTGATATAGGTAATATCAAAGAATATGGAGAAAGCTTTATAGACAGGCATTGCAAAGGCTATTTGGCAGATAAGCTACAATGAGTAACCGAGCAAAGGAAGAAATGGGTACTTTTGGTACCATGTAGGAAATTGAATTGAGAAGAGTAAGAGGTGAAGCTGAGAAGCCAGTTAGGAGGCTGTTGGCTCAGTAAAGGATGGTGGATTTAGAGGTGAAAAGGTTTGAAATGGCTTTTTAAAATCATGTCTTTATTACTAAATAGGTAGAAATCTAACTAGGCATTAGCTTACTTGATTTTGAATCAGTGATCATTTTGAAATATTCTGTTTCTTTAAATGCTATAGCATCAGCTCTCCCAGCTGTCCTCCTGTTTCTCTGGATGTTCTGGTTCAGAATTTTTTTTTTTTTTTTTTGCAAGTTTCTGTTTCTTTTTTTCTAATCCCTTAAATATTATGTTCCTCAGGATTCTGTTCTAGGCTCTGTTCTCTCTCATTCTCACACTTTTGTGAGGTGATCTCATTCACTCTCATAGCATTAATAGTGTTATGAAATGTAACATTTCATAATGTTACTAGCATCTGTGTGCTAATGATTGCCACATTTTATCTCTGGCCAAGATCTGCCTCCTGAGCTCCATCCGGATCCTTAGGTTCAACTCATTCCACACTGCTCTTGGATGTTGTACAGGCACCTTGAACTGAATAAAGAATTCTCAAGCTGCTTCTCCTATATTCCCCTTCTCAGTAAATGCCATCACCATTTTTCTGGTCCCCTAAGCCATATGCCATTCTTTGTTTCTTTTTATTTTTCAGTATCATTTGTGTACAACAAAATGCAGAGACTTAAGTGTGCACCTTGGTGAATGTTTATAAATATACATGCTCATGTCATCATCATTTAAGTAAAGTATAGGATTCTTTTTTTATCTAGAAAATTCCCTTTATCAGTCATTTTGACACTTTCACTCCCACCCTTGACCCATTCAAACACTTCTTTCCTTATGGCCTCATCATTTACTAACTTTTCCAGTTCTTGAACTTCTTATCATTGGAGCCATAAGATATACTCTTTTAGTTTCTGGCCTCTTGCTCAGCATACACGATTTTTGTTTGGTTGGATTTTTGTTTGTTTGTTTTTTGCATAGTACTAGGGATTGAACTCAGGGCCTCACACATGCTAGTCAAGTGCTCTACCACTGAGCTACATTCCTTGTTCTTCTTCTAAATTTTATTTTGAGATAGGTTGCCCAGAGACCTTGAACTTGTGATCCTCCTACCATGCAGCCTCCCTGTAGCCATACCTAGCTAACCAGTTTTTGAAATTTATCCATATTCTTGTATAGATCAGTAGTTTATTCCTTTTTATTGCTGAGTGATATTTCCTTTCATGAATATACAACAATTTGTTTATCCATTATCCTGCTGATGGCCATTTTAGGTTGTTTGCACTTTGGGACTATTAAGAATGAAGTTAATGGGAATACTTCTATGGTTTGGATATGGTCGAGGTATCTCCCAAGGCCCATGGAGCTTGGTCCACAGGGTGGTGGTATTGGGAAGTGGTAGAACCTTTAAACGGTGGGGCCTAAGTGGGAGGTCCTTAGGTCATTGAAGGTACTGCCCTTGGAAGGGATCAGGTAGCTCTGGACCCCTTTAGTTCTCATGAAGAGGTGATTATATCAGGAGCAAGCCTGGCTCTTTCTACCTCTGCTTCCTGATTCAAGATATGACTGCTTGCTCCTGTGCACAGTTCCCACCCACTGTGGCATTACCTGCTGCCCTTACCAACAACACAACCAGCAGGCACCTTATCATAGAACTTTGAACCTCCAGAACCGTGAGCTCTTTTCTTCATACATCAGGTACATTAGGTACATCAAGTATTCCATTGTAATAATGAAAAACTAATACATGTATCTTTTGTGGTCACCTGCTTTCTGGCTAGCCCATATAAGAGATGTATACTTAACTTATTAGCTGTTGCCACAAAGTTCTCAAAAGTAGTTACACAATATTACAGCAATGTATGAAAGTTCCAGTTGCTCTACTTCTTGCCATCCCTTGGTATTGTCAGTTTTGTAAATTGTAGCCATTACAGTGGGTGTGTGGTGGTGTATTGTTTTGATTTTGATTTTAATTCTATAATGGTTAAAGATATTAAGCACCATTTCATGTTCTTTTTGGTCATTTTTTATGTCTTCCTTTTTGAAGTGTTTATTCAAATATTTTGCCCATTGTATTCATTGGGTTGATTATATTTTATTGATTTGTAGGGGTTCTTTGTGTGTGTATACATATACACAGTGTTTTTTTCCCCAGTCTTGTGCCTTCATTTTCTCAGTAATGCCTTTTGATGAATCCTATTTTAGAAATCTTTGCCTAATCCAAGGTTATAAATATATTTTCCTATGTGTTACTCTAGAAACTTTATAGTTTCCATCCCAAATTTATTTTTGCATATGAGGAAAGGTGGAGTTAAAGTTCACTTTTTTTCTTATGTGGATATTATTTCAATAATACTTATTGACAAAGCTTTTTTAATTTAAAAAGTCAATTGTGTAGAAATGGGTTTATTTCTACAATTTGAATTATATTTCATTGATCTATTTGTTTAGTTTCATAAAACTGCTGCCACCTTACTGTAGCTCTATGGTAACTCACAAAATCTGGTAGCGTAAGATCTTTAACTTTGCTCTTCAACAGCTTCGTGGCTAATCTAGATCTTTTGTATGACTATCAATTTTAGAATCAGCTTGTCAATTTCTATGATAAGGGCATATTAGGGGTTTTGACTGGGATTGCTTTGATTAGTTTCGGGAGACTCAGCTATTTAACAATATTGGGTCTTGTGATCCATGCAATGGTTTATGTCTTCATTTATTTAGTTCTTTAGTACCTCGCATCAGTGCTTTATGATTTTGGAATATAGATCTTTTAACATCCTTCATTAGATTTGTGTTTAGTTATTTGTTGATATTGTATGAAAACCCCAATTTATTTTTAATCTGTTATGTAATCTTTTAATTTGTTTATAAGTTCTAGTTTTTAGAGTGTAGATTTCTTTGGATTTTGCTATGTATGCAATCATGATGTCTGTGAATAGATATTTTTGCTTCTTACTTTCCTATCATTATGACTTTTTTTTTTTCTTTTTTTGGAACCGGGGATTGAACTCAGGGACACTCGGCCACTGAGCCACATCCCCAGCCCTATTTTGTATTTTATTTAGAGACAGGGTCTCACTGAGTTGCTTAGGGCCTTGCTAAGTTGCTGAGGCTGGCTTTGAACTCGCGATCCTCCTGCCTCAGCCTCCCGAGTCACTGGGATTACAGGCGTGCACCACTGCGCCCGGCATCATTATGATTTTTTAAGTTGCCTTATTGCTGTGGTTTGGATGTTGCATAGTACAATGATGAAATTGAACATATTTGCCTTGTTTCTGGTCTTAAGCATAATAGTAGCTGTAGATTTTTGTATAAACCCTTTATCAGATTTAGGAAGTTTCCCTTTTCTCCTAGTTTGTTGAAGATTTTTGTTTGTTTTTAATCATGAATAGGTACTGAATCTTATCAAACGTCTTTTTTTCCCCTATCTTCTTAGATAACATGATTTTTCTCCTTCATTCTGTCATTGATTTTTCAAACATTATATCAGCCTTATACTTAGGTAAACCCACTTTATCAAGATGAATTAACCTTTAAAGACATTGTTACAGTTATTTGCTACAGTTTTGTTAATGATTTTTGCATTTATGTTTATATGTGAAGCTAGTCTGTAATTTTCTTTTCTTGTAATGTTCTTGTCATGTTTTGGTTTCAGTGTTGTGTTTACCTCATAAAACAAATTGAAGCATTCCCTCTTCTCTGATTTTTACTACAACTGATATTTTACCAGCAAAGCCATCTTAATTAAGCCCAGTGTGTTCTATGGAAGATTTTTAATTACAAATTTAATTTAACAGGTAGTGATTATTAATATTTTCTATTTCTTTTGGAAATTGTAGGTTTTAAGCAATTTAACTATTTCATCTAAGACAAATTTATTGGCACAGAATTGTTAATTATTTTGCCTTAATTGCCTTTTTATGTCTGTAGGATCTGTAGTAATGTCTTCTCTTTCATCTCGTTATTGCTTTAGTAATTAGCTTTTCATCACCAATGAAATAACTGATATAGGCTATTGATGAAGTAAAGAGGATTATTTAACTCACAATTCTGGAGGTTCAAAGTTCAAACTATTGTTCAGGCGCTGGTGAAGGCTTCATGGTAGATGGCCAGTGGTGTAGTGTGTGTGAGAGAAAGGATCACATCTCAGACCAGAAGCAGAGGGAGCTTGGGTCAGGCCTCGACTTATTCCTTTTATAAGTCCTTTTTTTGAGGACTTTAAGGGCCACACAAAAACTACCTTCTGAGAGTACCCACTATGACCCAAGGACCTTTTTACTAGACCCCACTTCTTAAAGGTCTCCTACCTCCCCAAACTGCCACTTTAAGCATTCAATCACATAAACCTTTGGGGGGAAAACAATTAAACCATATCCAGGCCATATCAGTTGGAAATTTGTTTTCAGGCATCAATCTTTATCTCTCCTATCTCTCACTTTTCAACATCTATACTGTCTTCCCCTATTTTTATTTAGGACCGTGCCATTTGTTGTTTAGGTTATTTCAGTAAACCCACATTAGCCTTCCTGTTTTCAGTCTTTTTTCCCTATTTCCCATTCACCTTATTATAAGAAGAGCTTTCTAAAATGCAATTGTAATAAATCTTCTTCAGCTTAAAACTTTTTAATGGTTTCCTACTGCTTCAGTATGAAAACCTGAGCTCCTTCAGATGGTATGCAAAGTTAATAATGATAAGGTATCCATTTGTCTCAATAGATACTTGTCTTTCCTGCATTTATTCCCTTTTTATCTCTCTGTAAGTCATGGGGAACTATATACTTCATTGCCTTTCTAAAAGTGTTCCAATTTGTCATTGTCCATCTTTAACTTGAATGCAGCATTTCAGATGTGATATAATCAGTATTAATTAGACAGAAATTGTCTTCTGACGTTTCCTCTCTGAGATGATGGTTAATATCTGATTGGTATAGTCTCAATCTTTGTTATCATTTATTTGACATAATACCTTTTATTAAGTGTATCTTTATATTCACGGTATCTAACCTCTAAGAACTTTTGTTAAGCCCAGTTTCAATTTATTGCTATCTCCAATCATGTTAAGTAATAGGGATATGTCTCTTTGCTATCAGAATACCAATCAGATAGCTACTTGATCTCTCCTCCACAGCACTCATGAGGATGAGTTTTATTTTAGCTGGGAAGAGTTAGTGTTGGTATTGACAAGTCACTCACATGACTAGATAGTATACAATTCTTTATAGATTTTTTTCATAATTTGTAAAATTGAGAAACATTCCTCCCAGACTGGCCAGCCAGTTTGGAGGTAAACCAGTTGTTTCTTTTCTTGTCAGTCCTTCACCTCCTCACCCCCAAGAGAATCAGGATGTCCTACCTTGTTTTTAAAAGCCTAAACACCTCAAACTTTTATTCTCCTGTTGAATTTGAAAGGGGGACCTTATTAGCTGTCTTGATGTAGCAGGGGCTCTGAAAGTCTATTTGGATAACACTGAAGATTGGAGGAAATGTGACTCTGTCTGTGTGTTTTAAGCCCCTAAGGTAAGATCAGAAAGCGTCTGGGGCAGTGAGAGCCAAATAGTTGAAGTCATACATTAATTATGGTCATGAATCATTTTTATTTTTAAAGTCTTTACCATTTGACAAGGTTGTTTGCATAGCAGTGAAGTTTTAGGCAGCACTCTCCCCCCTTTTAAAGTAACAGGCTGTTTTGTTGATCTCTCCTCTAGGTTGATAATGCCTATCATTTTTAGTAAAAATTTCTTATTTCCCTACTTGAATGAATGATCTTTAATTTGTGTGACTTTTGTTTTGATATATTTTGAAGTTATAAGTAGAAAATTCACATTGATATTTCAATCAAACTCTATTGTATCAATCAAAAAATGTCAAATCTCAGGACCATGCTTTTATATTTAGATATTAGATGTTCAGCCAGCAAATATATCTGGAGTGCCTTTTTTGTGCTTGAATAGATAAGAGAAAATGAGACTTTTTGTTTCCTTTCAGAAAGATCTAATGCAGAAACAAAGGGAAACAAACAGTTGCCGTAACTTGGTTTCTCTAATACTATTTGTTGTGCATGTCATGCATGCTGTGATATGTATTTCCAGGAGAAGGAGTGCCTCTACCTGTCTGGAATAGTCAGGGGAGGCCTGTGAAGAAGAGGCTGTGTTTGAGCTGCCTCTTAATGGATTAGGAGTTTATTTACCTGTAAGGGGCAGGGAGAACTTGTAGGCAGGTACAGCAGTTCATACACAGGTACGGAAGTGAGAAATGATGTGATTTGTTTGGAAAATTGCCAGTAGTTCAGTATGGCTGGAATCGATGGTTCAAGGAAAAGAATATCAGAGAATGAGGCAAGATGTAGGTAGGGATCACTGCACAAAGGGCCTTCTTCCTTTTTCTTTAAAATTTCTTTAGAGGTGCCTTTGTAAGAGAATATTATGATCAGTGCAGATTAAACATACTTACACAGCCACAGCAGGAGGCAATGGGGTGAAGTATCTTCTCCTGGCTTCTTTAGGAGTCTTGAGGAAGTTGTTGAATTACTGATCCCATGAACAAAGGAGCTGTAATGAAAGTTGGCCTCTTTTAAGTCATCTAAGAAATTCTCAGTAACTATCTAGCAATTCCAAAAGTGCAGAATATGTCATGAATGTTTTTAGTGTGCAGTGTCATCATAATAATAATGTTGGCAGAGTTATTGGTGCTATCAAATCCTTAATAAAATGAGCCTCCCATATACATGATTACTTTCAAGTTAGGGTTGATGACCAATTTTTAAAACCAAGATAAAATTTATACATAGTGATATGTGCAATCCTTACATGTAAATTTTGTGAGTTTTGCTCGACTCCTAATGTTGATGTAGGACATTTCCATCAACTCAGGTAGTTCTTTGTTCCCTCTGTTCGATAATAGACCCCATCCCTCTGTTTGGATTTGTCACTATAGAATCACTGTTCTTGACCTTTGTATAAAGGGAATCCTACACCAGGTGCTTTTTGGTCTGGGGCTCCCCCCACAACACAGCATAATGTTTTTGAGATCCATCCATATCGTATCAGTGTTACCTTCTTTTTTATTGCTGAGTAGACCTTTTACTGTGCAATTCTGGACACTTGGATTGTTTTTTGCAAACATTCTTAGGCACATCTTCTGTGCATATATTTTCATTTGGATAAATACCTAAGGGTAGAATTGCTGGGCCATAGATTAGATGTACATTTAACTCTTTATAAAAAGTTTTTTGAAATGATAGAATTATTTAACTCTTTTTCAAGTGACACAGAAAAGTTCATTACTCCACATCCTTGTCAGTGTTTAGTGTTACCATTTTAATTTTAATCTTCTAATCCCTGTGAAATAGCATCTCCTTATGATTTTAAGTTGCATTCCCCTGATGACTAAGATGTGAAACACCTTTCCTATGCTTGTTGGCCGTTACATTTTCTTTTTTTTTTTCCTGTTTTGTACTGGGTATTGGACCCAGTGGCGCTTAACCCCTCAGCCATGTCCCAGCTCTTTTTATTTTTTATTTTGAGACAGGGTCTCACTAAGTTGCTTAGCGCTCACTAAATTGCTGAGGCTGGCTTTCAACTTGCAGTCCTCCTGCTTCAGCCCCCCAAGCTGCTGGGATTAGTTTGTACCACCATGCCTGCATACATTTTCTTTAGTGAAGTGTTTCTTTCACTCTTTTGTCCATTTTTAATTGGATTGTCTTTTTGTTTTTGACTTGTAAGAGTTCTTTATATACTCCAAACACAGTTGTTTGTCAAATAGACATTTTCCAAATATTTTCTCCCATTTGCTGTGGACCGCTTTTTAATTTTCTTCCCAGCTTTTTCCTCTCCCCTCTCCTCTTCTCCCCTTTCCTCTCCTCTCCCCATTCATTCATTCATTCATTCATTTCTTCCTTCCTTCCTTCTTTCCTTTCTTTTCCTTTCAACTCAGGGCTCTTTACCACTGCATGACATCTCCAGCCCTTTTTATTTTTTATTTTTGAGATGAGGTCTCACTAAGTTGCTGAAGCTGGTCTTGAACTGCTCTTCTTCTGCCTCACTCAGCCTCCTGAGTCCCTGAGATTACAGGTGTGTGCAAACATACCTTCCTGCTTTTTCATTTTTTAGTGGCATTTTTGGATGACTAGATACTTCTAATTTTGGTAAGGTCCAATTTACCCATTTTTAATTTTATGATTAGTATTTTTAAATGTAGCTCCTAATAAATCTTTTCCTAAAGTTGCAAGACATTCTTCTACATTTTCTTTGAGAAGCTTTATGATTTTAGCTTTTCCATTTATTATGATCTTCCTTAATTTAATTTTTCACATACTGTGAGGTAGAGGATGAGATTACTTTTTTCCAAGTTTTTTCAGTATTCCCACATTTTATTACAAAAATTTTGATTTTATTGAAAAATCTTACTGATTTGCCTTGATTCCTTTGTCAAAAACCAATTTTCCATGTATGTGTAGCTCTATTAATACACACTTTATTTGGTTTCATTGATTTTGTTTTGTTTTGTTTTGTTTTTGTTTTTGAGATGGGAATCTTACTGTTTGCTCATACTAGCCTCAAAGTGATCCTCCTGCCTCAGCCTGACAAGTGACTGGGACTATAGGCACACCTGGCCATTGATCTGTTTTTTGATCCTTAAGCCAGTACTATGTTATGTTGATTATGTAACTTTATAGAGTCTTGAAATCTGGTAGATTTCAATATTGATTTTATCACTTACACATTCTTTCCTCTATTAGGTAAGTTGTGGTGTCAGTTTCTTAATTTCTACAAAAACAAAGTATGTTGGGATTTTGTTTGGGATTGTGAAATTGTTTACCCACTTGACAAAAACTGACATCTTAACAATGTTCAGTCTTCCAGTCTATATACATGATATATTTTTCCATTTATTTAGCTCTTCTTCACTATATCATAGCAGTGTTTTAGAATTTCAGGGTCTAGTCTTGTACATCTTGTTTATTTTATTCCAAGGTAGTTTATATTTTTTGATGTTATTGTAAGGGTATTGTTTTAAATTTTGTATCCCAATTGTTTGTGGCTAACAGAGAAGTGTAATTTATTTTTATATTGACCTTGTATCTTCTGACCTTACTAAAATTCAGTTGTTTCTTCTAGTACATGGTTTTATACATTCCTAAGAATTTTCCACATGACAATTGTGACCTATGAAATATATGAACCATATTTAAAGACAGACCAAAAAGTGAAAGTCCTGCAAAACTATAAGAAGGGAAAAAAAAAAGAAAAAGCCTTCATTTCTTTCAATGTTCTTTGAAGACTCTTTTCTAAGAATATGGTTACTTTTGCCTGACAGGGTGGCACATGCCTGTAATCCCAATAGCCCAGGGGGCTGAGGCAGGAGGATCACGAGTTCAAAGCCAACCTCAGCAATTTAGCCAGGCCCTAAGCAACTTAGTGAGACCCTGTCTCTAAATAAAATATTTTTAAAAGGGCTGGGGATATGGCTCAGTGGTTAAGTGTTCCTGGATTCAACTGGTACCAACAAAACGTGATTAAAAAAAAAAAGCTTCAGAGTACAAACTACTTTGATTTAAATTTGTTGTTAGTACTGGGAATTGAACCCAGGAATGCTCTATCACTGAGCTCCATTTTCAGACCTTTTTGTTTGTTTGTTTGTTTGTTTGTTTTATTTGAAACAGGGTCTGGATATGTTGCCCAGGGTATCCTTGAACTTGTGATCCTCCTACCTTGCCTCCTGAGTAGCTGGAATTATAGGCATGCTTTATTATTTTAGGATTTATTGAACCCCCTATATTTTCATTATAGATATGAATTGAGAAATAATCAGTTTGGACCTGTTATTAATTCTATTTATCCTGGAAAGATTATGATTGATATTTGTGGCTGTGTGTGTAGAGTTTACAATTATCTCACTTAAGGTTTTCTACAACTTGTATTTCTAGGCTTCATAGAGCTCAGTGTGCAATTAAACAGACTCAGGTAACTGTTCAGAAAATTGGAAAGGAAATTGAAGAAAAACTCAGACTCAAATCTACAAGCAATGAGCTGGTAGGTTTTTATGCTTTTACTTGTTTAAACTTATTATTTTCTGAAGTGCATTATCATATTCTTCTTGAATTCTTTTTTTCTCAAAATTGTAGGTAGTTTCTATTGTCATTATTTTTTTCTTAATCATATTTCAATGAAATGTCTGTTAGCATTTAAATGTTGGAAATAAATTTTCCCATGTGCTAAGACTGTAACATACAAAGTACCTGCCTTATTCTGTTAGGTGAAACTTTAGATTACATACAGTTTTAGAAAATAATTAACAGGCTATTTTATGAATGTCTCATAAATGTGTAAACATGAACTGTATGGTGAAAAAAAAAAATAGCTGCCAGGAGAAAAAAAAATGAACTGTGAGGACTAATCTGCTTTTAACGGATGAATTTGAAATTTATTTGAATTGAGCATAATAGGCTAGTGTGTGGACAGCACTTTCTTTCTTTGTTTTTGTTTTTGTTTTTGTATTGGGGATTGAACTCAGGGGCACTTGGCCACTGAGCCACATCTCCAGCCCTATTTTGTATTTTATTTAGAGACAGGGTCTCACTGAGTTGCTTAGCGCCTAGGTGTTCCTGGTACTCTCTTTGAACTTGTGATCCTCCTGCCTCAGCCTCCCAAGCCACTGGGATTACAGTCATGTGCCACCGTGCCTGAACAGTATTTCTTGTGAGAAATACTGTTTTAGTGAAGCATTTCAAAGAAATGGAGCTTCTAACATAAATGTACAGATAGAAGATATTAATATAATTTTGGATTGTTTCATGTTCTTTCTAGTGGAGAAAAAAAATTGTTGACTTTTAAATTCATTTTAGTAATTTTTATTATGTATTGTAATTATATATAATAGTGTGATTTGTTGTTATATATTTGTACCTGTACACAGTATAATTAAGTCCAAAACTGTCAGTTTTGGAATGAAGAATCTTTGTAAGCAGAGTAGTAGGCATGATTAACACATTGAGCTTTTTTTAAAATGAAGCCATGTGGCCATGAATAAGCTTTCAATTAAATTCATCTTATGCATCATGATACTTAGAGTTCAAATCTTCAAGTTAAGTCTTTGATAAAATCAAGTATTTGCTTGCATGAACTATCACAGATAGATAGCATCTTTCAGCTTTTATTTGTACCACCTGGCAGAGGATCTTTACACCCGTAGCAAAAAGATTTTCCCAAGATGTTAATGTAAGAATTGTAGAAAAATAACAATGCATTTAATACACAAACTTCTGTCTCATGGAATTTGAAATTAATGTATTAGTTCAAACTATATAAAATTACTGGTTTTGACTTATAAGTAGCAATTGCATGTAGTTAAACCTAATATATAAAATAGCTAGTTTGGTACTTGGCACATATCAGGCATACAAAATATGTTTGCTGAAATAATTTTAGTAGTAATTTTTTATTCATGTGACTTTCCTTGTCTGTGAAAAATCTTCCATCCCAGAGACATTGTTAAACTACCTTTTGTTGTCACTTACTGCCAATGAAGGACCAAATTCCATTTATAAATATATTGGAGGAGAGAAAAAATAATTAGTTTAAGTCCTTTCTGTAGAGTATAAAAATGCTACATTTTTAGAACCTTAGTCTGGGGAGAAATTGCTAGGTTTTATTTTTCTTATTTTCCTCTCCCAAGGCAAGATTGGGAAATTACTTGTTTCTTTAAGTGACAACATATGCTTTGTCTCAGTATGGAAAAATGTATGTTTAATTCTGTTTTTCTAAAATATAAGTGGTGACACACGAGAGTAAGGTGATAGAATGTATGAGTTTAAAGAGGTCAGGTTCAGAGGTTCACTGTGTGTTTTCATGCTGCCTAGTCAACACAGAAGAAAATCATTGGATGTTTGAACTGAAAGTGAACCCAGAAATCTTCTAGTTCCCTAATAACTCCATTGAAAATCTTACCCCCCAGTACATTGTGTCTCATTTCCTGCTTAATTTTTTTATAGTGTTTATTGACATTTGTGTTAATAAGTACTCTCTGTCACTGTGACAAAATACCTGAGAAAAAGAAGGAAAGATTTATTTGACTAAACAGTTTCAGAGGTTTCATTCCATGGTCAGCCCCGTTCACTTTGGGCCCATGGAGAGGCAGAACATCATGGTAGAGTGCATGGTAGAGCAGAGCTGTCACTTCATGGCATCCAGGAAGCAAAGAGACAGTGTGGAAGGGCCTGGGGTCTCAATATCCCCTTGAAAGGCATGCCCCTAGTGACATAACTTCCTTCCATTAAGACCCACCTCCTAAAAGTTCCACCACCTCCCAGTAGCATCACATATAGGTAGCCAAGCCTTCAACATTTGGCCATTAGGGACATTTAAAATCTAAACTGTAATACCTTTTAACATGATATGTATATGTGTGTGTATCTATATATATATACACATATATATATGTATATAAATTTTCTGTTTCTCCAAACTCTGTGAGAGGAAGGATTTCCCTATCTCACATTGCTGTATTTCCAGTATTTAGGAAGTGACACATGGGGTAATAATGTCCAATTCATTCTACTGTCCTCCTTACTTCTGTACCCTCTCCTCCCTTCACTCCCCTCTGCCTAGTCCAAAGTACCTCTGTTTTTTCCTAGCACTATCCCCCTTATTGTGAATTAGCATCCACATATCCACATATCAGAGAAAACATTTGGTCTTTGGTTTTTTGAGATTGGCTTATTTCGCTTAGCATTATATTCTCCAGCTCCATCCATTTGCTGCATTTATGTATGATGTGTCAAAATGCATTCTACTGCCATGTATAAGTAATTAGAACAAATAAAAAAATAAATAAATAAAAGATTTTAAAAAGAGAAAGTGACCATAATGGGTAATCAGTAAATATTCATTCAGTTTAAGAATGAATCTACCATAATGTCATTGTCATCTTCTTGTTCTCCTTTTCTACCTCTTCCTCATCTCAAATTATTATTCATCTGAAATTAATTGAATTACCTTATATTACCAGCTTTCAATGTTTTTAAAAGTATATTACAGTTATACATAATAGCAGGGTTCTTTTTGACATATTCTTACATGCATGGAATGTTTTTTGCTCCGTTTCAATCCCCAGTACTTCCACATTTCCTCTTCTCCCTTCCTTTGTTCCCCTTTGTCTATACTTCTGAAAGACCACTTCTTAATTCCTTCTAAATAATTAACTCAGTTATGAGAAATTGGGTTTGTGCTTGATGATTTGTAAAAATTTGATTATCTTGTCATATTACATCAAGACCCAAGATTTTTTGACATTTAACTATATTAATACCATTATCTTGAATTACCAATGTCTACCATTATCTTGAATTTTTACTTATGTTTTAGATTTCATCAGATAACCCTTCTTGACATAACTCTGTGCTTTTTCTATTTTCTTGTAGTATTACAGTGAAGTAGATTAGCTGATTTTTTAATGTTAACCCAGATTTGCATTCCCAGGAAAAGGCCTTTAGGACATGGATGAATTGTTCTATTCATGGACATTACTGGATTTCATTTTTTTAAAAAAGTTTTAAAGAACTTTTGTATATATATAGATGAAGACTGATCTATTTTTCTTGTAATCTTCTTGTCTAATGTTTTTGGCAGGGTAATGTGGGCCTAACTCGCTGCTGGGATATTTTTCTTCCTGTTTTCTATAAGGAGGTGTAGAATTGGAATTATTTCTTCAGTGTTTGGTATGACTTTGCCATTGCAGCCAGCTAAGGTTGGAGTTTTCTTTGTGGCAAGGTTTTGAACTAGAAATTCAACTTCTTTAAGAGTTATAGGGTTATTCAAGCTGTCTACTCCTTAAGTGTGCCTTGGTAAATTTCAAGAATTTGTCTGTTTCATTTAGGAGGTCAGTCTTTTTAATTTTAGTTATTCTAATGGTTATGTAATGTTTCCTCATTTTCCTTCTAAATTGCATTTCTATGATGACCATTTTTGATAGTCATTTGTTACTCAAGTCTTCTTAGAAATATCAGTTTAGGTATTTTTGCCCATTTTAAAAAAACTTCTAGACTTACACGAAACTTTTTATAAAGATAATTTTGAGAGATCCCATATTCCTTTTATGTGGTTTTTCCCTCACGTTCTTTTGTTGTTGTTGTTTGCAATACTGGGGATCAAACCCAGGGCCTTAGTTGTGCTAAGCAAGTGCTCTACCACCAAGCTACATTCCCAGCCCACCTAATGTTGACATCTTATTTAACTATGGTACATAGTCAAAACTAAGGTATTTAATACTATTGATGTATAACTGTCAGATATGAATTCTTATTTGTGTTTTGCTAGTATTTCTACCGATGTGTTTTTTGTGTGTGGGGGTGGTGGTGCCAGAGAGAGAACTCTGGGCACTCCACCCCTGAGCCCCATCCCCAACACTGTTTCATATTATATTTAGAAACAGGGTCTCATTGAGTTGCTTTTTTTTTGTTTTTTTTTTTTTGCTGAGGCTGACTTTGAACTCCAGATCCTCCTGCCTCAGCCTCCAGAGCTGCTGCTGCTTCTTCTTTTTTTAGTAATTAAACTTTTTGGGTATGTAGAATTATTACAAAGATAGTACAGATACTTACCATATATACTCCATATCCAGTTTCTTCTATTATTAACATCTTACCTTGATATGTTACATTTGTTATACTTAATGAAACTAGATTGATAACATCATTAACCAAAGTCCAGACTTCATTTGGAGTTCCTTAGCTTTTATCTAATGTCTATTCTAGAATCCCATCCAAGATACCATACTATATGTAGTAGTCATTCTTCCTTAGGCTCTCCTTGGCTTGTGATCATCTTACTGTTTTGAGGGTTACTAGTCAGGTGTTTTGTAGAATAGCCCTTGATTAGATACATCTGGTATTTTTCTCATGATCTCATGATTTAGACTGATTGGTTTCAGTATCCAGTATAGGATACCACATTATGCTGAGTCCCCTTGTCTTCTTATCTTCTCTGATCTATGGCAATTTCTTAGTCTTTCCTTTTTAAAATCATCTTTACTAATCACTGTGGATGTTAACCATGTTCAAGGTGGTATTTTTTCAGGGTTCTCCAGAAGAAAGTTCCTTTTCCATACCCTGCTTTTTGAAAGCAGATTACTAAGTCTAAATAAACAAGGATGTGAATTAAGCCCTGACTCTTGGAGGGGATAATATCTACATATATTTTTTGGAATTCTTCATTGGGAAGATTTATCTCTTCCTCCTTTTATTTATTCACTTATTTATTTATCAGTATGATTTCCTATTTTACACTTTTTGTTATAATTCAGTGCTCTGTTATTTTTTTCCTCACTCAACTTGTGAATTTGGCCATTAAAATATCTTTCAAGTTGACTCTTGTGTCCTTTTGATATGTCCCCATCTTTTTTTTTTTTTAATTACTTCCTTATTCTCTGGCCCCACATAATCTAGCTCATCTTGTATTTTCCCTGACCAAGCCATTTCTCCAGGGAACACTATTTATTTCATTGAATAATGGTATTTTGAAAAAATGGTCTGGGCACTGAGTGTTCTTGTTGCTACTGGGTGTAGCTATTTATAGACCCTCTCAGTGGACAGAGATATCTATGGATAAATATATATCTGTTTATATGTATTAAAATGAGCATTAGCTCATTTTGGTTCATTCTAGCCTTCCTACTCCTTTTTCTTCTCTTTTGCTACTGGGGATTGAGCCCAGAGGGGCTCTATCATTGAGCACCATACCCAGGGAGACAGGATCTTACTCCCTTGCCCAGGCTGACCTTGAACCTGGGATCCTTCTGCTTTGGCCTCTGAGTAGCTAGAATTGCTGGTGTGCTCCACCAAGCAAGGTTGTAGTATCCTTTTCTAGTAATGAGAAACTGACTCCCATTATGTATTATCTATTTGTTAGTTTGTTTGATCATGGCATCAATGTTTAGTTTTTTTTTCTCATTTTTTAATTGAGATTATTACCTTCTTACTTTGGGACTGTAAGGGTATATGCGTGTGCTTGTTTTAAGTTATTTTTCTGATAGGTGTATTGGGGAATTTTCTTTCAGTTCATGGCTTGCCTTCTTGTGGTCTTAATGGTGTTATAGAGCAAAAGGTTTTAGGGTGGATAAATCCAATGTACTTTTATTTTTTTAATAGCATTTTATTTATTTTATTCTATTCTATTTATTTTTTGTTCATTATAAGAAGCCTTTGCCTAACCTAAGGACACAAGAATTTTGTCTTGTTTTGTTCTAGTATTTTGTTTATTTTTACAGACTGCATTTTGATTCATTGTACACAAATGGGGTACAACTTTTCATTTCTATGGTTGTGCATGATGTAGATTCATACCATTTGTATAATCATACATGTACATAGGGTAAAGATGTCTGTCTCATTCCATCATCTTTCATTCCCCTGCCCCCTCCTCCCTCTCATTTCCCTCTACATAATCTAAAGTTCTTCTATGCTTCTCTTAACAACCCCCCCCCCCATTATGTATCATCATCCACTTATCAGGGTTTTTTTGGGCTTGGCTTATTTCACTTAGCATGATATTCTCAATTCTATCCATTTAACTGCCAATGCCATAAAATTATTATTCTTCGTAGCTGAATAATATTCCATTGTGTATATATACCACAACTTCTTTATCCATTCATCTGTTAAAGAGCATCTATGTTGGTTCCACAATCTAGCTATTATGAATTGAGCTGATATAAACATGGATGTGGCTGTGTTACAGTAGTATACTGATTTTAAGTCCTTTGGTATAAACCGAGGAGTGGGATAACTGGGTCAAAAGGTGGGTTCATTCCAAGTTTTCTGAGGAATCTCCATCATGCTTTCCAGACTGCACCAATTTGCAACTCCACCAGCAATGTACAAGTGTGCCCTTTTCCCCACATCAACATCTGTTATTGCTTGTATTCTTGATAATAGCCATTCAGTTTGAAGTAAGATGAAATCTTAGAGTTGTTTTAATTTGTAATTCATCACATTAATAGACTTAAAGTTAAGAATCGTATGATTATTTCAATAGATGCTGAGAAAGCCTTTGATAAAATACAGCTCCCCTTCATGCTCAAAACACTAGAAAAAATAGGGATAGTAGGAACATACTTCAACATTGTAAAGGCTGTCTGTGCTAAGCCCACAGTCAACATCATTCTAAATGGAGAAAAACTGAAAGCATTCACTCTAAGAACTGGAAAAAGGCAGGGATGCCCTCTTGCACCACTTCTATTCAACATTCTCCTTTAAACACTAGGCAGAGCAAGTAGACCAAAGAAATGGAAGGGATATGTATAGAAAAGAAGAAATCAAGGTATCACTATTTGCTGATGACATGATTTTATATTTAGAGGATCCAAAGAACTCCACCAGAAAACTTCTGGAACTAATAAATGAATTCAGCATAGTAGTAGGATATAAAATCAATACACATAAATTTAATGCATTTCTATTCATAAGTGATGAATCTTCTGAAAGAGAAATTAGAAAAATCACTCCATTCACAATAGCCTCAAAAAAAATAAAATATTTGGGAATTAATCTAACAACAGAGGTGAAAGCCCTCTACAGTGAAAACTACAGAACACTAAAGAAAAAAATTAACAAAAACCTTAGAAGATGGAAAGATCTCCCATGTTCCTGGATAGGCAGAGTTAATATTGTCAAAGTGGCCATTCTACCAAAGGCACTATACAGATTCAATGCAATTCCAATTAAAATCCCAGTGATGTTCCTCATAGAAATTAGAGAAAGTGATCATGAAATGCATCTGGAAGAATAAGAGACCTGGAATAGCCAAAGCAATCTTGAGCAGAAAGAATGAAGCAGGAGGCATCACAATACCAGACCTTAAACTGTACTACAGAGCAACAGTAACAAAAGCGGCATGGTATTGGCACCAAAATAGACAGGTAGACCAATGGTACAGAATAGAGGACACAGAAACAAACCCACATAAGTACAGTTATGTCATACTAAACAAAGGAGTCAAAAACCTACAATGGAGAAAAGATAGCTTATTCAACAAATGGTGCTGGAAAGACTGGAAATCCACATGCAGTAAAATGAAATTAAACCCATATGTCTCACCCTGCACAAAACTCAACTCAAAATGGACCAAGGACCTAGGAATTAGACCAGAGACTCTGCACCAAAAGGAAGAAAAAGGAGGCCCAAATCTTCATCATATTGGCTTAGGACCAGACTTCCTTAACAAGACCCCCAAAGCACAAGAAATCAAAGAAAGAATCAATAAATGGGATCATTCTAGTAATTTTATAGTTTGGGGCTATATGTTTAGATCTGCAATCCATTTCAAGTTAATTTTTTCATACTGAATAAAGTAACGGCAATTTTTTTTCACAGCATAGATGTTCAGTTGATTTAGCATCATTTATTGAGTCATCTTTCCCCATTTAATTACTTTGACTTGATTTTCAGTTGGCTGTATATGTGTACATCTATTTCTGGGTTCCGGATTCTGTTTCATTGATATATATGTTTCTTTCATTAATACCAAACTCTCTTGTTATTGTAGATTTGTCACCTTAATACCAGGATAGGGAGCGGGGTGTGGGGATGCACACCTATAATCCCAGCAGCTCAGGAGGCTGAGGCAGGAGGGTGGAAAGTTTAAAGCCAGCCCCCAGCATCTTAGCAAGGCCCTAAGCAACTTAACCAGACCCTGTCTTAAAGTTAAAAAAAATAAATAAATAAAAGGACTGGGAATGCAGCTCAGTGGTTATTTGTCCCTGGGTTCAATCCTTGGTACAAAACCAAAAGCAAAAATAAAACAAAACACCACATATAGTAAGTCTTTCAACTTTGTTCCTTTTAAAGATTCCTGTGTTTTTTGTTTTGTTTTGTTTTTTTTCTTGGTTCCTTACATTTTCTAGAATCAGTTTGTCAGTTTCTACTAAAAAAATCTCCTGAGCTTTTCATAAGGATTTATAAATAAAGTTGTGGAGAATTGCCATCTTAACAATATTGAGTCCTTCAGTTCATGGACATGATATGTATCTGTTTTATGTAGATCTTTCTTTAATTTTCTCATTAATATCTTATCACTTTCAGTATAGAGATTTTAAAGGCCTTTTGTTAAACTTATTCCTAAGTGTTTTGTGGAGGTTTTTGCAGGGGAAAGATGGGGCATTATTACAAATAGTATTGCTTTTGAATTTTTCTTTCCTATTTGTTTATTTCTAGTGTATAAGGATACAATTAATTTTAATTTATTGATTTTGTATCTTATAGTCTTATATTAATTTAGTTATAATAGTTATTTTGTAGATTTCTTGGGAATTTCTGTGCGAATAATAATATCTATAAGTTTGAACTGGTCATTTTGTGTTCTTGTTATGACATCAGTACAGTGAAAAAAAAAAAAGTGATAAAAATGTGAATCCTTGCCTTGTTCCTGGTTTTATTGAGAAACAATTCATCCTTTCTTCATTAAGTATAAGGTTAGCAGTGCTCTTTATTGGTTTTAGGAAATTCCCTCTTATTCCCAGTTTCTGAGAATTTATCGGGAATGGATGTTGAAACTTGTCAAATGTTTTTTTCTGTATCTTTGAATCGTATGATTTTCTTTTCTCTAATGTAGTGAACTACATTAATTTAATTTCAAGTTTTTAACGTTGCATTTCTGGAATAAGCCTGAACTGATTAAGATGTATTTTCCTTTTTGTATCTTGATACATTTTATCTGGTGATAAGGAATTATTTTTTGGACCTGTATTTATTAGGGATATCATGATGTGATAATTTCAACACCTGAAATTTAACCTTTTTTTTTTTTTTTTTCCCAGTACCAGGGATTGAACCCAGGTGCACTTTACCACTAAGCCACATCCCCAGCCCTTTTTGTTGTTTATTTTGAGACACGGGCTCAATAAGTTGCTTAGGGCTTTGGTAAATGCTGAGGCTGGCCTTGAACTTGCAATTCTCCTACCTCAGCCTGGAATTACAGATGAGGGCCACCATGCCCAGCCTGAATTGTCTTTATATATGTTGATTGTTTCTTCCCTAGCGAGTGGGTCACATTTTCCTGACTCTTCACATGTTGGGTAACATCATATAGTGTCCTAGACATTGTAAATGTAACTTGGTAGAGTCTTTAGATTTTATTACTTTGCTCTGAAGATTGTGGCTTAAACAGTCATGCCTCTGATGGGCATTGGTTCAGATTCTGGTTTGGTTTTTTTACTCTTAGCCACAGGCAGCTTTCTGTTTGTCTCATGCTTATGTGGTTTTGGGTTCTGTCAGAGAATTCCATTGAGTTTGAACAGAATTTGGGGTGCCTGTTCCTGGCTTCTTCCATTCTGGCATTCTTGATTGTCTTATCTTTTCCCTTGTTTCCTCCAGCTAGAATCATAGTTGGCTTTCTGTTGGAGTTTGTAGGCACTTTCAGAACAAAGCCACAGAAAAGGGAAGATTTACTGTGTGTTTTTTGCTTACAACCAAGTTTTGACGACTCTTCAAAATAATGTCTGCTGTTGATTATCTTCAAAACCCTCAAATACTAGCTTTTAGTATTTTATCCAGTCTATACCTATTATATATTAGAGGACCAGCTTACTAGGTGCTTATTCTTTTTTATCAAAAGCAAAACTCCTATACATTTCATTATTATATATTTTTGCTTTATCTCTCTAGTTAGTTCTGGGTTCCAGGCCTCATACTGCCACTGAGTCTATGAATTTAATGAATTGGATAAATTATTTTCTAAGGAAATCTTTTCCTTTTCTTGGTAGTTGATAAGGTGTAAATACAATGGAAAGAACCCAGAAATGACATTTAAAAGCATTTGTAAACTTTTAGGACAACTTCCATAGTTCTAGGACATTTTTTAGATTGTTAATTATTTCCAATTTGGGGGAAAAAGCCACTACACATGAGGATAAAACATGCCTTAAGCCACCAATTTCCAACTTTTTGGTCTTAAGACCCTTTTTGGTTTGTGTTTTGTTTTTTTGTTTCTTTTGGTACTGGGGATTGAACCCAGGGGCACTCCACCACTGAGCCACATCCCCAGCCCTATTTTATATTTTATTTAGAGACCGGGTCTCACTTAGTTGCTTAGGGCCTTGCTAAGTTGCTGAGGCTGGCTTTGAACTTGCGATCCTCCTCCCTCAGCCTCCCAAGTGCGGGGGTTTACAGGCATGCGCCACCGCCCCTGGCTAAGACCCTTTTATACTCTTTAACAATTGTGATAATCTCAAAGAACATGGGTGGTGCTAGATATTTATAATTTCAGAGTACCAATAATCTATTATGTTAATGTAAGAATACATTTTTATGAAAACAAGTGTTTTCTCTAAAACAAATTGAGTTACATTATTTTAGGTTTTGTGAATCTAACTTCTGTTAAGCTTATTTCTAGTTTTTAATAAGCTACATGGATTCTCACATCTGCTACTGCAATAAATCTGTTGTGATATCTCAAGTCTTATAGACTCTGGCACAATCTACTTATACACTTAGGAGAAAGTGAGAGTGAAAAAGGGCAGAACAGTATTTTGAATATCTTTGGAAACTTCATGATTCCTAGGGTCATGTTTGCCTAATTAATTCCAATATGATCTATGAGACAATATTCTTTTCCATTAATGTGTTATTTACAGGTTAATCTGTCATTCTAAAATGAATGTTTAATACTGCTCATGATTTTCTTACTAAAGACCTATAAATAGAATGTGTGCTTGAAAATAAATGAATGTTTGTGATTTTCAGTTCTGATGCAGTGTTGTGTAAGAACAGCTAAAATCCAATTAAAAGTGATACACAGGAGATAAATATGTGACATTAAGTGCACGTGGGGTAAACACATAAATAGAATACAGAAACCTATTAGAAGATATGGAATGTTAAGATCCTTGAACAACTTGTCTTGAAGTTTTAAAGAGGAAGCAGAATCAGATCCCATGTGGGTGGGGTTAATTTACTCTACTTATCAGAAATGAAAGCCAATAATTCTGGCTTTAAATGACTTGATATATTTATGTAAATGGGCCAGTTTCTGCACATGGACCATAACACAAACACAGTATGCACACGCCTTCCTGTATTAACTTAGTATTTAGATTAACTTGTAACCTTAGTTTTTTGAGTCTTGAAAACATTTTTACTTGAGTATGTATCCTGGAATAGAGCAGGTTAACCCCCTATCCAGGCATAGTCCTCTTTTCTTAAGAGTTTTTTTTCTTTATTTTCTTTCTCTGCCCAGGTGGAATTCAATATGCACATTTTGCAGAAATTTTTAAAGAAATTGAACACTTAGGTCTTTGTGGAAAAAGGTTACTTTCTAAGACTTTACCTATTTTTTTTCCTCAGTGATATAAAGAACACCCTTGAATTCCTCTTTGTACTATATGATTGCTGAAGAAAACAAATTCTTTGTTCCTTTTTATTTCATGATAAGCAACCTCTTTGACTTGTTCTCTACAATTTTTAAAATTAAAATATGCAATCAAGTTTACGATCTCATTTTTAAAAGACTAGTTAAATGATATTAAGTATATTATAATGATGTGCAGCCAACATCACCATCCATCTCCAAAGCTTTTTTTGTCTTGTAAAACTAAACCTCCATGCCCACTCAACATTAACTCCCCGTTCTCCACTACTTCTAAGCTCTGGCAACCACCATTCTATTTTCTTTCCTATGATTTTTGACTACTCTTATTACTTCATATAAGTGATATCATCATACCACTTTTATAACTGGTTTATTTCACTTAGTTAATTTTCTTAAGGTTTAATCCCTGTTACTGCATATTGCAGAATGTCCTTCCTTTCTAAGACTAATATTCTATTGTAGATATACATTTAGACTCCATTAACTTACTTTGTTTTTACTTTAGTTTGGCAGGACAAAAAGTCTTTTTTGTTTATAGGAGACCTAAATTCACAGAAAGAAAACATTTCAAATTCATCTAGAAGCACATCCCTCATAAATTTTCACTGTGTTCAGAAAATTTACCTAGGAATATTCTTTGTAAAGACATATTTCATAGACTTTTAAGCCTAATACAATAATGATGGAAAGAGCTTTTCTCATTTTTGTGGCTTGAATGTCCTTAATGGGTTATGATACTATCTGTTTAGAATCAGCATTTCAGACATGAAGAAGAAAGAAAGCATCTTGGGTGAGAAATGATTGCTCTAAAGTACTTTCAACACAAATGCCAAAAATCATTTTCATGCTTCTTGCTTCAACAAGACCATACCATGATGCATCTTAGTTCCCAGACTTCCTCATTGTCTAGAAATCAAATCACATACTGACATTTTTCTTTTTAAGTATTCACCAGCTTATTTCAAGTCTTAGTAACTTATTTTATTCATTTAATGAATTGGTTTTTCTTCTGTTATAATTTTGATTAGGTATTTTATACCTCTGGAAGGAGACAAGAATTCACTAGGTGATCAAAACTGAAATTAATGAAATAGAGTCTAAAAGAACAATATGAAGGAGCAATAAAACAGAGTTGGTTCTTTGAAAAACAAGACAAGATTGATAATTAGAGATAACAATGGTGCTATTACAACAGATACTACTGAAATCCAGATGATCATTAGGGGCTATTTTGAACAAATACTCAAAATTGGAAAATCCAGAAGAAATGGATAAATTTCTAGATACAAAATTGAATCAAGAGGATATTAAAATAACCTAAGCAGACCAATGACAGTGTAGTTAAAGCAGTAATAAAAAGTCTTCCCCCCAAAAAAGCCCAGGACTGAACAGATTCACAGCTGAATTTTACCAGACCTTTTAAAGAAGAACTAAAACCAGTGCTTTTCAGACCATTTCAAGAAATGGAAAGGGAAAGAACACTTATAAACTCATTCTGTAGAGCCAATGTTATCATTTAGATATTAGGTGTCCTCCAGAATCTGATGTGTGAAACAATGCAAGAGTGTTTATAGGTAAAATATTTGGGTTATGAAAACCTTAACACAACCAGTGAATTAATCCCCTAGTAGCAATTAACTGGGTGGTAACTGTAGGCAGGTAGGGTGTGACTGGAGGAGGCGGGTCCTTGGGGACTGCCTTTGGGGTATGTTTTTTTGTCCTGGGTGAGTGGAACTCTTTCTGCTTCCTGATGCCATGTTTCCAGCTGCTTGCCTCTGCCACACTTTCGCTGTGATGTTCTATCTCATGTCAGTCCTCAAAGAATGGAGTCACCATCTGTGTATTGAGACCTCTGAAACTGAGTCCCAAAATACACTTTAACTCCTATAAAATTGTTCATCAGGTCTTTTGGTCACAGCAGCAACAACAAACTGACATTATCAGCTAGATAATGACACTAGTGGGAAAGAAAACGACAGTCCAATATCCTTGGTGAACATAGATGCAAAAATCATCAATAAAGTACTTGCAAACTGAATTCAGCAACACATTAAAAAGAGCATACACTATGATCAGTTGGTTTCATTCCAGGGAAGAAAGGATGGTTCAACATTCACAAGTCAATAAATATAATATACCACATAAATAGAATCAAGGACAAAAAATCACATGGACATTTCAATAAATGCAGAAAAAGCCTTTGACAAAAATCAACACTTTTTACCTAATAAAACGCCCTGAAAAATCTGGGGACAGAAGGACCTTGCCTCAACATTTTAAAGGCTTTATATGATAAACCCAAATCCAATATCATACTGAGTGAGGAAAAACTAAAAGTTTTTCTTCTAAAATTGGGAACAAGACAAAGATCTCTACTCCTACAACTCATATTGAATACAATACTTGAAATTTTAGCCCGAGCAATTGGACAAGATAAAGAAATAAAAAGGGATACAAATAGGAAAGAAGGAAGTCAAATTACCCCTCTTTGTAGATAAATGATCCCGACAGAAGTCAGCAAAGTAGTATGATACAAAATTAACATTAAAATAGCTTTTGTTTCTGCCATTAATGAACTACTGAGAAAATCTATTGATTGTCCTTTTTTATTTGTTTTGACATCTTACTGGTTGTTGATATGATTATTTATTTATTTAGGTACTGGGGATTGAACTCAGGGGCACTCGGCCACTGAGCCACATTCCCAGCCCCATTTTGTATTTTATTTAGAGACAGGATCTCACTGAGCTGCTTAGCACCTCACTTTTGCTGAGGCTGGCTCTAAACTCGAGATCCTCCTGCCTCAGACTCCCAAGGTGCTCGAATTGCAGTTGTTCACCCACCCCTCCTGTGACTTGAGTTTTTTTTAAACAGTAATTTGGATATTTTGGATAAATGTTATAAATGCCTGAGTTTTATTTAAACCTTTTGTTTTAGCTGGTTTTCTCCGATGCTTCTCTGGTAGGAAAGGTAGAAGTGCTATTTCATTAGTGCCTGATGGGTGTAACAAGTCCAGATTCCCCATGCAATTTCCTTTGGCATCTGAGTTAAGAGGGAAGAGAGCTTACTAATTCTGGCCAGGAGTGGGAGTTCTAGCTCCCGGCTGGGACTCCATTGGCACTTTTGACTGAGTGGAATATAAGTACCTCACTGCTGCTTTCCACTGTATCACAGAAAGTAGGTACCTCATTAGTGATGGCTAGTAGTAAGGTTCTGATTCTACTAGGCTTCCTCTGACACCACTGCATTGGAGAGAAAGAGGATTATCTCATTACTACCAGGTGGGTGGTAAAAGTGTCCAGGCTCCTCAGGTGATGTCCACTGATACTACACGGGACTTGGTTGTGTACTACTTAACAGATATGAAAATGCCATGTCTTTCTCTGAAATGAGCTGGGAATTCGAGCACCTTGGTTCAGCTCGTTAAGAATAGAAATCTATTTTTGTTTCTACGGATTACTGGTTATGGACTTTTCATATAAATGAAGTTATAGTGTGTAGCCTTAAAACATAGCATGATGTTTTTCAAGGGTCATGTTGTAACATGTATTGGTGCTTCTGTATAGCACTGAGCTACATCCTTAGCCCCTCCATTTTTCCTTTATTAATTATTTTGTATCTTGTATTGTAATATCAGGAAAGGAACCCAAGATTTTCCATAGCATCTTTTGGGTTCTTAGAACGATATCTAGATTTAAAATGTATTTCTACTCTCGTTCTTGGCTTATTTCTGTATTTTTTTCATTAAAATGATAGTGCTGGTAATTAAGTTACTCAAAAGATTTATAGGTTTGATGAATATTAAACCACTGTTCATTTGAAACATTGCTAATGTATAATTATTCATAGTCATGACTTTTCTATTAATAAATTTACTGGTGACTTTATTTACTTAGAAAAAAGAAAGTGAATGCTTGCAGTTAAAAATTTTGGTGCTTCGAAATGAACTGGAAAGACAGAAGAAAGCTTTGGGACGGGAGGTAGCATTACTGCAAAAGCAACAAATTGCATTACAGGACAAAGGTGAGTTGAAACCCCATACAAACATTGTGACCTCTACATTTAGTAGTTTTTCTTTCTTCTTCTCCATAGGCTCAAATAGTCATCTTTGCATAAATATATTGATCGAATACTCTTACATTTAAAAGTCCTTTTGAGAAAAGTATACAAATTCATATAAATGTACAGCTTAGATTTTCACAAAATAAATGCACTCATGTAAGCAGACTCTCACATCATGAAACAGCATTGCCAGGACCCCAAAACCTTAGAAACCTTCACATGCTAACTTCATCTTACCACATCTCCAACCAGACCAACCATTATCCTGATTCATTAAACCAGATTCATATTACCTAATTTTGAACTTACAGAAATAAAATCCTGTGTAGTTGCCTTCTGTTAAGTCTGTTAAGGACCCTCTATTCTGTTCCATTAATCTGCATTTCTGCCACTATTTAACTGTTTGAATTTTCCTTGTGTTATAATAGGTCTTAATATGTGTTAAAATTCTTCAGCATATTGTTTTTCAAGTTCACCTTTGTTACTTTATGACCTTTTGCATTTCATGTGAATTTCTACACAGAAAAAAAAAACTTTGCAGGAGTTTGAGGGAACTGCATTAACTGTATGTATCAGTATAGTTGGGATTAATAGAATCTTCATAATAGATTGTCTTCTGTCCCAAGAAAATGGTATATTCCTTTGTTTATCAGATCTTCTTTACAAAACATTATTGAAATAAAGTAGTTTTTAGTATATGGATTTTTCTCCTGATTAATTGAACTTATTTCTAATTTTTGATATTTTATGACACTATTGTATCTTTAAGTTTTATTTTCTACATGTTGCTGCTGTGTAGATATATACTTAGATTTTTAAAGTAATACTGATTTTTTTATTATATTGCATTTGATGAAAAATTTACCAGAAGCCTGATCCACAGATTAGCATTTGTTAATGTTAGAGTTCTAACCCTACAACCATAGTTCTTATATGATTATTTATTTGTCATAATTTGATCTTATAATCAAATAATTAAATTGTAATTTAATTATACTTTAATTATATTATAAAGATAACAAACTTGCAAAATTTTGTTGTTGTTGTTTTGATGGCAGGGATTGAACCCAGAAGCACTTAATACTGAGCCATATTCCAGCCCTTTTTAATATTTTATTTAGAGACAAGGTCTTGCTGAGTTGTTCAGGCCCTCACTAAGTTGCTGAGGCTGGCTTTGAACTCACGGTCCTTCTGTCTCTGTCTTCTGAGCCACTGGGATTACAGGCATGAGCCACCCTGCCTGGCACAAAATGGCAAAAATTTTAAGCATATTTATTGATGTCTAATTTATGTACTTATATCACCATTTTAAAGTATGTTATTAAGTCTTTTTTAGTGAATTCTCAGGATTATGCTATGATCACAACACTCTTAATTTCTGATTTTTGCTAATTTCTTCTAAAAGAAATTATTAGCTTCATTCCACATTCCCCCCATTCCCAATCCTAAGCAACCACTAATCTATTTTCTGCCTCTGTAGATTTACATATTCTGGGGATTTCATATAAATGGAATTATATACTATATGGCTTTTATGATCAACTTCTTTCATTTAGCATATTTTCAAAATTTTTTCAACCATACTATACGATATATTAGTACTTAATTTTTTAGTGCCAAATAAAGTATTCAATTATTTGTACATACCACATTTTATTTATCCATTTATCTGTTGATCGATATTTGGGTTGTTTCCACATTTTCACTCTCATGAATAATGCTGCTATGAACTTTCAGTGCTACTGATGTTATTGGGCTATGGACCATACTTTATATAGCAATGATATGAATGGCATGACAAAATTTTTAAATGAAGTGATCTTATAAAAATAGGAATAAAACAGTTTTATATCATACTTTGGTGGGTTTCTGTACCTTTAAGTTCCAACTCAAGATGACTTACAGAAGCCTTCTGTGGCTCATCTCAATTGGAATACTTGAGCCACACAAAACTTCTTTTAGTTCCTGAAATACATTTTGCTCTGCCTCATCTACATTCAGGCCTTTGCTTAAATGCTAAGCATGTACTCTACCACTGAGCTACATCCAAGTTTCTATATATTTTTCAGATAAGGATTAGTTTGTATTTTCCTGAACCATTAGAATCATTTAAAGGTTAGGATCAAAGAGAGCTGCTACTGGATTTACTCCAGTAGCAGCTGGAGGTTAGGAGATAGAGAGCTGCTACTGGATTTACTCTGTGCCCCTTGCAGTCTCTGTAGACTGTGATGATCACACTGGGGAGTGGGAAAGAGAAGGTAGCTGGCTACAGATCACCAAATGTATTTATTAATAGACCCTGATTTGCTTTTTGGAGACCCCTGTTCTTCATAGTGATTGATCTAGTAACCAGAGACAAACTTATTCTATGATTTAGGGCACTTGGTTCTGAGCCCCAGAGCTCAGTTAGGATACAAAATCATTAATATATGATATCTAACCTTTACTTTGCTATTGATTTTTGTGAAATGACTCTAAAGGAATTATTTAACTTCTGCATCTTTTTAAAAATCTGTTCCATAAGGCTAACTGCTCATAATAGTGCTATAAGAATTAATTTTTATAAACATTTGGAAGAAACCAGGTGCCTATTATATATTTTATATTTTTATTCCTAAAAATCTATTGCAGCAGAAAGATTTATTGGAAAGAAGCAGGATAGATCATTTCTGTCCATTTTGCTGACTTGCTGAATGACCACATCACTCTGAGGGACTTCATTACTCTCTATACCCATGTTTTCCCTTCCTGTACCTCAGAGATGGTAGTTATCAACTTGTGATCTGTAGCAGCTTTCAGCTGGGTTATGAGCTGATCTTTGCAGTATTAATGTTTATTAGTGCATATATTTTCATTTCTGGAAGATCTTAGTAGTTTAACTCATGGTATTTAATTAAAAGACTTCCCCTCATTAATGTCTGAAGTCATATGATCTTCCCACTAATTTCATTGTTTTACAGTTTTTTGTCCTAACTCAACCTCTGTATCTTTTTGAGAAGCAGCACTCTGTCAAAATTAGTTTCTGGAAATTTGTTTTTAAAAATAACGTGCGAAGTTGCTTCAGCATCCTGGTGCTGCTGTGCCACAGAGCCTGTGTGATCACCTAGCCAAGATCTGAGAGGAGACCCAGACCCAAGACCAGCCCATGGAGGAGAAGGAGGTGGAGGCCTTCACCTTCCAGGAAGAGATTGCCCAGTTGATGTCGCTGATTATCAACACTTTCTATTCAAAGAGATCTTCCTGTAGGAGCTGATCTCCAACTTGTCCAATGCCCTAGACAAAATCAGATATGAAAGCTTGACTCATCCCAGGAATCTGGACTCTGGGAAGGAACTACACATTAGTCTCATTCCAAGCAAATAAGACCAAACCTTCACAATCATGGGTACTGGAATTGGAATGACCAAGGCTGACTTGATCAATAACCTTAGTACTGTAACCTAGTGTGGAACCAAAGTGTTCATGGAGGCTTTGCAGATTGGTGCAGACATCTCCGTGATTGGCCAGTTCAGTGCTAGCTTTTATTCTGCATATTTGGTTGCTGAGAAAGTGACTCTGATTACCAAACACAAAGATGATGAGCAGTGTCTCTGGGAGGCCTCTGCAGGGGGCTTCTTCATTGTCAGGACAGACACAGGGGAACCAGTGGGTAGTTGGACAGAGGTTATCCTGCATCTGAAAGAAGACCAAACTGAGTACTTGGAGGAAGGAAGAATAAAGGAGATTGTAAAGAACATTCCCAGTTTATTGGCTATCCCATTACTCTATTTGTGGAGAAGGAATGTGATAAAGAGATCAATGATGATGAAGCTGAGGAAAAAGAAGATAAAGAGGAGGAAAAAGAAAAAGGAGCCTCATGACAAACCTGAAATTGAAGATGTTGGTTCTGATGAAGAAGAAGAAGAAAAGGAGGATGGTAACAAGAAGAAGATGATTAAGGAGAAGTACACTGATCATGAACAACTCAACAAAACAAAGCTCATGTGGACCAGAAATCCTGATGATATCACTAACAGAGTACAGAGAGTTCTATAAGAACTTGACCAATGATTTGGAAGTGACCAATGATTATTTGGCAGTGAAGGACATTTTTTCCATTGAAGGACAGTTGGAATTCAGAGCTCTACTTTTTGTCCCAAGACTTGCTCCTTTTCACCTCTTTGAAAAGAGAAAGAAAAAGAAAGTTGTATATATGCAGAGTTTTCATCATGGATAACTGTGAGGAGCTAACTCCTGAATATCTGAGCTTTATTAGAGGAGTGGTGGGCTCCGAGGGTCTTCTCTAAATATTTCCTGTGATGTTGCAACAAGGCAAAATTTTGAAAGTCATCAGAAAGAATTTGGTCAAAAAATGCTTAGAACTGTTCACTGATCTAGCAGAAGGTAAAGAAAGAAGCTCTCAGAGTGGTTACAATACTACTCTATCTGCTTCTAGGGTTAAGATGGTTTCTTCCAAGGACTATTGCACTAGAATGAAGCAAAACCAGCAACACATCTGTTATACTACAGGTGAGACCAAGGACCAGGTAGCTAACTCTGCCTTTGTAGAGCATCTTTGAAGCATAGTTTAGAAGTGATCTATATGATTGAGCCCATCAGTGAGTACTGTGTCCAACAACTAAAGGAATTGGAGTGGAAGACTTTAGTGTCTGTCACCAAAGAAGGCTTGGAGCTTCCAGAGGATGAAGAACAGAAGAAACAGGAAGAGAAAAAGACAAAGTTTGAAAACTTGTACAAGAGCATGAAAGACATCCTGGAGAAAAAGTTCTAAAAGGTGATTGTGTCAAACCAATTGGTGACCTCCCCATGCTGTATTGTCACAAGCATGTATAGTTGGACAGCAAACATGGAAAGAATCATGAAAACTCAAGCTCTGAGAGATGACTCAACAATGAACTACATGGCAGTGAAGAAACACCTGGAGGTAAACCCTGAACACTCCATTATTGAAACCTTAAGGCAAAAGGCAGAGGCTGACAAGAATGGCTAGTCTGTGAAAGATCTGGTCATCTTGCTGTATGAAACTGCACTCCCATCTTCTGGCTTCAGTTTGGAAGATCCCCAGACCCATGAAAACAGGATCTACAGGATGATCAAACTTGGTCCAGGTATTGATGAAAGGGATCTCACCGCTGATGACACCAATGCTGCTAGAACAGAAGAGATACCACGCTGGAAGGAGACAATGACATGTTGTGCATGGAAGAAGTAGACTGAGCATCTGAAGAATCATTCATGTGTGTTCCCTACTTCGCCTTCATTCCTGATATGTTTTCAAGGATTTTTTTTTTTTTTTTTTTTTTTTTTTGGTACTGAGGTTTGAACTCAGGGGCACTCGGCCACTGAGCCACATCCCCAGCCCTATTTTGTATTTCATTTAGAGACAGGGTCTCACTGAGTTGCTTAGGGCCTCACTAAGTTGCTGAGGCTGGCTTTGAACTTGTGATCCTCCTGTCTCGGCCTCCCAAGTGCTGGGATTACAGGCGTGTGCCACTATGCCCGGCCAAGGATTTTTTTTGGTTCTTTGTTTTTGTTAACATTTATTGGACAGTTTATTATGGCATGACAATAACTACTTAAGTTAAGATTTCTTTGTACACTTGAATGATACTGTGATACTTTAGGCACTAAAGCAGAACTAGTAATGCTTTTTCTAGTTTCACGTTGGTTTATTGAAATATTTGTTCCAAGACATGTAACCTCTTATTGACTTTGCAGTCTAAAATGTTTGCTACCAAGTTGTACCCCTAAGTAGACCAGATCAAATCTTTTGTCTCTGAAGTGTTCCAAGATAGACCTTGATGTTTAAAGAAAAATATTTGTTAAAATGGCTTGAGTTTTATCTTGTTAGGATTCACTTTTTAAACTTTCCATCCCTTGTAGTTACCCACTGTGCATGTACTAGTCCCCTAGAACCTAGTACATTAAACTGAAGCAACTTGCTGGGAGGAACTCTCCAGGGCTTGTTTTCCAAAGAAAAGTATTTAGAGGAACAACAAAACTATAAACCTTCCTAGTTGTGTTACAAAACTGTTCAAAAAGTAATTCAGTACGGCTTGTGAATGGAAGTGTAGTACCCAAGTCAACATTCTGCTTTAAAGAGTACTAAACGATATGTAACACTGTTCTTAAGAGAATGTGTTCAGTAGACTCTAGGGCTTTCATAAACAGATGTTCATAAAAGTACAGTAATACTTCAGTGGTGCCTAGAAAGTGTAATTAATTTTTAAAAAGCACAATTCTCCAGTCTTTGTAAGAGGAAGCTACTTTTAATGTAGTTTCTTGATAGTAAAAATAACATGTATCTATTACTTTACAGTTAGAATGTGTGTGAAGATTATCATATCATATTTGATCCTCAAAGCATCCCTAAAAGCTAAGTAGGGCAAATGTTGGTACCTTCGTTTTGCATGTGAGGTACTGGGAAGTAAATGACTTGGCCAGAAACATACCAAAAAATGGGAAGAAAGCTGAAATGTGGACCCAGACCTTTCAACTTTAAATTCTGTGCTTTTCTCAACCTAAAACCTTGAAAAGTACATTCATTTGAATGCCACCTAAATCCTGAGAAACAGATAACTTATTGAACTCCTATAACATGCCAGATATTTTAGATCTTAAAATATTATTGAGAGATGACTTTTACTCCCTTTTCCCAAATAAGAAAAACTGGAACTCAGATACTTCCCATTGTTACAATCAAGTGATAGATACAGATTCAGATGTAGGCTTCGCTGATGCTAAAGCATTTCTTTTTCCTACTTAATAAAATATTATTGCTCTTTCCTTAGTATGTATCTATCTGATTTGTAAACTGAGAGTTTGCTATGTTTCCATATGGCCTGTGAACCAATAGCTAAAGAATCTTGTTCTGCTATATTCCTTTTCATTGTAGGAAATAATGATTAAGTGAATTTCCCCCAAAGATTGCTTTAATTTGATAGCACTTAATTAAGACCTCTGCATGAAAGATCTGCCATTTTTTGTTTGTCAGTAGGCAATCCATTCAACCTTTTGGGGGTTACTTCCTCTTCAGAAACAAAACAAAATAAAAATCTGAATTTTACAGTTAAGATATCTTACAGCTCTAATATTCTGGTTATCTCAGATGATAGGATTGGCAGATAGGATGTGGATCTATTTACCTTTTTTAGGAGTCTCTTTGTTATTCAGAATGTAATGCCAATAATGTGTTTATCAGCAATAAAAGACACCCTCCCCAAAGGGTGTCTATTATGGCATTTGGTGGGACTGTCCTAGAAGAATTCCCTAACCAACAATACTCTTCTCCTATTAGATTTTCCAGTTCCCTTTCATAAGCTCGAGCAAAAACAAACATATTGTTTTGATGACATAGAGTGTAGAAGAGGTCAGATACATCAGGTTTCATTGGTAAGATTTAGGAAAATACATTCCTCTTGATAATTTCAGTGAATCAGAAGTGATGGCCAAAATAAGAAATGTTTTATATGAAATTCCCATCAATATGACAGTTTCTTATTGTCATTTTTCAATAAATTTGAGTAATTTGTGTGACTTATGTATGTAGTTTGTTCTGTTTAATTACCTCCTGCTTAATCATTAAATTATTGGGATTTTTGACCTGGGTCTCAGAAAAAGAAGAATCACACAGGGATTTGAATCAATGCTTTCTGTCAAAAAGCCATAGGTTTCTATTTTAACTTAGGAAGATGTCAGTAAGCATTACATTAAGTTCTGATCTGAAAAATCAGAACTCAGGTGAAGGTGCATGCTGAGTCAGTAAGAATATGTAATAGATAGTTAGGTGGGGAAAGGTGAGACCTTATAGGTATAGGGAGCAGTTTATACACAGGCCATGGGAGTAGAATAGAGAATTGTAAGCAATTCCAATAGAGGAAAGTAATTGAAGATAGTTCCTTCCACTAAGGATTTACTTGAGTGTCCATAGAAGAGCCTAAAGAAATGTTTTTGTTACCTTTTTTGCTGTTGTGACCAAAAGACCTGACAGAACAATTTTAGAGGAGTTTATTTGGCACCCAGGGTTTCAAAGCTCTCCATCACAGACAGCCAGCTTCGTTGCCCTGAGCTGGAAATGAGGCAAAACATCATGGTGGAAGAATGTGGTAGAAGAAAGCACCACAGGACATTGTTATCAGGAAGCAGAGGGAAAGTGCACTCTGCTCAACACGGACAAAATGTAAGCCCCCAAGTCACACCCACTGTGACTCACCCCCTTTAGCGACATCCTTGGAAGTAGGTAGAATTTCAATCCAGATCTGATTCTTAAGTCCATGGATTTTCTAACTTCAGTGCACTGCCCCCATACGATCTATCTGTTAAGAATTAAAATTAGCTCTGACTTCAGCAGTCAGGCCAGTTGTATTGAAGCATGAAAGGTATCAATTGCTTCCTATTGGCTGTTGTAAGGAAATTTACCAGTTCTTTAAAGGGAGGATAAATATTCTCTTAGTACTAGATTCTGAGAGGAATTTAGCACACAGTTAATTACATACACCATACTGAATATCCTAATGAAATATAGTTCATTGTTTGCAGATCACAGTGAGAAATATCTGTTAACCCTTGAGAATGGCAGCATCATAAATAATAATACAGAAAAGGCATTTCAGTAAGAAGAGAAGTTAAAGAAGTTCAGATATATTGCTTTTTGGTTATCTGACCTGATTTGGAAAACCCAGAAAATGATGGTTTATTAGCTTTAACTGTAATTTTGACAGGAGCTTGCCCTTGGCCAGTCTCAAACTCTAGTGAGAGAGAACCTGAAAAGTCTGTGTTATCTTTTTGGTAGAAGCAACATTCTTGTTCTTGGCTATTAGATTACAGGAGCCATCCCTGACATTGGCTTATTAAAATTGTAACTCCTGACATGTGTTCCTGATAGACAAATGGGCCATCTTTGTTAGCAGAGTGGAATATTGGCATATGCCTGGACAGAGCCAGACGTTTCAGAAAGCTGTTCTGGAAGATGATGAACCAGGCACATGTATTTGCTGTCTTTCTCTCTCAATGACCCATTGATGTAATAGCAATAGCATGCATAAAGGATAAATCAATGGTGATGGTGGAAGCGAGAGGACCTTTGAACTTACAAAGATTTTGGCACAGTTCTCAAAGTCACAAAGTGGATAGAACTGTGGATGAATAAGCTAGAGTAGAGAAAAAACTGCAGCCCAGAACAGAAATGGCAAAGGCCGCAGTGAAGAGTTCCTGACATGGAGAGCCCTCAGAGGCTTCAAGCTTAGAATTTTCAAGTAAAAGATCAGGAACTAACTAGGGCAGTGATCAGAGTATTGGACCTATTGGGCCATTCTCTTTCTTCTGTGTATCTGGAGTAATTCCCTATAACAACAGCTTTAGCTGATTTCTAAAGCTAATGGATTCTTGACCTGGTTATGTCCCAGGGTATAAGTGTTTGGAATGGTAGACCAGTAGAGCAGAGCCTAAAGTGACTGAACTTAATTATTGCCAACCCAGAGGAAAACAGGAAAGACAGCTTTACTTAGGAGTGAAATAACCTAAAATAATATAACCCCAAAGTAAAATTCTCTTTGATATTTGTTCAGTTTAAAATAAAGGTACTACCTTCTCCTAGCATGTATACCCTGAAAGAAAGCCTAGTTGTCAACAGGACCTGTTGCTTTATACCATGCTGACTATGAGGAATGAGGCCTCTTCTGTAAATCTTTTCTGCTTCAGAGGAAACCTGTAACAGTTATCTATACTAATCAATCTAATCACTTATTCATGAATCTGAAGGGAAGCTAAGGGTCATCAGATAATTGAAGAAAATTGAAGAAATGGGACCAAGTTGAAAAAATAGAGCAATACAAAGAACAGAGAAGAGCTTTAAAAAAGTTAATATCCTTAGAATTGACTTCCAGCCTCTTCCTGGGACATAGGAAGCTGGAAGGAGTTTTATGTCTACCCTAACAATAATAGGAAGCTGTACAGCGTCATAAATTTTCTTGAAATTATCTGAGAAAAAGGTCTCAGGGCAGCCACATAGCTCAATATTTAAGGAAAAACAGGCACCTCCAAAGAGAGAGGATGTGAATACTGATCACCAGTGGCAGAGCTTGGGAAGAAATTAGGACCACTGTATAAGAAGGTAAAAGAATTCAACTAAAGCTTTTAACAAATAGTTAATGGTCAAGTGTCCACTAGTGTGAAACTCTAGCAATTATAAGGCTGTTTACACCTGCTCCACAGCTTCTGCATTGTCCTCCATTGGATATTCAGAAGGAAGGTTGTGAGCTGTGCAGGTTTAGTTCTGGAAGAAGGGGATAACTATGGAAAAGCATAGTCCTTCTCTAAGAACAAAAGCATTAAACTTCTGGAGGAAGAGCTAGAAACTCTGCAATTCCAGGGGACCGATAAACACTTCTTGTGGTTGGTGGAAAAATAGCCAAATGCATAATTTAATTGGAAACTGCAACACCCATCTCTCAGTAATTGATCGAACAAATTGATTCACTAAGAATGAAAGACCTCAAAAATACCCTCAACTTACCACTCCCCTGAACACTAGTATAATGTGCTTTTTTTCCCCAAGTATATCTGGAACATTCAGTTAGATCATCTTTGGTACCACAAAAGAAACAAATACAAAATAATTGAAATATAAAATATGTTCTCTCACCAAAATAGAAGTAAACTAGAAATCACGAAAGATATCTAACAAATTCCAAATACTTAGAAATTGTCCAACACACTATAATAAGTCATGAATTGTAACATATAAACTTGTGAAGGGATTCAAGCTGTGAGGGAAGTTTATAGCATCTGAAACGTGTATCAGGAAAGAAGAAAGATTTCCAATCTAAGTTTATACTTTAAACTAGAATAAGAATGAACCCAAATTCAGCAGAAGGAAAGGGAAAACGAAGGACAGAATTCTGTGAAATTGAAAACAGAAAGAGTTGAGGATATCAATAAAACCAAGATAATTGTTTGAAAAGATTACTAAAACAAGCTGTAGTCAAACTAAACAAATGGAAAGAAAGCAAGCACAAATCACCAATATCAGGAATGATGGGGGGTGTCACTACAGATCCTACAGAATTTAAGATAATAAAGTCATATTTCAAATAACAGAATGGTAGAGCATGTCACAAGGACACTGGAGCCAGGTTGAAGTCCCATTGGCAAAATCTGGAACCACTTAGCACCAACATAATTATGTATAGTAATGAATTATGAATCATTGAAAAATAAAGAAGAATCCACAATCATTAAGGGAAAAGGGAGAAGAACTCTTGCTTAGAGAAGAAGACTGAATGCCCTAATAAATATGGAGGGTGTACTGGAGCTGGACATTATTTTGCAACTGTGTAGGAAAGATTAATTCCCGCAAAAAATCACAGATAAATGCTAAATCTAGGGAGAAATCTAGATGAGATGCAGGATATATATATACACACACATATATAAAAAGATTCACATCTTTAATATCATTGCTTCCAGATGTGACAGCCTAGAAGGACACAACATCAGTCATATAGATTCAGACTGGCAGTTATATAACCTAAACACCCTCCATAGAGACTGAGTACATCATTTCCACAGTATTATTGTAACTTTTAGAATTTGATTTGAGTTTTCTGAGGTATCTTCAAATACTTAGTTCTTATCTATTTGAGCCTAACTAAACCTAACTTGTTCAGTTTTATTATAAAACTCAACCCTAAAACCAATGAACTGTATTCCCTTTAATAGAAAAGTGAACTTATATCGATATATGTTGGAGGGGTGGTGCCAGTGTAATTTCTAAGTCCTTGAATCTGATGAAGCCTGTGGAAAATTATAGCCTCTCAGGTGACCCTATTCTGGATTTGGATATACTCTTTTTTAATTTGGAAATCATTTCAGACTTGCAGAAAAGTTCCAAGACTAAAAATATAAAGAAGACCTATATTTTTCATCCACATTTCTCTTTCATTCACATTTTAACCTATTTTTTAGCTGTTTAGAAATTATTTTACATTTAATTTTCTTTTCTACCACATTTGCAAGGATTTTATCCTTTAATCATATAATTACATATTCTAAACAGTCTTCAAAACTGAAGAAAGGGGATACAAATTTGTATTTCGAAGCCCAGATCTGTCTTGGGTCCCTGTTTGTGGTTTTGCTAGCACGGTTAAAGTTGAGGCAGCCTAATTTGTTTGGGATGAAGAGTAATATTGCACATTTTTATAGTGGTGGAAGAATTCACAGCCTTTCTATTGAAAGTATGTGGGTGTGGGTATCAACCTTAATGTCTTATAAAATCATTAAGGTAATGGTCTGGGAGGGAATTAAGAGCTAAAGAAGATAAGTGGTGTTCCTTGATTAAGTGGTCCCCTTGTTTTGGGGGGCAGTTTTCCACTTACTGGACTTTAAAGTTGAGAAACTAGAAGAGTGTTTGGAAATAATGTGGTAAAACTGCTTAGGTTGGTGGATTTAGTGTTCAGGTCCAAACTCTATATTTTGGTCAGTTATCCAATCTCCTTTCTTCCCTGTAGTAATGAAATGTGTGCAGAAGAGTTTAAGATTTTTTTTTTTCTTATTGGGTCACAGTTCACAAAACTAAACTCCTTTGTAAAGTATAAAATTTAGTGTGTTAAGATCTAATCTGTGTGCTTAAGGCCTCCTGAGTTGTAATCAGTCCTGGATTGTCAAGAATGTAAGAATCCCTTATTTTCTCAGAGTAGAAAGATATAAAAGGATTTTACAATTATAAAAATGGAGGTTCTAAAAATTTATATAAACAAACATTCAGAAATATAAATACAAATATTAATCATTAGAAATCTAAAGCAAACACTTAAAGGCAATTAAATATTCTGTAATGGGATTGGGACATGAGGGTAGCAGATCAAATGTGGAATATTCCTATAATTTACAACTATGGAGTTAAATTTTGTATAGCCATAACTTTGGACTGTCTCAACATGTAAAAATGCTCGTGACATAATATGGAGAAATCAGAATACATATTTCCTACAGCCTGTGATTTTCACTAAAACTACTTGTATTTATAAGCAAGATGAAAGTTCATGGAAACTACTAGTATTTTTGAACTATATTAATCAAAATGCAGGTAATTTTTCCTATTCTACGTTTTGTATTTTTAGTAATGTTCTTATGTAGCATTTATGGTTGAAAAGAAATTAACCACTCTCTTTTTTTAAAAAATGAAGTCTGAATTTTGAGATCTCATCAAAGTTTCTTGTTCATCAGTTCAGAAATTATGGATAGCGAGTCTTAGACCCCTGCTGGGTTCCTGCCAGGGGCTGGACTTATGTGAAAACTGCAGACTTCTGTGCCCAACTTGCTTTGCCTTCTCACTCTTTTTATTTCCCTCTCACTGTCAGGGGACTGGCATCTACCTGTGTGGTTGTGATTTAATAGTCCTACCTGCATTGCTACAATCTGGAATTGTCTCCTTTCATCTCTTTCTAGGAAGCACATTTTCAACTGAGCACCTCAAGCTTCAACTCCAGAAGGAATCCCTAAATGAGTTGAGGAAGGAGTGCACTGCAAAAAGGTAAATACGATACTGAGAAAAATTGCTATGAGAGTTGAGTTTATCAGAGATACACTGTTCTAAATTCCCTGGGCCGCAGTACCATGGCATGATTGCATCTTCTTTCTGTCATCTATGTGCAGTTTAGCTTATAGTTTTTTGTTTAATAGTTTTTTCTGTCCTACTCTTCTTTTTTTAATTTTTTTTTTTTTTTGTAGTTGTAGATGGATAGCATACCTTTATTTTGTTTATTTTTATGTGGTGCTAAGTATCAAACCCAGTGCCTCAAACGTGCTAGGCAAGTGTTCTGCCACTGAGCTACAACCCCAGGCCCCTACTCCTGCTTCTTGATAACTCATTTGGGTTACCTCAGCAGCACTTAGAAAATTCTATTTCTCCACCATTACAGTTTCCCTCCACCAATATTGCTTTCCGACCTCTCCTCATAAAATGCTGTTTTACCATATTTTTTTTCTTACTATAGTGATTCTCTTTTTTAAAATATTTTTTTAGTTGTTAATGGACCTTTATTTATTTATTTATTTATTTATTTATTTATTTAAATGCAGTGCTGAGATTTGAACCCAATGCCTCACACATGCTAGGTAAGGTCTGTACCACAAAGTTACAACCCCAGCCCACTATGACGATTCTTTGGCTCAATTTTCACACAGGCTTCAGTAAATTGCCATTATACAACTGCAGTTAATTTTAGGTGCTCCCTAACATAGAATGTTGCTAATTGTTTTTCTCTTTATTTTTCCTTGTTAGGAAAAATTTCATGTTTCATGTTTAATTCATTGCCACCTCAGTTCCTTTGCTCATCTTGACTCACTTTCCTGAAGAGTCTTTCCATTCTGCACTTTTTTCTAACAAACTTTAGCAATTGAAGACTCAAAAATATTAGACCTGGAAAGAACCATAAGTGCCATCCCTCCTAATCCTCAATTTGCAGAGAGGAAAGCAACTCTGGGAAGTGACTGTCTAGCTTACTAGCAAAGCCAGAACTATATCCCATTAAATCTTCAGCGCTGTTTATATAGGGGGAAAAAGAAAAAAAAAAAAAAACAGTGCTTTTCCTACTCTTACATACATTTGATACCAGATTCTCCAGCAAATACCAATCCTGTGTCCTGTGATTTAATACCATTCTGATACTGTCTGCCACAAGACTTCCCCCTCTTCCTATCAGATACTAGTCACAAGCCCCAGATTGTGACCTGTGCTTCTGAATGAACTGGGTTCCCACAGACCCCTCCTCTGGTTTGATTAATTTGTAATTTACTAGAGTGTCTCACAGAACTCAGGGAAACATTATGTTTACTGATTTGCTATAAAGGTTATTACAGAAGGATACAAATGAACAGGCAGATGGGAGAGAGGCATTGAGCAAGGTATGAGGGAAGCTTCATGCCTGCCATCTTCTCGGGACCCCCAACAATGTGGAAGCTAATCAAATCTTGCTCAAAAGTTTCAAAGCACTTAATTCCCAGCCTTGACCTCCTCCACCATCATCTTAGAGATTGGTGGGTAGGACTGAAAAATCCAGTCCTCTAATTAATTAGTCTTTCTAATGACCAGTTCTATCCTTAGATTGTGTAGGTACCCTCCACACTAAGGCACCTCATTGTCATAAACTTAGGTATGATCAATGTGGGCTTAAATGAATAACAAAAAAAGCCATTCCTATCACTCGGGAAATTCCTAGAGTTTTAGGTGCTCTGTGATTGAGACTTGGGACAAAGGCAACATGTAGTTCATACTGTACCAAAGTGCTGTTCACATGATTCTACACCTTTTCCTCTTCACTTTGACCTACAGTTTCTTCTAAATTATTTTGGTTCTTAAATTTTTTATGTATTTTAATTGCTCAGGTAATTTGTTCTATGAGTCTTTTTTATGTTGGTCACATTTGTGTTTGTGTGTGTGTATGTGTGTAGTACTGGAAATGGATCCAAAGGGCTCCTGCATGCAAGCTCTCTATCATTAAGCTACATATTGGTTATATTTCTTAGTTCAAGAAAAGAGCTGGGTTACCTCATGCTATACCTATTTGCTTATTTGTTACTTTTCTAACATTGTAATAGGTTGTGTTTTGAGGTAATTACAGCAGAGTGGTGAATGAAAAAATAGTTTTGTTGTTGTTGTTTTGTTTATTTTCTGGCAAACACCATATAGATCTTTCCTGAAATCAAATTGGCTTCATTAAATAATGTCTACAAAACCTTGCTGAGTTTACTTAGCCTCTCAAAATCTTGTTTCCTTATTTATAAATAGTTATAATAATATCATCCTCCTACAGTTGTTATAATTAAATAAAGCCTATTGTGATGCTCTGGGTATATAGTGCTAGGTACGCACTGAATTGTTATTTGTACCCTTTACATTCATTAGCATAGTGTTGGGCATACAGAATAGCCCTCATTTTATAGCTTTAATTGATACTAGAGAGAGTTCAGGACTCATGGTAGGTATTATTCTTACCTCTACTTCTTAATTTTCTATGGCCTATAGACCATTTAATCTTTCTCTGGATTAATTATGTAGAAATAAATGTTACAAAGCATGCAAACATGTTTTTAAAATAATTTTTGGTGTATATTATACAGAATAGTGGATTTTATTGTGACATATTTGTACGTGCCCATAACGTAATTTGATTAATTTCACTTGCCAGTCCCTCTTCTTGCCTTCCCCTCCTCCCTCCCCCAGATTCTCTTCCTCTACCTTCAGAGTCTCCAGTCTATCTTTCTGAGATCCCTTTTTTCTTTCTATTCTCCACACATGAGAGAAAATATAATGACACTTGTCTTTCTGAGCCTAGTTTATTTTGCTCAGCAAGATGCTCTTTAGATTTATCTGTTTTATTGCAAATAACATAATTTCATTCTCTTCTCTTCCTCCTCTTCCTTCTTTATGACTGAATAAACTCCATTGTGTGTATATTACCACATTTTCTGTATCCATTCTTCTGTTGATGAACACCTAGGTTGATTCCATAACTTGTCTATTGTGAATTGCAGTCACATTTTCTAATAAGTACTTTTTTTCTTTCTTCATTAGAGAACTCTTTCTGAAGACAAATGCTCAGTTGACAATTCGTTGTAGGCAGTTACTCTCTGAGCTTTCCTACATTTACCCTATTGATTTGGTAAGTTTCATATGTTCTGAAAAGATTTTTCTTTTTGAAGAGATGATTTCCATTTGAAGTTTCCTCTCAGTGAAAAACTCATTACTTTAGTCTTAATCATATGCTCCTTTGGGGCTCAATCAGGAGCTAGTATCTATTTTAAATGTAAATTAAAACTTAGTTGACATTAGGTTCCACTGTTTGACTTTTTTTTTTTTTAATATCAGTTTGGTTGTAAGGTAGCTTATCATAGAAAACTGCCTAATTATTTTTTTCTTTATAATCTTTTTACTTAATCAGATTATCTATTACTTCCATTTCGGATATCTACCTGCAGATGCATGTGCAGTGCCTTAAAAATACAATTGCTAATTAATTTATATTTATTGATGTTCATTAAGATATTCCTAGGGTGACTATCTGGATGTTACATTTTGAGTTAGCTTCTTAGAATAAATACAAAAAGTGAAACTTCTAAAACTAATTAAGATTCTTTTTATAGAACTGAATCTATTAAATTTCATGGTTCTCTTGATAATGAAAATTGATTTAAAGACTAATTTTCAGAGAAAATAGCAGGATTTAAATTTGCTCTCAGAATCTTGTTAAGTCATTTATAGATATGAATTAGTCAAAAAGTATTTTTATAATAAAAATTTTACATGATTTTCCCTGGACATGATGTCTCAAGTATTTATTATAAAAAATTTCAATTATGTGTAACTACAGAAAGTTAGTATAGTGAATCATCATGTACTCATCATCCTGTTTTAACAAATATGATAATATGTAGAGTCTAAGACAGCATTATCTTTGAGTCAACACTGACCTCCTAACTTCTTTAATGTTTGACTTAAGAGTTTCTTTGTTTTATATATAAAAAGAATTAATTTTATTCTTTGGTTAAATTCACAGAATGAGCATAAGGATTATTTTGTATGTGGTGTCAAGTTGCCTAATTCTGAGGACTTCCAAGGTATTTTATTTATTTTTTACTATTAAAGATTTGGTGCATATACTATAGGAGGATAGAGTTATCTTGAAATGTTTGCTTGGCACTTTGTCCATAAGTGTTTTGGGACCTTCTGTCTCCTCCCACTTAGAAGTATGTAGGTCATATTCCCTAATGGAAGATATAACCAAATATTCAGTATAATCATGGAAAAATAATTATTGAACTTTGTATTTGAAATTTAAAAGAAAATCAGTTTTAAATGAGCGTTAAGCAAATCAGGGAATAGGGTTCTTAAGAATACAAATAATCTCCTTACCCTGTTGATTTGATTTTCATGAAAAATTGTATGTGGTTGGTAGCAGAAGGCTATTTTTTTACAAAACTCCTACTAACCTGAAAAGTATTACAAATTTAATTTTGTGACATTCCCACTATCATAGGTTTAATTTATTTTACTATCATTTCTCTCTTTGTACACAGAGGTGTTATGGAATATGATTTACAATAATTCCTACATTTCAAAGTCTTTTCTGTTTTCTAATATCACCAAATATGCCAAGGAAAAGAGATTCTTAAAGTGGGTTCTTTTCCCTTAGTATAAATGAGACCTACTAAATATCTTTATAAATTATTCCCAAAGCTAACATATTAAACCTGTTTGGGTAGTTATTCAAGAAGGGAACCTTACAAGTTTTGATTAGGATTTCATTCATTTCCCTTTAAAGACACTATTACTATTTGTGCTCCTTTAACATTTAAGACTGTTTTAATTAATTATCCTCTTCAGCCTTTACAAGAAGTAGTTGGGACATGGTATTAGGAGAGTAGGAAACCAGGAGTTGGAAAACATTTGTTCAATTTGTGGTTCCCCTTCCATAAAACATGTAGTTTGGAGCAAGTCATGTAACCTTTGAGTTGATTTCCTAATCAATAATATGAATATATTATATCCTACTTGTCTTACATGATTGTTGTGAAAATTAAGATATACCAATATTTGTAAAAGCATGAGATTTTGCCTTATCTTTAATCGTCACAAAATCAAAGGAAGCCTATAAGGAAAGTGGTAGTCTGTGACTTGCTCAAGACTACAGAGGTTGGTGGTGATAGAGCTGGGATTCATTTGATTGCTGTTGTTCAGTGCTCCCTCACACCTCAATAGGTCCCACAAAATGTGCTTTGGTATTAATTTTGGGCAAAGTTGTAGCTTTTTGAAGCCCATGGCACATTATTACATCATTTTCCTCATTCATTCATTGAAAAATATTTAACAAACACCTATATGGCAGGCACCATGCTGAATTTTGAGGATGTAATAATGAAAAAGCAAACATATTCTCTCCTTTCATGGAGCATAGAGCTTTTTGAAGCAGATCAATAATAGGAAAATAAGTAATGAGTAAGCATTTAATCAAGGAATGTGTTACAAAGTATGAGGAAACCTCCTTTAAATAAAGCAATTAGAGAAGACCTCTCTGAAGAGAACCATTTAACAGAAATTTTAACGACCGAAAGGAGCCAACTGTACTACAACTAGGGGTATTCCTAGAACAGGGAGCAGTAAGTACAGAAGTCATGATGGAGCAGGCATGAGTTTGACACACCTGAAAAAGTTGGAAAAGACTCCAGGCCAGGGGAATGGGAGAAAAGACTTATAGTTTAAGTAAATCATGTAATCTCTCAGCTTAATTTCTTTACCTGTAAAATGAGTAATATTTATATCTCTAATCTATTGTGATGATGGGATGAGATGACATAAGAAAGATCTTTTCAGATAGGAGGTATGCAATAAATATAATGGAATTCATTGAAAAAGAGAGAGGAAAGTAAGGAATGAAGGACAGGAAAGACCAAACCATCTAGACCTGTGTGGCTGTGTGACTGGAGCACAGTGAAAAAGGGGAAAAGTTATGTTAGAGCTGGAAGGAGAGGTCATCCAGGATCTGGAGGCCACACAAAGGAAGTTCAATTTTATTCTCAATGAAGTGAGCAACGCCTGCAGGGTTTCAAGAAGGGATGTGACGTGAGCTGAGCTATGCTTTTAACAATCACTCTGTTACATACAGAATGATTTGAAGAAGTAGTAAGGGAAGCAGGAATAGCAGTAGTGGTGGTCTGCTATTTTCATTTACTCAGGGAGGAGTCTTGGTTCTATTTTTCTTTTCTTTCAAGTGCCTTGTTTCCTAGTCTTTCATAGCTTTTATAGCCCTCTACACTTAGAATGCCCAATTAAGACCACATACATTCTCCCTAACCTTTAAAAATTAGTGTAACCATGTAGTGCATTTGCTGAAAAATGAAATGGGAGATAAAATAAATGTTTAAATGTTCGCTAAGGTCCTATTCATTCCCTATGACCTCTAGGAATCAGAAATTTTAAGAAGCATATGTAGTAGTATTGGACTTTAAAATCTTAATTTTAGCATTCTGTAAGGCACTTCATTACAGTAAATATGTTGAATGCCTATTTTTTATCTGCTCTGCGGGTGCAGAGAATAAACAAAGAATTAAGACTTTGATTCAGCCTTAGTGAGATAATAGTCTTGTTGAGGGCATTAGATTTGTAATTAAACTAGTCAATAAATGTTTATTGAATCCACACTCTATGTTAGGCACTTAGGAGTTATACCAGATACATGGTATTCAAAGAAATAGGAATAATCAGGATGGGATAAGGAAAATTCATAGCGAAGATGATGCCTGAGCTGTCTTCAGAGACAGCTGTTCCCCTGGGGAAAGAAGCATGGGAGGAGGACATTGTAGGTTGGATGAGTAGAAATATGGTAACTTGGGACATCATGCATAATGTTATCACATTTATTACTTTAATCTCATAATTGTGAAAATTAATGCCTTCTGTGAAGAAAGGAATTACTTTAGTTTTTTTTAAAAAGACAAATTGAGGCCCAGAGAGATTGATTTTTGCAAGGGACTCATAATAACCAGTGATAAAGCTAAGGATATCACTGGTCTGCTGATTCTAAGGTCTATATTGTTCCTGCCATGATGTCATTTCCTTCTTTGCTTTGAATAGTAGCCTCTTTTAAGCCTCTGACAACTTTCAGTATTCTGTAGCAGCTGCATTCTGGGAGACACTATAGTGCAGGAACTCCAAACTGGTTACTCCTGTGCTGTTCATGAGACTTTCCTGGATAGACTTTATACTGCATAGGTTGATTCTGTTTGGGAAACTCCAACATAGGGGCCCAACACGACATTCATTGTGCTTTTCTAAATGGGTAAGTTCTTGTTAGAGTATGACAAAGAGAACTGGACACAATGGGAGAAAACTGTCTGTGAAGGGTATTCATCTGAGTTCCATTGACTAAGATGTTTAGCTTTAAAAAAGAAAGAAAGAAAGAAAGAAAGAAAGAAAGAAAGAAAGAAAGAAA